>JBBBDQ010001967.1:1532500-1567500 GCA_037127315.1 Ascarosepion bandense
ATGAAAATAAGATCTGTCAATGTTATAGCTCATTTCTGACATTTTTTGATTGTAATACGCAAAAGATTATCCGTGAGTATGAACGGATTTTATTAAAAATGTTGTATATCGATAAACAACAAACAAGCATGTATATATAAAAATATATTAATATTTTTATTAATGAACGCTGGACCGTGTCGCCTAGTGGACAGAGAGTTGAGGGAGCGCTTTCCTAATGGGTTGACGAATGCTTCTAAGGGTCGACGTTGACGAATGGACGAATGACGAATGCGTACCCCCCAATAGCATGTATGCTATTGGGGGCAGCTGTGAACTGCTTCTCTACTGCCGACCAGACTCTTCTTCTCTTCTACTGTCGACTTCTCGAGACTGACTTATCTGTGTTTTCGCAGTCTTTATATATCTTCCAAGTTTTGCCTCGATTCGCGACGCCTACTCGACGCCTACATAATTTCTCAGAGTTATTTCCGCATCTGTCGGAAATAGGGTCAAACAAACATCCGTTCCTTTCAATGACCGGAAACACCCACGCTTCCTCAGCCTTCTTGGCTTGGGCCAGATTATTATATTACAAAAAGAAGCAAACATAATATTTGCAGTTTATTTAATCTGACATGTTTGAAAATAAATTTGCTGCCTAAATACACAAATATATATATAGTCATCTGCAGACAGATTTGTTTCACTGTATCACAGCTCATCAGTACGGTTAGACATCTGATTGCTTTTTACCCAGGATTGAAACTCGACCGAATTGGCATCAGTCAGCAATTCTACCTCTGAGCTATAGTTGCTCGGTAGAAGGGGGCAGACTTTTAGCGTGTGATATACCATGTATTCATACGCCAGTAGTGAGAGTGTTCTAATTCATTACAGAATGAATGATACGTAGATGCTAGGGTAGCTACTATTCTTTCAAAATCTACCTTTCTTCCAGAGTGCCCAATCAGGGTATGAGAGCATAAATAGTCATCTGTAGACAGATCTGTTTTGCTGTATCACAGCTAATCAGTACGGTTAGACATCTGAATATATATATATATATATATATATATACATTTTGTTTTTTGCCTTGGTAACGTCCATAAGTGGGTGAAACATGTCAGCTAAAACTAAATATAGTTTTTCTTTTATCTCTTCTTTATATATATATATATATATATATATATAGGAAAGAATATTAATAAAAAGTTTTGAATTTAAAAATGTACTTTTTTTTAACAGTATTTGTTTATTTTTATTATATTTTATATTTCAGACCGCCCTCAGTCCTTCATCATCCTTTAAACAAAAAAAAATATTCGAACGCTATCGTGAAATACGTTTCTAATTCAAATTTAAAAATCAGTTGTTTCTGATGAAGGGCGGTCTGAAATATAAAATATAATAAAAATAAACAAATACTGTTCAAAAAAAGTACATTTTTAAATTCAAAACTTTTTATTAATATTCTTTCCTATACATATTAAGACAGTATACGTGGATGATCATCACTATATATATATATATATATATATATATATATACATACACACATCCAAAGATAGATCAGTTTCACTGTATTACAGCTCATCAGTACGGTTAGACTCTGATTGCTTTTAACCCAGGATTGAAACCTGACCGAATTGGCGATTCTACCTCTGGGCCATGGGTGCACGGTAGAAGAAGGCAAACTTTTTAGCGCGTATATTATCATTATTGTTGTAGAAGAATATCCTACCCTACCCCTGAATGGATATGGTCCGGTCTATAAAAGACTGTGACTAGAGAGAATTAGCAGCATATGTCACTGGACGAAAGCATTCTTCACTAGACAGATGCATACGTCCTAGGCAGAGACATTTTCTACTTGATCGTTATTCCTGTTATTATACGTAGACTGTTCTTGTATGTCTATTGGTTTATTGTACTGGGGTATAATAAATCTCTTATAATCTATCTTCAGTGTTAAGTATTATTCTTGCACTATTCTTTTCCCTGATTATCCCCTCTCGGGATGTATCAATTATACACGCCCAATAGCTGAGAGTGTTCTAATTCATTGCTGAATGAACGATGTGTATGTGTGTGTGCGTTTCTGTATAACTTATTTTCATTTCTGATTTATTTTTCTTTGCTGCTCCTTCTTCAGGAATTACAAGAAAAGAATTTGAATACAATTGTCGTCCCTGTATTGTCATTTGCATTCATCAACATTAACGTCCTGTCCAATAAGTTGACAGAAGCAAAAACAGATGATTATGGCGGCATCGTTTTCACCAGTCCTCGCTCAGTGTCCGGCTTCTGCATTTCCTGCCAACAGGCTGAGAAAGGTAATTCAGACGTAACAAATTACACAGCCCTTATTTTGATTAACCACTTTACTTAGAATGATTACTTCGCTACTTATGTAAATTTAAATAAAAAGCAATCTTAGTTGCCAATAATATAAGTGATGGATGGCCTTAAAAGGGCGCTGTTGATTATTTACGGATAATTTGTTTAAATAATGCACTGAATATTGTTTGCATATCGTAGCAATAACTCTAAGTAAACTGATGCATTAAAATAAGTAAGCAAGTAATTGTTTTAATTTTCTGAATATCATTGCCTAATTAATACTCTTGACCTCAAAATCTAAACAAACTTTTTAAACAGTGGTCCTTTGATTTCAAGATTTTTTTTTTAATAACAGAAAGAATTTGGTGATGGACACTCTCAAATGATTCTAGGGAGGCCATGTTTCATTTGGTTTGGAAGCAGACATTTGGCATTTTCTGATATGTTTTCCCAAGTGATATGTGCTAATCTGGAAGTAGACTCTCACCAGATTTCAGGACTGGTCTAAATTTATCCCAACTCCAAGTATTTGTCAAGTTAGGACCGTTTTAAGTTAATCGAAATTTGCAAATGTTTAATCATTCTGTTTTAAATGGTCAGTTATGGACATTTGCTTTTTTCTGCCTCTATTTACAAGAAACGTTGTTGGAATCTTGTTGAAATGAATGCAAAAAGTGACAGGTTCAACTTTACACTCTTTTTTTGTCCCCCAAACATGATCAAAATCTTTTGGATTAAAAAATTGTGTTACTTTGACTGAAGTTTTGTATCTCATCTTCCAACTTTGAATATTGTTAATAAAAATAAGCATTCTTTTCATTGAATGGTTATAGGGTCCTACAAAAAAAAAAAAATAAAGAATAAAAGTGGTTTATGGACAAAAAAGGTGAAGAACCACTAATGTAGATGCTGAATCTATTGAAATTCCAGAACTCTTACATTGTGATAAAGAACCAGTAAAATCTGATGTTCTCACAAAGTATTGTTACCGAAGTATTGCCCTGGGTTAGCATTAATGATATTTAACCCCAGCAGAGCGACATTTGGCATTTTGTGAACATTTCTCAAATGGTACATGCTCTATCTAGTCTGAAAGGAGGCAATCTCAGGATTTTAATAACTGGTCTAAATTTATCTTAACTTCAAGTATTTGTCCACATCTTTATTGCCGTGTTTAGCATGTTTCACCCATTGTATGCTTCAACCTTCTTCAGGTGCTAGGAATTTTGAACCACACCCTTTATTTTGATCATTGGGGTGTATCATTCTCATTCCATGTGTAATGGCACTTCTGGTAGCCATGTAGTTATCTCCCATTAACTCAACTCTCTAAGTTATTTGTTCACCACTGCTGTTGCCAGGTATTGAACTCCCATCTTTTTGGGTAAAGTCACTGGAACTTACCAATGTCTCTATCTACTGGGCCATGTGTCCTTGGCTTTACACATGGAATGAGAATGATGTACCCCAGTGACTGAAATAAAGGGTTAAGGTCAAAATTCCCAGAACCTGAAGAAGGCTGAAGCATACAACTAAAATGTTGAAAAAAATGTCAATAAAGATGAGAACCACAGTCCAAACACTGTAAACAATGTAAATACTTTTTAATTTCAGAAGTATAGACAAATAATGTATGGTAGAGTGGCTGACACCTCTGCAGCACTCTTGATGATGGAATAGCCCTGAAATGGTTTGTTTAAGTAAAGAATAGTAGCATTCGAGGCATAATATTTAAGTGTCATTCAAGTAATATTTGGACTGATTGCTTCGGCGATTAATGCAATCTAAATCCCTCCTCTCTGTGTTGTTAGTTCTGTCTTGTCTGTCATTGTGACTATTGTATTATTCTGTGAGTATCCATTTAATACAAAATATTGTGCTTTCAATTCGAACATATGCACCATAATGGGGGCGCTAGAGGGTGTTGTCAGTGATGTCATCGTGAGGATCACTAGGGGGTTTCGGGTCTTTCAACATCATACCCCCCTCACTGCGCTGACCCGACCAGAGATGATCAGCCTCCGGCCCACCTTCGATAAGCGCTTTCAGACACTGGAAAATTACGTTTAGGCCCGGTACGAAACCCTGCAAATGCTTCCGATTGGCGACAGTCAGAGCCACTTTCCATTTAGAGGCGAACCGCACATGAGCTCGTTTGAAACATTAATTTAGACGCAGAATTTCGGGGAATTTTAGCTAACAATTTGGAATCCAGGCACGCTCTCTTTTGATCCATAACCAATTAGCTGTTCTTTCTGCTGTTTCGGTTATGGACTTGAGTGCTTTTCTTTTTTTTACTCCCACTATCCCAATATCTGTTAAGGCTTTGCATAAGGATCTTGATGCAAATCCTCTAGTCTCCACTTCTATAGGAGTGCAGCTAGCCCTCCAGCTTTTAACCCTGCAACTCTCCAGTAGTTCGTCATATTTTAACTTCTTCCTTTCATGAGCTTCTTCTGCGTTTTCTTCCCAGGGGACCGTCAGTTCCCACAAGACGATCTTCTTCAATTTATGTGAGAAGACGCGCGAATCGGTGGTTGCTTTACACTGGATCTGGAGACTGGTCCTTGACATTCCACTTCAGCCGCCTTTATCATTGATAATGTGAAGAGAGTCGCTGAAATGGTGCAGCCTGTTTTTATCCCTCTTTCAAGATTGTGCCATGCTGAAGTTGAGGTCTTTGTTACTGGCCTCATTCTAAAATCCTTATAGTAGTTTAAAATGAGCTTGGTGAAAGCAGTGGATATATGGTACCGGATTAGAGCTTCTTCTACCAGACGATGGGGAATTGACCCATAAGCATTCTTAAGGTCTAACCAGCGGACTGCAATATCTCCTTTATTTTCCTTGGCATTTTTTAGTAGTTGGGTAATGACCCCTGTATGTTCCATGCATCCTGGCATGCCTGGGACTCCACCTTTTTGAACAGAGGTGTCAATGTAGTTATTTATTATTAGATATTTTGACAGCCTACTGTTTAATAAGCTGAAGAAAATTTTTCCTTCAACATTCAGCAGCGAAATGCATCTGAATTGGTTTATTTTCTTGGTGTTTTCCTCTTTGGGGATCCATATCCCCTCGGAATACTTCCACTGGTCTGCTGTCTTCCCTCTCTTCCAAATGACCTTCAGTAACTTCCATAGGATACGCTGTAATTTTGGGCATCTTTTGTACACTAAGTATGGCACTCCATTCGGGCCTGGAGCAGAGCTTGACCTAGCTTTTTTAAGCACTAATTGCAATTCAACCAAGCTAGGTAGTCCTATGTCGAGATCACTTGAAGGGGGATCTGGTGTAAGAAGCAGATGGTTTTCGCCAAGTTGTTGCTGCTGGTAGGGGTCGCTTAAGGAGTCTTTGAGAAAAGCATTTATTTCCTCAGTGCTACTTTGTAGTGTTCCACTGCGGGTTTCACCCAGTAATTGTTTGGTAAATCCGAAAGGATTGGATATGAAGGCTACTCTTTTCTAATACCGAACACCTTCTTTACCTTCCTTTATTATACTAAACGCATTTTGATAGCCTTCACATACCTACCCATACACATTATAACTTTTATGTACCAACCTTTGTTGGGTTATTTAATGCTGAATTTTGTACAGAGAACCTAATAAACCTCATACTGTCTATTCAGTTGTTGTAGTCAGTCGGTCTCATGTTATACGTTATGTTTTGACAGTAAACTTGTGAAATTATTTATGTCCAGTTGGTTAGTTGGATAAATTTTAAATGTGGTAAACAATGATTTTTGTCTTTGTAAATTCTGAATTGTTCTAAGTATATATTAACTTTGTTATGAACTGTTTACATTTTTTTTTTTTAATCATTTCGCCCCAAGCAAGGCATTTTACTGTCACTGTTTTGCAGAGGGTTACATAGGAGGAAAGTTATGAGAAAGAGTGACAGGTTATAGGGGGTGTCAGGAAGTGGGTAAGAGAAGGACAAGAATACTGATGAGAGTAGAGTGGACGGAGAAAGGAGCATGAGAGAGAGGATGCAGGTTAGTGAGATAGGAGATGACTATTGACTTTACATGTAAATCCTTGGAGATTGTAGCTGTCAAGGAAGCAAGTAAACGGAAGGGAATTCCACAGGCAGGAAGTGCAAGAAAAGAAGCTGCTGGAGTAGAATTTGCGTTTACATTTTATAGGTTTAACTTTAAAAGTTGCTAATCTTATAAGGATGTTCAAAAAAAAAAAAAAGATGATATCACTCAGGTAGAAATGCACAGGACAGGTGTCAATGAACAACAAACACAGAATGAAAATATAAAAACTATTTTATTTGACAAAATAATTGGATAGGGAGAGAATTTGAGACAACATTTTCACTATATGAGTGATTATGGCTCTCTACAACTTCCTGTTCTTTGTAGCTTACATTTTGTATTTTTGCTATCTCTCCTAATCTCTGATCTGCAGATTGTTTACACAAAATCATTAGGTACGTTATTCACTGTCTTTCTCAACCTCTTCTCACTCTCTTGCTTTTGATATGTCATGTGAGTGTCGAATTCTCCAAGCCTTCATATGCACTAAGAAATTGGTATTATTTCTTTCTGATTTCATACAGGGTGTATCAAAAATACTCTTACCAACTTTGGGGGCAGGTTGCTGACACCCAAAACAAGTTAAAGTGTGATGCTTGTTGACTTGGCTATTTTGTCTGAAAACCCAATCTGATACAGCCGTGTAGCCTCGAGTCCATTGCCATTCAGGCAGCTGTATGTAAAGATAATATCTGCTTGCTCACAATATAAATATCCTGCTATTGTTAAATGTTGAAGATAGACTAGCCACAAATGTACACGAATAACAAATGTAACCTAGTCTACATTCTTTAAAATGAAAAAAAATATGAAGGATTTGCAGACATATGCTTATATTGACTTTTGTCTTTGTTTTGGTGTGAGGAACCCACCCTAAATTTTGTAAAAGTATTTTTGATACACCCTGTATATATGCATACTAATAGATATTGTAATGTGTTAAGTGTAACAAAACAAAAAAATGAGTAACCAAAACTCGGAGTTAAAAAATCACATACGAATATTTAATTTACAAAAACATTAAATAAAAAATATTTACAAATATACAGTTTTTGCATTCAAATAGAAAACAGCGTTTACAACTGGCAGAGTGACGGGTAAGTTTAACGAAGGGGAAGGAAGGTGTCAAATATCTTTACCCAGTTAAGATAGCAAAGTAGTTTAAGTGCTACACTTTTTGGAAATCCTCAAATGTGTATATAAAGAATAATTATTAGTTTGGTCAATGAAAGTTTCAAAAATTTCTATTTACACTTTTAGTTCCATGAGGTTCTTGGCAAAATTCTTTTGACTGGATGCACAGAGCCACGAATCAGGCCAGAGTTGATAATGTCAGCAAATCCTGTTAACAATTAACTACTCTCTTCCCAAAACCTATTTTTATAGGGGCTAACACCTAATTTGAATATTCTAGAATCCTTTAGAATTCTCTAGATTTTACTCAAACTTTTTTGGACATTCTAGCATCTTCCAAACATTCTATTTCTAATTTCCTTATTTTTATGACTACTTCATGAATTAAAACTTTTTTGTAATAACAACTAGGACTCAATAGAATCCCTTACTACAACTTTTTAGACGTTATTATAATCATTTTTATATATAAATGCATTCTCGTAACAGCACTTCACTGATATCAGTCAAATTATCCATGAATCATGAGTTTGTAAATCGAAGTGTTCATAACAGCAAACATAAAGATTTTTTGAAACGTCTGAATGAAAATCAGTAATTATTGTTTCTGCAATATAAACCGAGAGATTCCAGAGTGGCACTTGTATTTTCTTCCACGTCTAGTAATCGAAATAAATCCAAAGTAAGACTCAGAATATTTCTTCAGGAATAATATTTTCTTATTCAGTACGCATCTAGTAAATGAATAAGTCCATAGGTGCATCTCTAATGAGCACCTGATGAGAGTCAGTTTGTCACCCTGATGTAGTCGGAGATTTTCTGGAAGCTGAAAAATATATTTAAAAAATCGCACTTGGTGATGTATGTCACATGGACTTGGGTGAGTGACTTTTACTTATTCCATTAGGAGTCAGACAGTTTGGTTATTAAGTGACCCAGATTCTATCTTGCTATTTTTCAGTCTTTTTTTTTTTTAATCATATCACCCCAAGCAAGGCGGTAACGCCACTGATGTGCAGGGGGCTACATAAGAGTGAGAAGATTAGAAAAGAGAAAGCCGGAAACCACATTCTAAACAGCAAACAAGGGATGAGCCTCTACACCTGTTCAATAGACATAGGTGGAGGGTGAACCGGGCGATAATTTAGTCTATCTACTCCGATTAAAAAAAAAAAAAAACGAAGTGAGAAGAAGATTAGAAAAGAGAAAACCAGAAACCGCATCCTAAACAGTAAACAAGGGATGAGCCTCTTCACCTGTTCAATAGATGTGGGTGGAGTGTGAACCAGTTTAGTCTATCTACTCCAATTGAAAAAAAAAACAAAGGGAGAAGATTAGAAAAGAGAAAACTGGAAACCGCATCCTAAACAGGAAACAAGGGATGAGTCTCTTCACCTGTTCAATAGATGTTGGTGGAGTGTGAACCGGGCGATAGTTAAGTCTATCTACTCCAATTGAGAACAAAAAAAAATTAAAGATTTCGAAAAAGAAAAAAAAAATTGACCTATTAAGTTTTAACTTAGTTAAAGTCCAGTCAAAAAATTTTCTAAAAATAAAATCAAACCTACAGTTAGACATGAAAAGTTTTAAAATTAAGCAAAAATATTGGGCAAAAGCGGAGGAGAAAAGAAAACAAAAAAAAAAATATGGCATACCTATTCAAGTCATGATTCCAAGTCGAACTGCTGGCAAATTGAATAAAAAAGAAAAAAGATATTGGTCAGAGAAATTCGGGAGATGGGAGACTAAGAGAGTGTCCGTCACCACCAACAAGAAACAGGAAGAGAAAACAGAAGAAGGAAGCACAAAGAAAGCGTGTTCCTTGATAGATTGATAATATGTCTTATTTTAATTTAAATATTGAGGGTTATGTCACAACTTAAATATATATTTGCTCTGTGTGTGTATGTGTGTGAGAGAGATTCTCTTTGTCTTTGATATTTTTTTTTCTCTTTGCAGGACCTAAGAAATCTTTGCTTGGAGATTGGAGAAAATTGAAATGTTTTGTGGTTGGAAAAAGTACAGCTTCTGCAGGTAAATTCTTTAACCTGCATTCATTTGTCTGGGATTCCATTCTACCTACCATAAGTCAGTTCTGTCAGAAGTTGGGTATCTTTTTTTCAGTGAAGGTCATTTCACATCAGTGCTTAAGGTTTTTTTGTTGTTGTTTTTAACAGCAATAAGAAGTTATAAACACATCTTGTCAAAAATACTCAGATATTTACTAATACTTTCAGTTTTTAAAACGACAGAGTCAGAATTAGCCATTTCCCTATAAGGAAATGTTTAGCATTCATTTAGTGAGCAGTCAGTACTGCTTTCAGTTGAAATATATAAAATCTTTCTCTTAAAACAATTTTTCAGTAAATTAGATTTCTCATGCCTGTATCTGTTATTGGCCTTTCCAGTATTGATGTGAGTTTCCTTCTTAAACTTTTATATGAAGTAATGTTGAATGCCAACATCTTATGTCATTATTTTCTCTCTGAGTTACATGCGATATCCATTTTAGTAGTTACAGCTGTTGAAAGTCTTCTTTGTGAATCTGTAGCACAAGTCCACAATGTCCCTAGAAGGATGATCTTTGCCAAGACCATCAGACTTAACTCACTCGAGGTCTTTTTTAGCCATTAATGTTAGAAATTGGTTGTATACAGCTGACAGTTTAGATATTTCTTAACAAGATTGGTGTTATGCATGACATTCGTATGAAAGTCTTGATCTGACGAGGTTATTTATGAACATGACTCAAGTTTTCAGGTAAATGTTTTCGTTATGTAGCAACTGGCAGTGTTGGGTGAAACTACTTTTGCACAGCTGATTTTATGTTCAATTTTCTTTTCTCCTCTTAATTCTAAGATACAATTGAATATTAAAGATAATGACATGTCCTTTTGTAATTGTACTTGTCTCTCCTTTCATTAGTTTGCATGACTGTTATGTTCTGTCAAAATGGCCCATGCCATTTGGATTGTGTGGAAAGAGACAAAAAAGACACTAAGTTTTGGTGAGAAAATAAAAGAAAGAAAGGAAGATAGATGTGTTTAATGTGGGAATCCTGAGCCCTTAAGCTTGAGCAAAAATTTCCCATAGACCTTGCATAAGGCAGTGTCGAGCTCTTGTCTAATTTTCTCAACGAGACTGCTCTTTGGCATAGCCTCATCTGGATTCCTCACTGCCTGAAGATAAAGTGTTTGACTTGTCTGATTTCGAGTGGAAATTTGACATTCATTTGATCGAGCAGTTAGTACTGCTTTCAGTTTAAATTTTTAAAAGGTATTTTTTTAAAAAGTTTTTTTTTTCAGGAAAATAGTTTTTTTTTATCTCCAGTAGCTATTATTGCTCTTTACAGTATTGATGGGGGTTTCCTTCCTAACTTTTTATTTGAAGTAATGTGGAATGTCAACATCTTGATTATGTCATTATTTCCTCTTCTCAAGCCCAGTAGCTGTCATCACTCTTTCCAATATTGATGAGGATTTCCTTCCTAACCTTTTTTTGAAGTAGTGTGGAATGTCAACATCTTGATTATTTCTTTATTTTCTCTTTGATTTATACACTATCCATTTTAGTTGTTGCAGCTATTCAAAGTCTTCAGGTGGTATGGTTTCTGCTATCTGGTACAGTTCTCTTGGTTGTGATTCTGTTGCACCAGTCCACAATGTCTCTAGAAGGATGATCTTTGCCAAGACTATCAGACTTCACTCACTCAAAGCCTTTTTGAACTATTAATGTTAGAAAGTGGTTGTATACAGCTGATAGTTTAGATATTTTTTAACAAGTTTGGTGCTATGCATGGCATACGTATGAAAGTCTTGGTCTGATGAGGCTATTTAAATTTTCAGGTAGATCTTTTGGTTTTGTAGCAATCTGTGGAGTTGAGTGAAGCTATCTCTGCCACATCCAATTCTATACTGTTTACATTATTTGGACTATTGTCCTCATCTTTGTTGTCATTTGTATAACATTTTGGCTGTTGTATGCTCCAGCCTTCTTCAGGTGCTAGAAATTTTGAACTGAACCCTTTATTACAATCATTGGGGTATATGAACTTCATTCTTTGCATAGTAGTGCCTTTTCTGGGAGTCATGAGTTATCTCCCTCTAACTCACTAAGTTACTTGTTCACCACTGCTGTAGCCTGGTATTGAACTCAAAGCTCTTTGAGTCAAGTCACTGAAACTAACCAATGTCTATATCCATGGTAATAAAGATGAGGACAATAGTCCAAATAATGTAAGTAGTGTAAATACTACCTCATCTTAGAACTGTAGACAAACCCAATTCTATGTTCATTTTTCTTCAGTAAATTTGTTATAACTGATCCATACTCTGTGATATCTGAAATGTTCAGTGTTTACTTATTCCACATTCTGAATTAGTATGGAACCACCTCATAATTGCTATTGTTCCTAGGTTCACCCTGATCTGGGGTGGTAGCAACTGTTAGGGTCCAAGCTATGGGTAAATAATGGACCCAAAAAAACAAAAATGAAACATGATGAAAGTATAAAAATACATTTTTAAAGCAAAATGACCAACAATACATCTTATAGTAGAATTATCAACAATACATTTTATAGTAGAATTATCAACAATACATTTTATAGTAGAATTATCAACAATACATTTTATAGTAGAATTATCAACAATACATTTTATAGTAGAATTATCAACAATACATTTTATAGTAGAATTACCAACAATACATTTTATAGTAGAATTACCAACAATACGTTTTATAGTAGAATTACCAACAATACGTTTTATAGTAGAATTACCAACAATACGTTTTATAGTAGAATTACCAACAATACGTTTTATAGTAGGATTACCAACAATACGTTTTATAGTAGAATTACCAACAATACGTTTTATAGTAGAATTACCAACAATACGTTTTATAGTAGGATTACCAACAATACGTTTTATAGTAGGATTACCAACAATACGTTTTATAGTAGGATTACCAACAATACGTTTTATAGTAGGATTACCAACAATACGTTTTATAGTAGGATTACCAACAATACGTTTTATAGTAGAATTACCAACAATACGTTTTATAGTAGAATTACCAACAATACGTTTTATAGTAGAATTACCAACAATACGTTTTATAGTAGAATTACCAACAATACATATTTTCTGTAGTTGAAGGCATACAATTGCATTCAAAATATATTTAGTTGAAACGAAGAAATTGTTCAAAATATTTAGATATCAACATTATATAACCCATGGAGGTTGACATGCTGTTATACAAAATCAACCAACCAAACAGTCCACATGAGAGAACTCTTTTATGATATCAGTCAATATAATATCCTACAATTTCTGAAGGAAATTAAACTGTTCCAAAATGTAAATTCAACAAACCTACAACATAAAGCACCCATATCACTACCTCTAGTAATTATGTCCATACAAACATGCATATGCATAGAAGCTGAGTATCATCTACCATGTATTCAACTGTGAAAGCAGAATAACATATATAATAGTTTTATTACTTCAAAGCTTCCCAAAAAATTAAATTTTGACATTAAATGTCTCATTAAACAAACAAATCAACCAATCAGCATCCTTAATTTTGATGATGGATTCAGGGAACGTATCATCCTTGATTTGATTCCAATTCCAGATCATAGTTTCAATTTTGGAAACGTTTATCTTGACCTCCATTTCTTGGAAAGGCAGACATGGTCCTGGTTTGCACTAGAATTTGCAGATGTTGAACCTTAAAAATCAAGTCCCTTCTCATGTTCTTATGACTTTGCAGATATTCTCAGCCTTGCAGGTCTACAGTATTATATTCAGGTTATTGTTATGTCGTTGCTATTGCACAAAGCAAGATGAGATAAGGCCAGGAATCCCCAGCATGTTTATTTGAGTTTTGTTTAACGGCATATCAACCTCTGTAGGTTATTTAATGTCAAAAGGTAGGGTTTTAAGATATTTTTTAATGTTCAGTTATAGTGAGAAGGTTGATTTAGATTCTAATGAGAATATTTTTTATTTTTCATTTTAGAAAACCAAAGACGTCTTCTAGTTTTGTATCTAAAAATATTTTACTGAGAATAATTTTTTTCTTCAAAAATGTATTGTTGGTAATATTTTTCCTTCAAAAATGTATATTTTTCTATAAAAATAAATTTTTATGCATATATTTCTATAAAAGTCTATTTTTATATTTTCATAGTGTTTTAACCCCAGTTTGGGGATTAACTATTTGCCCATAGTTGGGACCCTAACAGGTGCTACCACTCTGGGTCAGGGTGAACCTGAGAACAACAGCAATTAAGAGGTGGTTCCATGCTCCTCACAACCTTCCATTCAGAGGCCTTGTTGCCAGATTAGCATGTTTGTGAATTGACCATACATTCTTTTTTTCAACCAATAAAATATCCTTAGTATTCATATATTTTGTCATCTCATGTAGTCTTCAATGTCAGCCATTGTAACTTGTATATATTGTAACTCGGAGGTTATTTAAATTTGCAAGCCATTGTTTTTAAATTTGGTCCTTACTGAGTGCCCCACTATCATGGCTTTATAACAGACTAGATGAAGCATAATATCTATGGGTGCTACTGTAGTGAGTTCAGTCATTACTGTATTTCCTACTCTTTTTGACCTTGTATCTGACAAAGTTTATTTAGAGTACTTATTACAGTGTGATGGTTAACAAGTTTCTTTCATAGATCATTGATAGTGTAGATATTGTATTCTAAACGTTGCTCGGTAAATACAAGGTTTGTTCAGAAATCATATTAAACAGATATTTAATATTAATAAAGGCTTACGACCATATCACACAACGGTTCTTGTACAATAGAAAGTTAATCAACTTAAGTGTTATGGAGAAACACACCTATTTCTCAAATAATGAACTTTCCGTCTTATATCAATAAGAATTAACAGGAAGTTAATAGAAGTTCTTGGGAAGTTCATAGGAGTTCTTTAGAGTTCTATTGGAGTTCAGTAGAACTACTAAGCTGTTAATATTAGTCAGCAGTTAGCCAAATACTAAGGAGTCAGCTTTCAGTGGAAGATTACCAAGTTCCTAACATTTTAGTGCGTTAAGTCAATTAGCAGCTGACATAGCATGATTATAACCTTCAATGCGAAAACTACTCCACAACAGCAAGCCTGATCAATACCTAGATGGAGGTGACTGCTTGGGAATACCAGGTGCTGTATGCTTGGATGTGTGGGTGGTGTAATGAATAATGGCTTGGAACTGGGAATCACTGAGTTTCAATTCCAGTTGGGTCTGTCATATTCAATTATGTGCAAATACCCTTCTTCTCCCTAGCTATGGGTTAATTAGCAGGACTTGTATGAGTAAACCATTATTATCTCCAAAAGACTTTTATCTAATATGCTTTCTGGCTTTAAATAACCTGAAAAAAGGTTGATAAGTCATAAAAAAACAAATCAATGAATATTCACAAGAGTAGCCTACCTAGAGTTTGACACAAGACTACAATATAAGAGCAACTATTGACAATCAAATCAATTATGAGCTTGTTATCTATTGCTCAGTGATCAGTGACACTTTCTGTTTAGTAAATATTTTGCATGAAACATAGCACTGGTTCATGTAATATTATATCTTATGTCTGGTTCACCAATGATAATGATCATCATGACAGCAGTGACACTAGTGTAAAGTAATTGGCAGCCAGATAGTTTGCGTACATGTGAGTGAGCCGACAGGGAGTCGTTAACCAGTGGAAATTTTCTGTTCTCTCTCTCTCACTGTGTTTCGTCTTCTTCTCTTTTCCATTTTCTGTCTCTTCGGCCAGAAACCTCAGACTTATATAACCCGAAAATTCTTATGCATTTTTGCTTTTCCAGGTTGTCGCTTAATTGACATCATCTGTGGCCAGATATATCTGTGAATCATTTTCATCGACTATCGTTTTTTAAGCCTTTGTTGTTGCCTGTGTTTTCTGAACGATGACCTGAAAATACTTGGTCAAAATATTGGGTCTATCATAACATCTCTATCAACCAAGATGAGAACTTCTTTCTTTCATATGCCGTGTCCCTTCAGTATGTAGGTGATCATGGCCCTCCACATCTTCCTGTCTCTTGTAGCTTTTAATATATTTTGTCTTGTTATTTCTTCCAAAACCTGCTCTGCTATCCATCTGCTTAAGCCTATCAAATATGTCATGTTTTATTAAACTCTTCTGTGGAGTATAGCATCACAGCCTCGTCACACTGGGTGTTGGTGCTGTGATTTTCATATTAAATATGATTTTACAATATAATGAATTGGTTTTCAATTCAGTGTTGACATTCTTCTAGACTGGTTGCTAACCAAGGCTAGAGAATCCAGTCTGGCCTGCGATTTTACTAATAGCCCATGTATTGAATACTGCTGCCACATCTGGTCAGGTGCCCTTGCTATTCACCTCGGGGTTCCACCCTTTTACAGTGAAATCGATAAAGTGTAATCGCAATTTCTACTCTAACAGCTTTTTTTCACGCACTTCCCACCTGTGGAATTCCCTTCTATATACTTGCTTTCCCGACAGCTACAATCTTCAGGAGTTTAAATGTAAGGTCAATAGACATCTCCTATCACACTAACTTGCATCCATTCTCACAAGCTCTTTTTCCATCTACTCTACCCTCATCCTCGGTATCCTCATCTGGCTATTACCTTCCTCCTGACGTTTCATATAACTAACCCCTGTAATAATGCAATATGTTAAACTTATCTGTTTGTCTGAATGCTTTTATGATACGGTTTTTGTTGTTCGAGGCTTGAGTTGTCATATGAAATTTTCTGCACTTAGAGAACAAACTTTTTTTTTTTTTATTTAGTTCGACACTGTATTTTTGTTTGTTGAAGTTTCCAGACTTGAGAGTGGATATCCATTTCGTAATTTGAAATTTTAGTTGCCAGTTGATTTTGGAGGGGCATCTCTTTTTATAAGCTTGAATCGTCAGTTACGGGCTAATGTGACAATGTTAACTTGAAAGAATAACTCGGACAACGGATAATAGGTTTAACATATTGTATTTAATAAGGGAAAATATAACTACAAGAGTGGCAGTAAGCCATGCTTACCTGGCATGCTGCTCCCAGAACTACTGCCCTGAGAGTATAAACCTTATGGTTTAAATAATGACTGGAAGAGTCTATAAGTGTCAGTGGGTACACGTCCACAACACTCGTTAAAAGCATTTTTGTTTAGTTTTCACTTTTTTTTGGCAAGCATTTTTGTTTAATTTTCACTTTTTAACTTTCAGCAACTGCTGCTGGTTTCCATAATATGATGGGCCAGGAATGTGGGAATGCTGAAAAACTTGCTGAATTGATTATTAATGGTGAGTCAAGGGAATTTTTTTTTTTTTTTTATGTGTGGTGGACACTAATGTCATTCTTCCAGCCTCTTCCCAAATTCAACCTCCAAGTTCAGATAAATTGGTGTTGGCAGCATTGTCGTCTCAGAAGACCATTTCTCACGCTTGAGAGTAGACAGTGGGTCAGAGGCAGACATGGCCACAGATATTGCATGTACTGGCCTGTCCCAATGATGTTAGTGATGCCTTCTACTCTGAAGCATGAAAATCCTGTGCGAGTTGTATAGGGATCTTTTAGTTGCCAGATATGAATGCGAACAGATATTCGTCAGACATAGCTTTTATCCCATCTTTGCTTCATGCTCTTCGATGTCACTTATGTTGTAGAAATTTCCCTTTCATAGATGGCTATGTGAGCATGTGGCTGAGTGGATAAAATGTTAAAATTCCAACCATGAGACGTTGGTTCAAATCTCACTATGGTTGGCAAGTTAAGATGGTGATGTTTTTTTTTTTTTTTCACTGTGCTGTGCTAGACAGTTTTTTTTCTCCAGAATCTATCTTAGATGTTTATGAGTCTCCTATTTGTCCTTGCTTTGAATATTACTACCACATCTGGTCTGGTGTTCCTGCTATATATGTAGACATTCTTGGTGAAATTCAAAGAATAATCTGCAATTTTATTGGTTCTGACCTGGAATCTCAGCTTTAGTCACTTTCTTCCTGCTGTAACATAGTTACCCAGTGCCCTTTTTATAAGTATTTTCATGGTAATTATTCTGATGAACTTTCCTCTATTGTACCTAGACTTTATGAATTTAAATGCAGTACTAGATTGGCAGCAAGGTCTCATCATTTTACAGTTGAAATGGCTAGATGCAACCTTCCCTAAGAATACTTTTATGATAATTGTTCAGATGAACTTTCCTCTATTGTACCTAGACTTTATGAATTTAAATGCAGTACTAGATTGGCAGCTAGATCTCATTATTTTACAGTGGAAATACCATTGTTGTTTTTACGCCTTAATAATTTTTTTTTGTTTCTTGCATTCATTTATTAACCTTCTGTGGCTTAGTGGCTTTGTTGCCTTGCCTGGGGTAAAATGATTATGAAGATAAAAATATTGCTCTTTGTAAATACCCTGTGTGTATGGTACTTTTGAAAAGTTTCTGAAAACAATGTCCTGGGTTGACCCAATCCTTGTGAGTGAAATTAGGAAATGGTTATGATAGCGCAAAGTTACAAGTCCTTGAGACCTAGAGTCTTTGTCAACTACTGATCAGACCGGATTATGAACTTTCACCTCGAAACCATAACTAATGCCTGATAAATATAGTTACTTTGTAAACCAGACATTAGCATTGTGGATGTTGAAGAAATACAAATTTATCTGAGCAGGCATCTGCAGCCGGGATTAACTAGACATCTTAGCAGATGGGTATACTTAGAAATAAATAGCAAGTTTGCATATATTTCTGAGATGGGGTATTGTTACTTATGTCTTTAACATGAAAAAATAAAATGGTTATGGCAAAAATGACACACTCGCCGAGTATTGGAAATAACCAAGGAATTTATTATTGTAGAAACGTGAGTACAGTGAACAGTTGTGGATGTTGAATAACGATGTGGTTATAGAGAGCCCGGCAAAGTTCTGCACACCATGTTGCTAGTTCATACCAGAAGTCCCTTTTTCTTGTTGCCTCCCAGCATGCACTTATTAGCTGGGGAACGGACTCCCTTGAATGGTCCAGGGGAGATAACTTGACCTTTTTTTTATGGTGATCCTAATATTAGCAAAAGTTAATTCTAGTTCTGTTAATATTTTAATATTTGTTCCCATCCTCTACATATAAAAGAAAAAGATAAAGCTAACATGCTTATATGAAATCAATATTTGATTAGCTGTTATATTTTTAACATGACAAAATAAAACGGTAATGGAAAAACGTCAGACTCGCCAAGTATTGGAAATAACTAAGGAGTTTATTATTGTAGAAACATGAGTACAGTGAACAGTTGTGGATGTTGAATAACTGTGTGTTTATAGAGAGCCTGGAAGAGTTAGAGCTCTCTCTCAGGCTCATTTCTCTCTCCGTCCATTTCACTCTCATCAATATTCTCATCCTTCTCTTATCGACTTCCTGACACCCCCTATAACCTGTCACTCTTTCTCATAACTTTCCTCCTATTTAATCCCCTGCAAAACAGTGGCAGTAAAATGTCTTGCTTGGGGTGATATGAATACAAAAAAAAAAATTTCTATACTATTATAATGTGGATATAAAGTGGGGGATCAGTTTTGTATTACAATCAGTATATAAATTGATCCCTCACTTTATGGCTACAGTCATCCTTCTGTTACCCACTTCCTGACACCCCTTATAACCTGTCACTTTCTCATAACTTTCCTCCTGTGTAATCCCCTGCAAAAAGTTTACTTTTATGTATATATTTCTCTAAAAGTGTATTTTTTTACTTTCATAGTGTTTTGACCCCAGTTTGGGGGTTAGCTATTTGCCCATAGCTGGGACCCTAACAGGTGCTACCACTCCTGGTCAGGGTGAACCTGAGAACAACAGCAATTAAGAGGTGGTTTCATGCTCCTCACAATCTCCCAATCAGAAGCCTTGCTGCCAGATGCAGTTTACTGTCATGCCTAGGACCTGACAACTTTACAAAAAGTTTTCTTATGACATGAACAAAAAAGTGACATTGTGATGGAGATAAGTGCTCAGGGAGATGGGTTTCAAGCCTGATTGGGGCGGGGGTGTCCAAGCAGTGCTTTATGATTTTTGCTATCTTAACGTTTGCTTTTTCTACCTACATTTGTATACATTAAAAATTAAACGAGGCACAAATGACATTATTTACATTGTTTGGACAGTTGTCCTCATCTTTATTGCCTTGTTTAAGATATTTTGGCCATTGTAAACTCTGGCCTTCTTCAGGTGTTAGAAACTTCAAACCAAACCCTTTATTACGATCACTGGGGTATATCATTCTCATCCCATGTGTGATGCCACTTCTGGTAGCCATGTAGTTATCTCCCTTTAACGCAGCTCTCTAAGTTATTTGTTCCCCACTGCTGTAGCCTGGTATTGAACTCACAACTCTTTAGGTCAAGTCACTGGATCCAACCAATGCACTAGGCCATGTGGCTCAGTGGATAAAAGCATTGTTTATATTCATGGTTCGTTTTTTGATTTTTGTTGAAATCTGTGAATTTATTTTGCTCATGCTAAGCCTCAAAAAAAATTAAATTATTTTAAATTATTTAAAAAGTAAAAAATTTCATGTCGGTGTTAAAAATTGTTGCAAAATAGTGTTGATTTATTTAAATGGAATGATCTATTATGACATTTTTTTAATATTTTTTTATTCATATCACCCCAAGCAAGGCGGTAACGCCACTGATGTGCAGGGGGCTACGTAAGAGTGAAAAGATTGGAAAAGAGAAAGCCAGAAACCACATCCTAAACAGGGAACAAGGGATGAGCCTCTACAGCTGTTCAATAGACGTGGATGGAGTGTGAACCGGGCAGTAGTTTAGTCTATCTACTCCAATTAAATGTCTCTAATTTGTGTTTAGATAAATGGTATTTATTTTAAACTATGTCCATTAGCAAAGCCTCTGACAGGGAGGCTTAGAGGAGTATGGAATTTAATTGCTGTTGTTCCCAGGTCCACTCTGACCCGGAGTGGTAGCACCTGTTAGGGTCCCAGCTATGGACAAATAGTTAACCCTCAAACTGGAGTCATTTAAGAGAAAAAGAAAAGTCAGGCTGGATAAGAATCTTTAGCTTTGGCTAGCAACTTGTCTAAGAGAAGAAAATCTTTGATATAAAAACGTCTACATCTATTTTGTTTTGAACTGGGTTGGCTGAACTCTCTAACCTTAGGGGGTAATTTTCCTAGAGATGGTGTCTTTATAAAAGCACCGTCTTTTAAACAGGTTGGTGTTAGTAAGGGCATCCAACTCTAAAACTCACTTCAATATTTTCATGATGGTTTAATTATCGAGCCATCAAGAAAGCCCTGTCGAACCCGTGCTTGCATGGAAACGGACGTTAAATCTACTCTCGCATCGATCAGAAACCAGGTGTGGACGACAAAGTGAACCTCGCTGCCGTACTTGAAAGGGACCTCCAATCCGTAGTGGCCTGGGGTAGGAAATGGCTGGTAAATTTCAATGCCTCTAAAACGAAGCTGTTATCAACTAACCACCATAGACAATCGCATCTACCTCCCATTAGCATGGGACAGGCTAGCCTCCCAGAGAGTAAAATACTACGCCTCCTTGGCCTTACACTTTCGGCGGACCTCAAATGGTATGATTATATCGAATCCATTGCCAAATCTGCTGCTATGAAAGTCGGCTCCCTGTGCAGGGCCCGGAAGTTTTTCCCACCTGAATCTATTCTGCACATATACAAATCTACCATCCGCCCGTGTATTGAATATTGCTGCCATATCTGGTCGGGTGCCCCTGCTGCACTCCTTGGGCTTCTTGACAAAATACAAAGGAGGATCTGTAACGTGGTTGATACTGACTTGGCAGACCGGCTGCAGCCGCTCTCTCACCGGCATGATGTGGCTTCCCTGTGCCTCTTCTACAAGTACTTTCATGGCTACTGCTCCGATGAGCTTAGTTCACTGGTGCCGCCTAAGCACGAATTTACACGAGATACTAGATTAGCAACTAGGTCCCACCCTTTTACAGTTAAACAAATAAGATATAACCGTAAATTCTACTCCAACAGCTTCTTTTCTCGCGCTTCCCGCCCGTGGAACTCCCTTCCACAAGTCTGCTTTCCCGACAGTTGCAATCTCCAGGTGTTTAAATGTAGGGTCAATAGACACCTCCTATCACACTAACTCCCAATTATTCTCAGAACACTCTCATCTACCCAACCCTCATTCTCGGTATCCTTACCCGCCTATCACCCACCCTCTGACATTTCCTATATTTAATCAGCCTTTCTCCACTCTATGTAGCCCCCTGCACAGTAGTGGCAGTGACATGCCTTGCTCGGGGTGAAACGCTTATAAAAAAAAAAAAAAAGTGATGATTTTCAGTATTTCTCAATGAATTGTTCATCTATATTGTATATGATCCATTATTGTACATAGGCTGGAATCATCTATTATGACAGGTCTCTAATTTCTATTTAGATATTTTGTATTTATTTTCAATTTTTTCTAGTTGAATTGTTCACCTATATTGCATATGATCCATTATTGTACATGAGCTGAATCATCTATTAAGTACAGGGTTCTATACTTATTTATGTATTTATTTTCAATTTTTCTAGTTGAATTGTTCACCTATATTGCATATGATCCATTATTGTTTTTTTTTTTTCTCCAGAGTTTATGACAGTCTCACTCATTTTAGACACTTGTATTTATTTCTGCATCTTTTCAGCTGAATTGTTCACCTATAGCTGTATATGATCCCATTATTTATTGTTTGGAATCATATCTCATATGACAGGTCTTTTAATTTCATTTAGATACATTGTATTTAGTTTCCAATTTTTCATGAATGAGTTCAATTTATATTGCATATGATCCATTATTGTACAAGGAGCTGGAATCATCATATGATGGTATTCAATTTCTCATTTTAGATACATTATATTTTTATTTTCACTCCTTTCACATGAATTGTTCTAATTTATATTGTATATATCCATTATTGTAATATGAGCTGAATCATCTAATATGACAGGTCTCTAATTTCATTTTTAGATACATTGTATTTATTTTCAATTTTTCTAGTTGAATTGTTCACCTACGTGTAATGATCCCATTATTATGTCATTGAGTCGTTAAATCATCTAGCTATTATTGTATCTCTTAGCTCTTTATTAGATACATTGTATTTATTTTCAATTTTTCTAGTTGAATTGTCTACCTGCATTGTATATGATCCATTATTGTACATGAGTTGAATCATCTGCTGTTATTTGTGGTCTCTACTTATTTAGATACATTGTATTTATTTTTAATTTTTCTGTATTGAATTGTTCATCTATATTACTACGATCCATTATTGTACATGAGCTAATCAATTATTGCATTATATCTCTAATTTTCATTTGATACATTGTATTTATTTCTAATTCTTCTTTAAAGGAATTTGTTCATCTTTATATTGGGATATTATGATCCCATTATTTGCATATGAGCTTGAACTGATTCATTTTTTTATTGTATCTTTTAATTTCATTTAGATATTGATTTATTTTCAATTTTCAGTTGAATTGATCAATTCTATATATTTGCTATGATCCATTATTGTACATGAGTTGGAACTATCTATTATGACAGGTCTCAATTTCTATTTGCATATATCGTATTTATTTCACCCTTTTTCTAGTTGAGACTGTTCAATTCTATTGCATATGATTCCATTATTGTACATGAGCTGAATCATCTATTGTGACAGGTCTCTGGACTTTCATTTAGATTATATTGTATTTATTTTTCTAATTTTCAGTTGAATTGTTCACCTATATTTATATGATCCATTGTTGCACATGAGCTGAATCATCTATTATGACAGTGTTCTACCTCATTTATACATTATATTTATCCTTTCTATTTTTCAGTTGAATTAATTCATCTATACGTGTTGATCCATTATTGTACATGAGTTGAATCATCAATATGATGGTCTGAATTTCCCTATTTCTGACATACATTGTATTTATTTTTAATTTTTCTTCTATTGAATTGTTCACCTTATATTGTATTATGATCCATTATTGTACATGAGCTGAATCATTGCGATGTGGTTCTAATTTCATTTAGACATTATATTGATTTTCAATTTTCTTAGCTGAATTGTTCAGGTACTCTATATTGTGTTGATCCTATTTGCTTGTGTATGAGTTGAATCATTTATTATGACAGGTCTCTCTAATTTCTATTTTGACAGCGTTTACCATTTATTTCTCAATTTTTCAGCTATCTGAGCCACTGATATTGCATATGATCCATTTATTAAAAGAAGAGCTTTGAATCATCTATTATGATGAAGTTCCACTTTATTTAGATGCGATTGTATTTTTATTTCTTCATTCTTTTTTCTAGTTTAATTATTCACCATTTAATATGATCCCATTATTTATGAGTTTAACCATCTATTACATTATGGTCTCACTTTTTTTTAATGCTTTAGGGACAAGTATTTGTATTTATTTCTTTAGTCTTTCTGTATTGAATTGTTCTCCACCATGGTTTGCATACATCCTATTGCACATGAGCTGAATCATCTGATGAAGGGATTAGTCTCTGGCTTCTCATTTAGATGTTATCAAGCCTATTTTAATTTTTCTAGTTTCATTCTGTTCAATTTATATTTTGAAGGATGGATCCATTTATTGTACATGAGCTGAACTATCTGTCATGTATATGTGTTCAATTTCTATTTGAGACATGATTGTATTTATTTTTCTCATTCTTCTAGTTGAATTGTTCTACCTACATTACATGGGATGATCCATTATTGTTAGCTGAATCCATCTATTATGATGAGGTATCTCTAATTTCTATTTAGATACATTGTATTTATTTCTCAATTTTTCTAGTTGAATTGTTCACCTATATTGCATATGATCCATTATTGTACATGAGCTGGAATCATCTATTATGACAGGTCTCTTAATTTCTATTTAGATACATTGTATTTATTAATTTTTCTAGTTGAATTGTTCACCTATTGTATATGATATTGTACATGAGCTGAATCATCTATTACATTAAGTCTCTAATTCTCATTTAGATATTTGCTTTATTTTCAATTTTTCTATTAATTGTTCAATCTATATTGCATATGATTCATTATATTATGAGATTACAATAAAATTTCTATTTTATATGAATACCACCTTATGAAAGTTGAGATAAAATAGAGTGGAGTGTGCATATCATAGATTCAGGGAGGGGGGGCCATGTGATATGCCATGTGATATGCAAGCATCTGACAGCTTCAATAGACTTTGGAAACATTTCTCTTTTAGGGGCTGGTTAAACAATTTCATTAATTTTTTCCTAAATTTTTCAGAACAATGATGAACATGATTTTACGCAAAAGATGAGAATAATCCTCTGTATTGCCTTCTATTCAGTCAGTTAAGTGCCATATGTGAAACACGCTTTAGGCGATCATGTCTTGAAAGTGACATGACTGATTGGGCAGAAGATTATCCTGCAGTAGGTTGCCATTACTTTCTGTGGTAGACTAGGTTGTAGCGAAGACTATAGAACCCAATCTGTCCTGCCATTTAACTCATAGCTGGGGGGGAGAAAAGATAGATTATATTATATTATATAGAATTAATGGGGGATCTGTTTATTACTTTATAACAATAGAAAACCGATCCCCCACTTTATACCCAGTAGAAGTTTTAATTATGTTTCCAACTGTTATATTCAGTCATTCCGTTAAGTGCCATACGTGATACATGCTTAGGGCAATCATGTCTCGAAAGAGACATGACTGACCGGGTAGAAGATTATCCCGCAGTAGGTTGTCATTGCTTTCTCCCGTAGACTGGTTGCCATCCAAGGCTATAGAACCCAATCTATCCTGTTATTTAACCCATAACTGGAGTGAGAAGAGATAAATTATATAATTATATTAATAAGTAGTAATTAGTGGGGGATCAATAGATAACAATAGAATACCGATCCCCCACTTTATACCCAGTAGAAGTTTTAATTATGATTCCAACTATTATATTCAGTCAGTCAGTTAAGTCAAGACCTCCTATATATTAACCAAGGCCTATCCTATGATTAAAGTTGACGTGCTGACGTCACACTTAGTAGAGTTCTGTTTTATACGGAGTCCGTTAGCGTTGATTTATTTTCAGAACCAAACATGCCTTCTTCTTGTGTGGTACCACAATGTAAAGGGAATTATAAAAATGGACCGAAAGTTCATTGTTTTTCGTTTCCAAAAAATAAACATTTATTTGATAAATGGAAACATGCCATTAAAAGGGAGAATTTTACCCCAAGTCCATTCAGCAAAGTAAGTAGTTAAAATTTTATCATCATTTATTTCAACAGTCGCTAAAATCAAAATTTGCGAAAAAATTAGTTTTGCCGTAGCACAAGAAGAAAGAAAGCACTTTGTTTATATCTTTTAAATTAATACAATAAATTAAGATATTATTTTTATTTCTTTGAATAAAATTGAAATAAAAAATATCTGAAAAAAAAAATAAATACGGCTATTCGTTTGTAAGTTTTTTTTTTCGAAATGTTTTAAAATTTAAACTGAAGCCGAAAAAAGTTGTTAAACATTATATTTTCTAAAAGTATTTGAATTAATATTTTATTGATATTTTATTTCAGAAAATAGTGTCTTTTTTTTCAATGAAATGTTTAAAAATCCTTAGAAAACAAAAGTAAAAACTTTTCTATACTTCTTGCAACTTTATGAATCATTTTTAAACATGAAAAAATATTCTTGAATTGAATTTTTTTATTCTTTTTTTTTGTATTAACAAAAACTACAAAATTTATCTTATAGTCAATTTTAAAAGAATTTGTTTTATTTTTAAGGTTTTTTATTTGAAAACTCCGTGAAATTATGTGTTACAAAAAAAACAAAAGTCAAGTCACTATTACCGAAAATTTAAAAACTGGAAAATGATGATTTAAACTTTGTTTAAACCTATTATTTCTGACTAAGTTTTGAATTTATTTGAAACATAAAGGCCTAAATCACACCACACTTGAATTTTAAAACCTAACTTTTAAAATATTTAATTTTTAGAAAATATTTAGCACAAAGGAAACTTTTATACTGCTTTAACACCATACCACTTATGCCATTTTAGAACTAACACAATATTGTACAGAAGAACTGAAAATGTTGTATATATTACCTGGAAAATTTCAAACTGATCGTCTGGAGGCAAGATTTGGCCAGTATCGACAACTTAGTGGTGATCAATTTCAATATAATATCTCTATCCGTCAATTATTTGAATGAGAAAAAAAACTAAGAATGTTGTCTGTTTTAAAACTTAGCCTGCCTTTTAATAATCAAAGTATTAATTTGAAAAATTTACAAGAGGTGAATTGGAATGAAATGACAGAGGAACAAAATTTAGATGTTTATAAATTTAACATAGACGTAACTGATAATGATGTTCATCAGTGCAAAGAAGTCCTGCCTATTATAATATATTTAGCAGGTTATTGCTGTTATGCTGTTTTTAAAAAAATGAAATGTTATAGTTGTAAAAGTTTAGTATCAGGAAGAGATGATATACTACCTGATATAAACAGTTATTTTCAAGGAATTAATAGAGGTTCTCTGTTATATCCCAATGATGTAACAACAAATTTAGTACTATACAATTATATTGTTATTAATAAACTTGTAAAGAATCCTTCTTTTCTTCATTCAATGAATCAAAGAAAATTGTCTATGTACATAACATTGGATGTTTTGGCTAATGATGAACTTCTTTTTCATGTTGACTCATGTGGTGAAGGTCATAGCATTGAAAAAATAGAAAAAATGATTATCTGGAGCTCTTCTAATGCATTATTAAATAATTTTTGTAGCAAGGAAAATGATAATATTATTTGTAAGAAGTTAAGTAAAAAAAGAAAACTTCAAACATTCAGCTGAATTTTGAGACATAAAAAACTTTTATAAGTTTGATTTAAAAAAAAAACAGTAACTTAAACTTATTTAGTTTGAATTAATTTGCTTGAATTTAAATTGTTGCATTTTTAAATATTTTAATTAATTTGCTTATTTATTGTTGCTTCTTGTTTGTTCCTAAATTCTAATGGTTTCTTGATTGCTATATTTGAGTGATTCTGATTTAAAAATTCTTGCAATTGAAACAAAAGTGATTGTGATTTTTCATAATTAAATTAAAAATATGAAAATTTAAGCAGTGTTTGTTAAATTTTTAGAATTTAGACTAATAAAAACTGTGTTTACAAACACGACCGACAGTCAGTAGTCAACAATGATGTTTATATTTTCTTATTGTTTTCTTAATTTTATTTAAAATTAATAAAACCAGCATAAATCAAAACATGTCTTTCTTTTTTTTTTCTTGTTACATTTTAAAAAGTTTTAAAATCTTTATTAAAAAATAACGTCTTTGTGATTATCAACATTGTCATGAAGACGGCCAACGCTACGGCTACGATTCATGACACTACTACCGTGACGTCACATTTCATTTGCTTAGGCCTTGGTTAATATATAGGAGGTCTTGGTTAAGTGCCATACGTGATACACACTTGGGTGATCATGTTTCTTTCGAGACACAACTGATTGGGCAGAAGATTTTCCCATAGTAGGTTGCCATTTTTTTTTTTCTATGGTAGACTTTAGAACCAATCTGTCCTGCTATTCAACCTACAGTTAGAAGAGACGGATTAATATCTATAATGGTTAAAATGGTTGTGCTCAATTTAGCTTTGCGCTGAGTTGGAACGATCAATTCACCTGCTTCATGAGTAGGGTTGCTGAAACATGTCCAAATGCTGTTATTGGGAAAGGAAAAAGAGAAAGGTTCCCTTCTTTCAGGAAGTGGGGGGGGGGGGGTCATAAAATCACGCATGGATGAAACACTTTCTGGTTTCTTTATTAATTGCATCATGGGAAAATTAATTTAACTTTTCTCTACATTTTTTTTTATTCTTTATTATCATTGTATTTACTGGTTTTATTTCTTTTTTTGAACATTCTAATTGGAATAAGGATGTACATTGTGGTGCAGTGGATATCGGCTTGGAACGAGAAATCAGAGAGCTGATTTTGAATTCCAGTTGAATTTGTTGCATTCACTAATGCAAATACCCTTGGGAAAGGTATTGACCTGTCTCTTCCTTCCAGCTATGGGTTAAATAACAAGACAGATTGTGTTCTATAGATTTGGTTGACAACCAGTTTACTGCAGAAAGTAATGGCAACCTAGCGTGGGAAAATCTTCTGGCCAATCAGTCATGTCTCTTTCAAGACATGATCACCCAAGTGTGTATCATGTATGGCACTTAACTGACTGACTAACTGGAATAAAGCATTCACTTAATTTTTCTCTGAGTGTTGATAAATATGAGAGATACCTGAAGAAATTCCAAGTTACAGTGGTTGAAATGTCATGATTTGAATGATAAAAATGGGGATCTGATAGACTTTTTTTTAATAATCATATCGCCCCAAGCAAGTCATTTTACTACCACTGTTTTGCAGGGGGTTACATAGGAGGAAAGTTATGTGAAAGAGTGACAGGTTATAAGGGGTGTCAGGAAGTGGGTAAGAGAAGGATGACTGTGGCCATAAAGTGAGGGATCAGTTTATATCTTGATTGTAGTATAGAATTGAGCACCCACTTTATATCTACATTATAATAGTATAGAACTTATTTTTATAATCATATCGCCAAGCAAGGCATTTTACTGCCACTGTTTTGCAGGGGGTTACATAGGAGGAATCTTATGAGAAAGAGTGACAGGTTATAAGGGGTGTCAGGAAGTGGGTAAGAGAAGGCTGAGAATACTGGTGAGAGTGGAGTAGACGGAGAAAGAAGCATGAGAGAGAGGATGCAGGTTAGTGAGATAGGAGGCGACTATTGACTTTACATTTAAATTCTTGGAGAATCAAGTAAACGGAAGGGAACTCCACAGGCAGGAAGTGCGAGAAAAGAAGCTGCCGGAGTAGAAATTGCATTTACATTTTATTGGTTTCACAGTAAAAGGATGGGACCTAATTGCTAATCTTGTGGCTGGAGTAAATTCATAAATAGGGGACACCTTGAATTTTGACTTGAACAATAAAATGAAAATTTTGTCTCAGAAATTAGGTAGTGAAGTGAATCTGAAATCTTTGTTTGTTCAGTGATACTCTAACCACTGGGATGTATATTCATTCTTAAAATCATCACTTGAGAATACAAAAATAAATGTGAGTGTCATCAAAGATAAGAGAATTCAAATGGATTTGCGGAATTTTATCTTGGATTATGGTGTGAGTTGATCTCAAAGACGTGTTGAGATCTGGAAATTCCTCATTTTTCCTTACAGTTTTTGGCAAAGATTGGGTTGATCCTTATCTGAGAACTTCTTTGAATAAAATGCTTTTTAACAATTAAAGTAAAAAAATAAATACAAAAAAAGTTATCTTTATTGACAAGAAAATGAAAAAAAAAAGAAAGGATGTTGACTGACGTTTAACCAATCGTAAATCTTGTAGTTTAACCAATCTTGTAATGTTGCAGTTATATTTTTCTCTCACTGTAACGTGTCAAGCATTTTATATCTAATAATAGATTTGCAAATACCAGCTGTTCTCATAAAAGTGAACTTAAGGGGTGTCTTGAAAGTTTAGAAAATATTTTCAAAAGATTGCCAAGAAATTTTAATGCAATGTTTTTTATTTTGTAATTACCTTAAAAATTTGTTAATCTATGCACATTTTTTGTTTTCTAAACATATACTGTTAAATATAAGAGACAATGAATGTCCATTATGTTTAATCATGAGCCGTTCTAAACATCATATTTTGGCTTTAATTTCAGGTGAAAATAAAGACAAAAATTCTCCAACATTTGGATAAGTTTTTATCAAGTTGGTTCTAATCTTTAACGTCTTTGTAACCTCTCTGAAGATAGCTCATGTGAGCCGAAAGCTTAGAACCAACTTGATAAAAACTTATCCAAATGTTGGAGAATTTTTGTCTTTATTTTCACCTGGAATTAAGCCAAAATACGATGTTTAGAACGGCTCATGATTAAACATAATAGACATTCATTGTCTCTTATATTTAACAGTATGTGTTTAGAAAATTATCTGGTGCTGCAAGCTAGGATGTGTGGGTGGTGTAATCGATAATGGCCTGAAATTGTTCATTGGAGAGCCAAGTTCCAATTCCAATTGGGTTAGGTTGTTTTTGTTTAGTGGCATATTAACCCAGATGACTTATTTAATGCTGAAATCTAAATATGAAAATTCAAACTTTATAATTAATTCAAGAGAATAACATTATTTCATGATTAAATTATAATTTATTAGCTGCATGTTTTTTTTACCAAATAATCTTATTAAATCAAATGAGGAGTGAAAACTGGTTTCTCCTGACAAGAAATGAGATTAATGATAGCAAACTGATTTTTTTTTTTTTTTTTTTTTTTTTTTTTTTTTTGACAGTGTATGCCATGTCTTCAATTTTATTATAAAAATGTATAGTGGTCATTTTCCTATAAAAATGTATGGTGATCATTTTTTTATGAAAATGTATGTTGGTCATTTTCCTACGAAAACGTACGTTGGTCATTTTCCTACGAAAACGTACGTTGGTCATTTTCCTACGAAAACGTGCGTTGGTCATTTTCCTACGAAAACGTGCGTTGGTCATTTTCCTACGAAAACGTACGTTGGTCATTTTCCTACTAAAATGTATTGTTATCCACAAAAAAAGATCAAACCAATAATAATAATACTCGCATGTATTGTATCGTGTATGCTGTGTTATCCATCAATACAAACTCATTTTGTAGATGATCATGGCTTTCCACAATTTCCTTTCTTTTGTTGTTTTAAGTAACTTTAGATTCTTCACCTCTACTCTTTGTTCACTGCTTCTTGTACTAAGAGAAGTAGTGTTGGTGTAATACCAACTCCAGTGGTACTGGTTGTGGGGACTGGTCAATTTTTGTCTCTGGCTCATATGTATGTGTATGGGCTATCTATATAAAAAGAACCTTGTGTCACATACTGCTTTATTAGGGAGACTGGAGAATTGAATTTTTACCCTTTGATAAATACAATTTTTTTTATATATGACCTGGCAGGATTTTATATATTTATTCATCATGCAACCTGATCCCCCACTTCTTTGTAATGAGATAATCCATTAATTACAGTAGGCATTACTTGGTGTCAGTAAATAAGTATGCCTTGCGTTAATATAACAACGAGTTTTTCTTGTCAGAATCTATCTTGCACATATTTAAATCTACCATTCGTCCGTGCATTGATTACTGTTGCCATATCTGGGCAGGTGCTTAACAAAATCTAAAGGAGGATCTGCAATGTAATTGTTGTCGACCCAGAATGGGTCCGGAAGAAAAACTCAAAGTCAAGAATTAGTGAAAGATACACAGTACTGTGCAAAAGTATTAGGACAAGAACTCCCTGACCCAGAGTAGTAGCATCTGTTAGGGTCCTAGCTATGAGCAAATAGTTAACACCCAAACTAGAGTCAAAACACTATGGCAGTGTAGAAATCTATTTTTATAGAATTACATACATAAAAATAGACTTTTATAGAAAAATATACATTTTTGAAGGAAAAATATTACCAAAACATATTTTTGAAAATTTTTCCATCAAAATCTGACTAAATCAACCTTCTTACTATAATCGAACATTAAAAAAAAATCCTCTGTGGGTTATTTAATGTTTAAAATAACCCACAGAGGTTGATCTGCTGTTAAACAAAACTCAAACTCAAACAATTTTTCTCAAACAATCTTAAACTCAAACAATTTTTCTCAAACAATCTTATCTATAAGTCTACCATTTGTCCATGCTTTGAATATTGTTGCCACAAATAGTCTGTCACTCCTGCTGTATATCTAGAGATCCTTGAGAAAATCCAAAGAAGAATCAGCAATATTATTAATTCTGACCTGGCATCTCCGCTACAGTAAATTTTCCACTACCATAATGTTGCTTCCCTGTGCCTTTTCTATAAATACTTTCATAGTAATTGTTTGGATAATATTGCGAAAAGGAAAAAAAAAAAAATTATTTGTTGGTAGGAAGCAACCACAGTAAAGTATTCCAAACAGGCAAACCAAACTCACACGTCTTGTCTTAATCTCTAAAACGCTATTCACACGCGAACAATGGCTCAAATAATAACAATGAGACACCCTTAAATGAGACACCCTTAAATGAGACACCCTTAAATGAGCATATCACGTTTTATGCACTCGACCTGGCTACCACTCAGCCAATAAACGCTCAGCACGGCTACAAGTGACACCAATTCTGTTTACTACAAAGTGCTGTCCGATTCTCCATCTGACCAACGCTTGCCAATTCGCTGTCTCCACACTCCCTTGCAAAGCATACACCCGATACTGGCCTGTTTGGGTCGCTGAGGCAAGTCACTGCTACAGATGAGCTCTTTTCTATGGTACCCAGACTCGATGAATTTAAGAGCACTACCTGAAGATGGTGCAATGGATATCGACTCGAAACGACAAATCAGGGAGCTGAGTTCGAATTCAAGTTGAATTCCTTGCATTCACTTACGCACTAATACCCTTAGGAAAGGTATTAATCCGTCTCTTCCCTCCAATTATGGGTTAAATAATAGAACAGATTGGGTTCTATAGCCTTGGCTGGCAACCAGTCTACCGCAGAAAGCAATGGCAACCTACTGCGAGATAATCTTTTGCCCAGTCAGTCATGTCTCTTTGGAGACATGATTGCCCAAGCATGTATCACATATGGCACTTAACTGTCTGAATATAATATTTGGAAACATGATTAAAACTTCTGCTAGGAATAAAGTGGGGGTTCGGTTTTCTATTGTTATGAAATAATAAACTGATCTCCCACTAATTACTAATTATTAATACAATCCGTCTCTTCTCCCATTAGCTATAGTTTAAATAACAGGATAGAAAATCTTTTGCCCAGTCAGTCATCTCTCTTTTGAGACATGATCGCCCCAAGCGTGTATCACGTATGGCACTTAACTGACTGACCAGATTAGCAATAAGGCCTCATCAATTCGCAGTTGAATTGGCTAGATGTAATCGTAAGTTCTATGCTAACAGTTTCTTTTCTCGCACTTCTCACATGTGGAACTCTCTTCTACAAGTTTGACCTTTACAAATATAAATGCAATGTCAATCGTTATCTACGGTCTTCTTGAGTACATTTCAGTTGTTCCTACTCCTCAATAATGCTTCTGCTTTTTAAATTCTTTCACAACCAGTAACCCTTTGTTTTTTAGTAGCTTTATTGCCTTGCTTGGATTGATTTCGATTTACACAAAGGGACTTAAATATTGTTGTCATTTTTTTTAAACGCCATAAACAAATTCATAACACTGACACAATAAGAAAAATACAAAAAATAAAGGGAGGCAACTTTGTTTTACTTTTCTTACTTACTTGCCCTTACTTTTTTTTTCTTTTATGCGTTCAATTTGAAATTTAGGGTGTGCTACCCGTAAGGCCCATCTAAGTACCAGGTTGGTGAGATTCCTTCGTAAAATTTCAAAAAGGAAAACTGATATATTGTAGTCTTATTTATGTTGCAATTTGGGTCATGGAAATTGAGCAAAAAGGAACCTCCTCTTGATAAAAAAAAAAGCATCAAAAATTTAAAAAATACTGGCTTCAATTTCAGTAGTCGACTTTTTTTTTAACAACACTAAAAAGATTTAAAGAAATAATTTAAAAAATACTAGCTTCAGTTTCAGTAGTTGGCTTTTTTTTTTAACAACACTAAAAAGATTTAAACAAATAATCTTAAAAAATACTGAATTAGCTATTTTTAATTAAGAGTTATTGGAAATGCATTTGGTTAATAAGAAGTTATTTTAAGCTTACTAATAAATCTTAATTTTTAATATAGTACAGAAAAAAGTAGTCTAAATTTATGAATGCACGAACATATGTACTTGTAAATGTAGATGTTTAAAATTTGGCAATCTTCACAGTACATCTATTGCAGATTCTTTATTTGTGAATGTGGCTTGCTCTAAGACATTTTTTTTATATTCTAAGATGAATTTTTAAAATTTCTGTCTGAATTTCTAAAATAAGGAGTTATTTACATTTGAACTAAATGTTCTCTTTGTTCTTATTACACTGGTCAACAAAAAAAGAAAAAATTTGAAATGATGTCGAGACAACAAACATTATTTTTAGCTAATTTGAGGGCGCTGAATATGAAAGTGACCTTACTTTTTCTTGCTTACCTACCGCTTTAATCTACAGAAATGCCTCATTTTTGAAAAAAAAAAAAAAACGTTTTTTCATTTGTTTTCTGTAAATATGATATTGACTGATGATAATATTTCTCAAAGTAAAATCTTAGAAACCTCTCAATTCAAATATTTATTGAAAAAATAGTATTTCTCAATGAGCAGATCAGCT
>JBBBDQ010001967.1:1575000-1882500 GCA_037127315.1 Ascarosepion bandense
TTGAGAGATGTTTACATCATGTGACGTAGAAAGTGATAGTTTTTTAATATTTGTAAATGTAAACTTAGCTCTAATCATACTTTTAAATGTTGTTTTACAGAAAATTTTTTTAAGTGTATCTAAAAATTGTTTAATTATTGAAATATTTATAAAGATTCAAAATACGTAAGTCCCTATTTAACCCTAGCCTATATGTATTTAATTTTAAAATCCAGTATTTTTCTTTCTTTCTGCGTGAGTATGTAGAACTAAAATCAGAATCTGTCAGTAAACATTTGCAGTTTTCTAATGTGTGTCCTGGTTGATTGAAGTGTTCTGCTATGGGTGAATACGGGTTGTTTTGGCGTATGTTTAGTTTATGATTATTGAAACAGAATCTAAAACTGTTTCCAGATTCACCAATATATCCACTATTTGGACATATTGAACAGAAGAGAAAATATATTTTGGCTGTCACAGGTGAGGCTTGGTAGGTGCAATTTGATGTTGGTGTTGGGTAGAGAAAATACTGCATCATTTACTAAATGTTTGCAAACTAAACAACGAGATTTGTTACATCTGAAATTCCCTGATAGGTTTGTATTTTTTAGATATTTGGTAGAGGTGAGGATAGCGGATAGGTTGGGTGTTTGTTTCATTGCATTTATGGGTGGTTTATTGAAAATGTCTTTGATTTTTTTTTTGTTTGATTGGAGGTTCTTGTAATCATTTTTTAAATTTTGAATAAGTGTGTGGGAATTTGGTTGTGGTTAAAAACCACGGGAATTCGGTTGTTTTTTCTTTTCTTGTATGTGAGAAGTGTGTTACGATTTATGTGGATGGTTTTATTTAGTGCTTCTTTTATTATTTTTATTGGGTATTTACATTTTAGAAATTGCTTTGTTGTTAATGTTGTATAGAAAATCTAGATGGCCTGAGCATATGCGTTTGATTCATTTTTAAACTTACAACTTTTTAGTAGATTTTCTTATACATATTAAGACAGTATACGTGGATCATCATTATGCTATATATATATATATATATATATATATATATTGATTGTTTAATACTTGGTTTTTGGTCATAATAGGGTTATACCAGTTCACATTTGTATCAAAAAGTGTTCTATATAATTATATTGTAGAACTTCTAAATATTTAAGCGTTCTTATAAAGAAAAACAGTCAACGCTAAAATCAGTTATTGCAAATCGCCTGAAGACACCACAGGGTAGAAACGTAGGTCGCGTAATAACTAGTTAACAAATGAAAAAAAAATATATATATATATATATATCTTGGTTGCGGAAGTCGTTGCTTGGGGAGGCACTATCCTATGGGCAAAGGAGCTTGGATTAGTTCCACCACGGAATTTGTGAAGAGCGACGCACTTCATCGAGCTTAATTCATTACCTCTTCATCACCAGGGCCCGTGGTACAGTCACCCTCATAACCAAAATTGTCTGGGTTCGATTCCTGGTAGTGAATGCCCTCTGCTGATGAGTCCCAAATATAGGACGAAATGGCCGTCCAGTGCTTTCTGCATTCTGTTGAGGTCGAATATAAAGCTTGATGATTTACTTAATAATTGTTCAAATCCTCTTATTACTTCTTGAATAATATATATATATATATATATATATATATATATGTTCACCCATTAATGTCTGAACTAGATTGTTATTAAAATTAACCTTACATTTTTATGTCAAGGCACTAGCATATAAACTATGTTAAGTTATATAAGACCAATAAACATTTAAATGATTTTAAAATTACACCAATTTTAAAATCATTTATGCTTCTTTATTGCTTTTTCCCATTGTTCAACTTTTGTTGGCATTGTGAAAACTGCAAGTCCGCAATAATTTTATTGACTGTATTTTATATATAAACTCAAAGTTTGCCTGTGTCTGTTTAAAATGCTGATGATCAATTAAATAACAAAAATTGCTAGTATATCTGGCTGTGTTTGCGGGTATTTATTATGCAACACGGTAACTTCCAGTAGACACACTTTTATTATTTAAATCTACTAGCAGGTGTCATATGTCTTGGCAATGTTTATTGCTAGGTGGGCATTATAAATGCATTGAAAAAGTTTGATTAAAATTTTGGTCATTATAATGTTGCGGTTTGCAGTTTAAAGATGAGTGCTTGCAACTGTCTTTTCTCTTCAAAAAGATTTCATGTTTCAATAACACATCACTCAATAAATCCCATTCCTAACTAATAAAACAACAACTTGTATGCAAAATTTGACTTTATTCATCAACATAGACTCTTAAGGGGATACAGATTCCAATGCATTGCTAACAATTCGATTCGATGTTTTTTTTGTCGAATGATTTCTCTTTGGCTTCAAAATACGCCTCAGCTTCTGATATCACTTTTTCATTAGAGCCAAATCTTTTTCTCTGGAGCATTCTTTAAGGGGTCTGCAAACAGCCAGTAGTTGCTGGGAGCCAGATCTGGAGAAGCAATTTGAACTGCAATTCATGTAGTTTTGCCATCATTGCGATCAACTTGTAATACGATGCGTTGTCTTGGTGAAAGAACACTTTGTAGCTGTTTATTCAGCAATTTCATTTTTCAAAAGCACCAAAAATGTATACAATATTTGCTATTGATGGTTCTTTCTTTCTCAAGGTAATCGATGAACAAAATACCTTGCGCATCCCAAAGTGTGGCGGCCAAAATCTTGCCAGCCTTTGTCACTTTGGACGGCTTTCACCTGCTGCTGTCCACTCAGCTGACTGCTGATTTAACTCCAGAGTGAAGTGGTGGATCCACGTTTCATTCATTGTCACATATTTATGCAAAAACTCTTTCTTGTTATATTGAAACAGTTTCCTTCTATGTAAACCCCTGCAAAACACTGGCAGTAAAATGCCTTGCTTGGGGTGATATGATTTTTAAAAAAACTTAAAAATTACAATGTGGATATATAGTGGGGAATCAATTCTTCATTAAAATCAATATATAAACTGATCCCTCACTTTATGGTGACAGTCGTCCTTCCCTTACCCATTTCCTGACACCCCCTATAAACTGTCATTCTTTCTCATAACTTTCCTCCTATGTAACCCCCTGCAAAACACTGGTAGTAAAATGCCTTGCTTGGGCAATATGATTTTGAAAAAAAAAAGTAAATTTGCCTTAAGTGACCTCTCCTAGAAGGAATTATTGATGTAAGCTGAGATATACATATCTTTATTTGTGTTTATGATTGCAGAACTTTGACCATTTTGCTCTTTAAGTGTCTGTTAATTTGAGCAACTGTCACATAATTTTAAATTTTCTTTTGCCAAATGTTTATGGTAAAAGAAATTAAATTTCCCAAATTAAATTAGGTTTCCGGTTTTCTCTTTTCCAATCTTTTCACTCTTTTCCTTTTTTATTATTTTTTTTTTCAATTGGAGTAGATAGACTAAACTATCGCCCGGTTCACACTCCACCCACATCTATTGAACAGGTGAAGAGGCTCATCCCTTGTTTCCTGTTTAGGATGTGGTTTCCGGCTTTCTCTTTTCCATTCTTTTTACCCTTACGTAGCCCCCTGCGCATCAGTGGCGTTACCGCCTTGCTTGGGGTGATATGATTAAAAAAAAAAAAATGTGACAGTTGCTCAAATTGATAGACTCCTGAAGAAGGCTGGAGGGCAAAATGGTCGAAATGCTGCAATTATAAACACAAAGATGTTAATCTGACAGTCTATAATTACTAAAGCAGTATTAATGTTTATTAGATCTACCACCATCATCAACGCAAAGATCAATTCATTTATTTAAGTTCTTCAAAAACAGTCTTTAATTGTTCTCACTTGCATTTGGTTGATTGTTTATCAACCTTTTCCAGGTGATTTAAGGCTGAATTCTGAAATACAAAAGGTAGGTTGGCGTGGGTTTGGTTTACACTTGTCGTATTGTATGCAAATTAGTAGACAAGTATAAAGAAAGAATACCTGTGAAAGTAAGGGAGAAAAACCCTGTTGTCACAAAGGGCACACAGAGCTGTGCTATGACTATTACTACGCACAAAGATATAAAAACATGACAATGGTGTCACCAAATAGGATCCTTAATTTCACTGGACACATAAAAAACATGGATAAGAACTTTTGCTGTATTTACAAGAATAAAAATATTAAGATACACAAAAACTGACAAAGGAGAAAACAAGATAACCGATTTATTTCTTGCTACAGTTGGAGCTGAGAAGAAAATTTTGTCAATGTGTTACATAAGCGAATTAAAAGAAATGATCTTTGAAGAAACCGTTAAAATTATGAAACAGAGCATAAGACAAAAAAAAAACTGGTTGGTAAAAAAAAAAAAACGGTTGGTAAAAAAAGGTTGGTAATCACTGAAAGAACTAAGTTTTTGGGAACAAAACAAGCACCAAATTGAGTCCATTAAACAATACTTACATAGTTTGAAAGAACGAACCAAGTATTGTGAATTTGAAAAATTGCGAACAGCACAAGAAATGACAGTAGAAGATAAATTAATTCCATTTTAGATTAATTGAAGGCCTGCAAGGCCAAAACCACAAACGAAAAATACTAGAATGTCTACAGAGTAGCAGAATGAATTTGGAAACTAGTGTCGAGTTTTTGCAACAGTTAGAGTTGCTTAGAGAACTTAATCAACCGAAAGAAGAATTTGAGACATACAAGGTGAGCATGACCAAATCTATAATTAAATGTAGATTCTGCGGAAAAAATCATGAGAATTATGTATAAATGTCCAGCTCTAGGAAAAAATATGCTCAAATTGCAAAAAAAGAGATCATTTTCAGAACGTATGCAAATATGAAAAGCAAATAGAGAAAGTAAAAAATGTTCAAACCACCACCAAAGAAGAAGCTGAAATATTTACAATGAATACACAAAAAAGGTAGAGAAAAAATAAGGACATATTTTGCAGGCAAGTTGATACAGGCAGTGAAATTATAAAATTCTCACTTCTTTAATGATTTCCTTCATATGTTCTTTCCTTATTTTGATGGATGCTCCAAGGAATGGATTGTGACCAGCAATTTGGATTTTAAGTGCTATCCTGCCTTTGATTCCTAGTGATTGTTCTTCTAGTAGATAAGTTTCTTCTTTTCTTGTGATTCTTGAAATCTTATGATATTCTTCATTCACATCTTGTTTCTTTCAGTGGTAGAAGCACTTATTTTAGGAGACATTATGGTTCAAATGAATACTTTGGGTTTTTTTAGCAAATCAATCAGCATTGTTCAATCAGGAAGCTTATATACTTGGAAACAAAAAATAATATTTGATCACAGCAACACTTTTCCAATTTGTTTTATCTAAAAGACAAACCCAACCAGCACTTGTGTTGATATATATTTATATATAAATGCACATTAAAAACTCTCAGAAAATTCTAGAAGGCTCTAAAATTTTTTATAAGGCTCCAAAAAGTACTAGAAGCTTCCATGATGTCATAGTACTACTAATATATGATTTTAGAAATTTTGTATTGGAGGTGACATTTGTAAAAAAGAACTATTATGAATTAAACCCTTCTTCATTAATTCTTTTAGCAAAATATTATTGAATTAGGATTCAGGAAATCAATCATTTTATAAAAAGTTGAAGAGTCATAATGCTAATATATATATATAGTCATCCGCAGACAGATCTGTTTCGCTGTATCACAGCTCATCAGTATGGTTAGACATATGATTGCTTTTAACCTAGGATTGAAACCCGACGGAATTTGCGTCATTTGTTGATTCTACCTCTGAGCTATGAGTGTTTGGTAGAAGGAGGAAGACTTTTAGCGTGTGATATATCATGTATTCAACTAACCAGTAGTGAGAGTGTTCTAATTCATTACTGAATGTATGATGTGTAGATATATTAGTCATCCACATACAAGCCAGTTTCGCTATATCACAGCTCATCAGTATGGCTAGACACATCCACTTGCTTCTGGCTGAGATCGAAACTCGACTGATTTGGTGTCACTCGAGGTTGCTACCCCCTAAGCCATAGGCGCATGGAATCAGAGAAGGGAAATTTTAACGTGTTGTATATAAGCAGTGTATACACACACCAGTCACCAAAAGAACTCAATTCATTCCTGAAACGTAATGCATATATCGCAGAAGTGGAAACTGTTTTTAAAATTTTCTACTCGAGAGAGCTCAATCATAATGAGAGCATAATATATTAGTTATCCACATACAAGCTGGTTTCACTGTATCAAAGCTCATCAGTGTAGCTAGACATATCCACTTGCTTCTGGTTGAGATCGAAACTCGACCGATTTGGTGTCGGTCGGGGTTGCTACCCACTAAGCTATAGGCGCATGGAATCATATATATATATATATATATATACACACACACACACACACCTGAAAAACACCATCTAAAGTGGCTAGAAATTATAATTTATTTTGAAAAGCCAATATGCTCATATCCTTTTGACCACAATTTCATTTGGCTTAAATTTTCTCAGATGAAATCATGGTCTGAAGAGATGACCATATTAACTCATTGAAATAAATTATAATTTATAACCATTTTAGATGATGTGTTGAGTTTTTCTTTGTTTATGTTGTTTTTGACAATATCCACTGAGCTCTCTACACTTAATATTTTATATTAAATACATCTTTTTGGATTATCCTCTTTGTTTATGGACTTGACATCATTATCTATCTATCTATCTATCATTAATTATTACTTTATAACATGTGCAAACTACAAACTACTACATTTTGTTTTGACATTGATAGAACAATGTTCAGGTAGTTTTTATTAACTATCTGATGAGACATTGTTCTTTCAATGTTGAAACAAAATGTACAGTTTTGTAGTAGCTTGTAGTTTGCACATATTCTAGAGCATAATTTTTAATAAATATTCATTGCTCTATTTTTATATTGAGCACTGTTTTAAATTAATGTTTCGAACGTTGCAATTATTTTCTTTGTTCTTATGAATTTGGATATCTATATGGATATCTATCATATATATATATATATATATATATATATATAATTAAATCTCTGAAGAAGCGTGTTATAAGCGAAACATGTTAAAGACACTTTTTTCCTACTTGTTCTTTATCTATTCTATTTATTATGTCTGATTTCTATCCACACACACACACACATATATATATATATATATATAATTAAAATACTAATTTTCTAAGCCAACATACATGACAAATTTTTTTTTTAATTTTGAAAATGGTTAAATCAACAAATTCTATTATTTAAAATAACTACATGAATGATCAAATTAAAATAAATTAACAAAAGATAATTATATTAATATAAAAACAAGAAGTTTGTAAGTAAGTAAATTTGTGTCTATTATAATACCTATATCAACTAAGAAACTCAGAAATAAATACAAACATTTACTCTTGTTTATTAAGCATTTAAATTACGAGATTTAATATGCTCTATAGTTTACCTTGACTTACATAGTTAGCCTGAAGGATACTTATGAGCCTTCTTAAATTTAAACATTATCAATTCTGTTTATAAATACTTGTTGCATAATAAAATCCTTACATTTGCCTTGATAAAGTTCATCAGAGGAGAAAATGTGTTGCTAAAGGAAAGTTTCCCTTATCTCTTTATTCATTTACTAGCAGTATAGCCCAACATTGCTTGGGTGTAATGAAAGCTTTAAAACTAATCCATGGTCCTGGAGCTCAGACTCTTTGGACATTGGCACGAAAGACTAAAAAGCAATAGTTGTTTCCAGTTAAAGTGAAACCGTAGACTGAAACAAAAATGAATGGATGTAAGTCAAATTTTGGTTTCCTGGTATCGATATCAAATAAGTTTTTTTCGTTGTAAACTGAATTTTGAAGGCTAAATAAGTCCTCTGAGTAAATGGTATCATGGCTGAGACTAAGAACAACAATTATACCTACTTAGAGCCAAACCCAAAGCAAAAACTAAAATAAAAGGGCTGAGAATCTGATTTTGATCAGACCCGATAGGATATTGAGGTATCGTTTTCCAATATTGGAGTCAAGTAAATCATCCAAGGATAAACTAACCTAAGTAAGTCCATGAAAACATCAAGAGTAAAATTGGAGAAAATGAGCCATATTGATGGCTGACTATCGGTTTGTGATCAGATTTGCTAGAATATCAGGGGTATCGATTTCCGATATCGGGAAAAATGCGTTGTCTGAGATCTACTAATGTTTGAGATTAAAAACTATAATTTTACTAAGTTAGAGCAAATTCTGCAACAAGAACCATGTTAAAAAGGGTGAAATCCTGATCTTGATCAGACCTGATTAGATATCGGGGTATCGATTTTTGATATCCGGGAAAAAATCGGGAAAAATAAGTAGCCTAAAGAATATTTGTTTGAAGTTTGGTGAGAATCAGATGAAAATTGTGGATTTGTATAAAGGACATACAGACACACAGACACACAAACATCTTGCTTTATATATATATATATATATATATATATATATATATATATATATAGGAAGATACAATCTTATCTAAAAGAGAAGCTATTAAAATATGCAACTTTAGAGACACCACATCATAATCACTAAGCATAAAAAACTCTAAATTAAAAATCCCCTATACTGATTTCAAACTGATGTGGAGCCAAAAGTGGGTCCACGGAAATATAACACGGAACACGAGGTGTAGGTTAAAGAATGATGTATTACAGAAAAGATTACAAAGAAGAAGGTACAAATAAGTAGAGCTTATGAACCCAGTATAGTCCTTGGTAGTAGACTGCGGTCATAAATGGGTCCACGGAAATATAACACGGAAACCGAGGTGTAGGTTAAAGAAAGATGTATTACAGAAAAGATTACAAAGAAGAAGGTACAAATAAGTAGAGCTTATGAACCCAGTATAGTCCTTGGTAGTAGACTGCGGTCATAAATGGGTCCACGGAAATATAACACGGAAACCGAGGTGTAGGTTAAAGAAAGATGTATTACAGAAAAGATTACAAAGAAGAAGGTACAAATAAGTAGAGCTTATGAACCCAGTATAGTCCTTGGTAGTAGACTGCGGTCATAAATGGGTCCACGGAAATATAACACGGAAACCGAGGTGTAGGTTAAAGAAAGATGTATTACAGAAAAGATTACAAAGAAGAAGGTACGAATAAGTAGAGCTTATGAATCCAGTATAGTCCTTGGTAGTAGACTGCGGTCATAAATGGGTCCACGGAAATATAACACGGAAACCGAGGTGTAGGTTAAAGAAAGATGTATTACAGAAAAGATTACAAAGAAGAAGGTACAAATAAGTAGAGCTTATGAACCCAGTATAGTCCTTGGTAGTAGACTGCGGTCATAAATGGGTCCACGGAAATATAACACGGAAACCGAGGTGTAGGTTAAAGAAAGATGTATTACAGAAAAGATTACAAAGAAGAAGGTACAAATAAGTAGAGCTTATGAACCCAGTATAGTCCTTGGTAGTAGACTGCGGTCATAAATGGGTCCACGGAAATATAACACGGAAACCGAGGTGTAGGTTAAAGAAAGATGTATTACAGAAAAGATTACAAAGAAGAAGGTACGAATAAGTAGAGCTTATGAATCCAGTATAGTCCTTGGTAGTAGACTGCGGTCATAAATGGGTCCACGGAAATATAACACGGAAACCGAGGTGTAGGTTAAAGAAAGATGTATTACAGAAAAGATTACAAAGAAGAAGGTACAAATAAGTAGAGCTTATGAACCCAGTATAGTCCTTGGTAGTAGACTGCGGTCATAAATGGGTCCACGGAAATATAACACGGAAACCGAGGTGTAGGTTAAAGAAAGATGTATTACAGAAAAGATTACAAAGAAGAAGGTACAAATAAGTAGAGCTTATGAACCCAGTATAGTCCTTGGTAGTAGACTGCGGTCATAAATGGGTCCACGGAAATATAACACGGAAACCGAGGTGTAGGTTAAAGAAAGATGTATTACAGAAAAGATTACAAAGAAGAAGGTACAAATAAGTAGAGCTTATGAACCCAGTATAGTCCTTGGTAGTAGACTGCGGTCATAAATGGGTCCACGGAAATATAACACGGAAACCGAGGTGTAGGTTAAAGAAAGATGTATTACAGAAAAGATTACAAAGAAGAAGGTACAAATAAGTAGAGCTTATGAACCCAGTATAGTCCTTGGTAGTAGACTGCGGTCATAAATGGGTCCACGGAAATATAACACGGAACACGAGGTGTAGGTTAAAGAAAGATGTATTCCAGAAAAGATTACAAAGAAGAAGGTACGAATAAGTAGAGCTTATGAATCCAGTATAGTCCTTGGTAGTAGACTGCGGTCATAAACGGGTCCACGGAAATATAACATGGAACACGAGGTGTAGGTTAAAGAAAGATGTATTACAGAAAAGATTACAAAGAAGAAGGTACAAATAAGTAGAGCTTATGAATCCAGTATAGTCCTTGGTAGTAGACTGCGGTCATAAATGGGTCCACGGAAATATAACACGGAACACGAGGTGTAGGTTAAAGAAAGATGTATTTACAGAAAAGGTTACAAATAAGAAGGTACAGTAGGCAGAGCTTACGAATCCAGTATAGTCCTTGGTAGTCGACTGCGGTCATACGCACAGTGCTACTGTATGTTTTTCCCCCTACTGCTATCACACACCTATTAATATAGCAGTGGGTGAGTCCATGTTGAGGTGAGTCTGGGTTCCACAACAAACCAATCATAAATTCATACCTTAAAAACAAATGGCAGCTACAATGGAACATATATAAAAAAAAAAATCAAATTGCAAGAAATCAAATCCATTCTTGGAAAATGGCGCCCCAATTTCAAACTAACTCGAAAAGAAGAGGTGGTTATAGCAAGAACAAAGATTGGTTACACAAACATCACCCACTTATTTTTACTGAAGGGGGAAAACCCTCCTGAGTATATAACATGTCAAAAGGCTTACACAGTAAAACATTTTCTAATAGACTGCCCTGCCTTAGCTTCCATCTGACAAAAATACTATAACTCAAAGAATATAAGAGAACTTTTCAAAAAAACAGATGAACAGGTCATATTGAACTATTTGAAAGAAATCAATCTCTTTTCAAAAATATAAACCCTTTTATTTAAAAAAAAAAAAGAAAAAAATGATACACCCATTTAAAGAAAATAGACACCATAGCAATAAATAACCAAGCTTGACGTACTGAAAAATCAAAATAAAATTTATTTCTCCATGGTACTCAAAAGAAAAAAGTATTACCAGCCACAAACTTATTACCAACAATAAATTTTTTGAAAGAAAAAGGTATTACCAGCAATATTAAATGTTGGCATTAAATGATCCGCTGAGGTTGATATACCATAAAACAAAACAAGCAACTAACAAATCATATCGTAATCAATGCACCATTGTATAATCTTTTTCTTCTTGTGTTTCAGAATTGGAAGCATCTCCAAAGATGGTTTTGTTTCCTTGCAGTAAAATTCGAAGGGATCATCTTCCTGACCGATTGAAGAAACATGGTTTGTGGTCTTGATTACTTTTGAATCTTATTATATTGACTGGCTTGCCATATTTGCATACACAATACAACCATCTATTTTCATGTTTAAAGAAATCACTATTTTACTGCTCATTATTCATTTATTTTTATTCAGTTGAGCTAGCGTGGATATTCATGAGTCTATAAGGCCGACCATCACAGTCTTGCATCAAGGTTGAATGGTCAGTATTCTGGTCAATGTAGGTGGTTTGCTGCGTGACCAACCCATCTTGCTCCGTGGTTAGGTGTTTAGAGCAGTAGATCACTCAGAAGCAGCGTCCTGCAAAATGCAGTCTGCATAAGAAGGTGCAGAATGATCAATTTTGGGGTGATCTTAGCAGCCTGTATAAACTCTGGATGCTAAAAAATGGAGTGATAAAAATGAAAACATCATTCACAAAAAAGATATTAGGGTCTATCAAAAGTATTTTTACTTATTTATTTGATTATTGTTTGTTTAACAAGTCTTTACCTCAAAATTTTATTTATAAAAATATATGAAACATTGGCCAGTCTTTTAGTACCAGATGGGACTCCATTTTGATTTTAGAACCATCTCAATTATTCTTGTTATATGTTGTTTTTCTAGAAGTATGCATTTGAAAATTGGGTCCATACTGTTTTGATGGCATCACAATTCTAAGTTGGTTGGCTGCACAGGACTTGAATTTTCCTTTCCACCACTTCCTGAAGGTGCATTATGGGATTGACATCCTGATGACACTGGAAGCCATTTTGATGCAGAAAACTCATTGCTACCTCTGCTTGTTTCATTTGTGACATGGTGCATACCATCCTACTGGAGGTAACACTTAAGAGGATGGGTGCTCCATAGTCATGAACCAAGACAAAAGTGCCTATATAGGTTGCAGCATTGAAACAATCACTTATTGGTACTTCTTCTTCTTCTATGTGCCCTGTCCTTTCAGGACATAGGCGATCATGGTTTTCCACGTCTCCCTGTCTCTGGTGGCTCTTAGTATGCTTTCTCCTGTTACTCCTTGCAACCCTCGTTCCGTCATCTACCTGATCAGACCCCTCAAATATGTTATCCACTGCCTTCCTCTGTCTCTTTTTCCTTCTATCTGGCCTGTCAGTATTAAGTTCTCCAAGCCCTTCTTCCTCATTGCATGTCCCAGGAACTTCAGTTGTCTCTTTCTGATGCTCAGTATTAATTTTCTTTTGGTTGCCATTCTTTCCAACACCTCATCAGTGCTCGCATGCTTGGTTCATGATATCCACAGCATCCTTCTGTAGAACCACATTTCTGCTGCTTCAAGTTTTTTTCCTTATCTTTGATGTATGGATCCCAATGTATACCAATAAGATTCCTCATACCATGATACAGTTGGCACAAGGAAGGGTAGATCCCTGACTTTCATGTTGTTTACACCAAATTCTGGCCCTACCATCCGAATGTAGCAGCAGAAATTGTGATGCATCAGATCAGGCAAATTTTTTGAATTCCTAACTAACTGGAGCCTCAGGAGTGGCACCTGGTAATTTCTTTTGCTGCTGTAGTTCTTCTGCTTCAGGCTCAATGTGTTGCACATTCAGAGATGCACTTCCATATATCTCTGCTATAAAGAGAAGTTGTTCCAGCCACTATTACCTTTCTATTTACATTATTTGAACTGTTGTTCCCATCTTCATTGCCATATTTACAACATTTTGGCTGTTGTATGTTCCAATCTTCATCAGGTAATTGAAATTTTGAACTGAACAGGATTCAAACTGATCGTCATTCGTGGTAGAGAGGTCTAAGACACTCCAGATCAATTGGTGGCTTCCCCTATGAGGATAGGGGTCGCAGGTTCGAATCCTACCAAATGACACACATTTTCGTAACAAAAATTTATCGTACATAATCAGGCCGGTAGAAATAAATATATAATATCATTTGATCATAAACAGAATATCTACTTAAATACGAGTATTGATCAAAAATAATATTCAAACAAATCATTTCATATATATATATATATATATGAGTGCATGTTTCATTAGATAATATAGACAAGTTTTGTGTATTTATTTTATGTAAATTTTTTCATATTCTCTGATAAGTTTAATAGCATTATCATTAAATAAAGAAAGAAAATTACAATATTGATACATAATCTTTTTTAATAATCCAATCTAAGCTTTCGGCTTACATAAGCTATTTTCAAAGAAGTCAGATTACATTATAATATTTAAACACGGACAAACCATAATGACAAACTATTTTTGTTAACATGGAAGATTTCCAAGCAACAACAAACTCATGCATTTAAGACGCTGGAAGCAAATGTTGCATCACAGCTCATCATATCACACACACACACACACACACACACACACACATATATATATATATATATATATAAGAAAAATGAAAACAGACACGTTATTTCATGGTGAATCGGAAGTTTAGGCCTATTTCAGGTGAACCATCATCAGCTTCCGTCTTACATTCATGTAAAATCTTTTGTAAAATAAAGACGTAAGTTGACGATGGTTCGCCTGAAATAGGCCTAAACTTCCGATTCACCATGAAATAACGTGTCTGTCTTAATTTTTCTTATATTTGCTCTATATGTATTTATATGCATACATGTTTAGAGCTCTCTTAGAGAGTTATCCTACCACTGTATGTACAGGATACTCCTTTGGATTCTTCTATACCCACACTGCATGCTGATATATATATATATATATATATATATATATATATATATAATGTTTTTTAAATGACAAACTTATCCACATAAATTCAATTAATGCTCTCTCTCTATCTCGACAAAATGTTATGACAAAAAAAAAACCTGCTTGTGAAAAATGCTTTTTTGTTAGAAAGAGCAGAAATCTTAGCATCAAGCATCATCAAAATTTTATACATTTTATATATATATATATATATATATATATATATATATATATATATCCTGTTCTGTCTGTGGCCTTTACCTTATATCTACACACATGCACATAGGTAAATCAATAAATCTATAGCTTCGCGCAAAGAGTATACTGATTACATTCACTGCCGAAGGGGATAGGGCTGCCACTCACCCGCCTACCAAATGGGCCACCTATTAAGTAACAGCTTACAGGCTAATATTGCCTAAACTTGAGCCAAGTAAATGTTTATAAACTCAAGAAGCCTTTACAGTTATTATTATTATTAATTTCTTCTTTTTTTTTTTTAAATAACTAGCAGTATAGACTGGCATTGCTCGGGTATAATGAAAGCTTTAAAACTAATCCATGGTCCATGATCCTGGGGCTCAGACTCAGCCTAAAGAATACTTGTGTGAAGTTTGGTGAGAATTGGATAAAAATTGTGGATTTCTATAAAGGACATTACAGACAGATAAACAGACACACACACACACACATCTTGGCTTTTATATATATATATATATATTATCGATTTTCTGCACTAGTGTAAGAATGGCAACCTTGAAACTTCTGAATATCGTTTCTTATATCTTTGTCTATCAGTGTATGAAATTTGATTTAAATCGGACCACTCCTTCTATAACCTGATTTTTTTTTATTATCGATTTTCGATATTTATTGGGTGTACCTCGACACAAAACCTAGTTAAGAACACTTGCAGATGCTTATAGTACAACTGTGTAAATTTTCAAGAAAATCGGTTCAGCCGTTTCGGAGTCTATAGGTAACGGATACACACACACACACACACACACACACACACACACACAGACACAGACAAAGTTCCATTTATAAATAAGTTTAGATTTCTTTATTAATTCAACTTTTGAGTTTTTACTTTTTAATTTCAGGTTTAAGTTTTAGTTGAAATTAAATTATAGAATTAAAAAAAATATCATCCCATTATTATATATCTACCCTAACATGTTGAGAACCAGAAAGTCCTATCCCAGAATAGTCAATTCCCAATATGCACCTGTGTTGTGGAGAAATTTTTGCACTGAAGGTTATAATCGTGCTATGTCAGTTGCTAATCGACTTAACGTACCCAAAATGTTAGGAACTTTGTAATCTTCCACTGAAAGCTGACTCCTTAGTATTCGGCTAACTGCTGACTAATATCAACTGCCTTGTAGTTCTACTGAACTCCAATAGAACTTCTAAGAACTCCTATGAACTTCCTAAGAATTTTTTGAGTTAACTTCCTGTTAACTCTTATTAATATAGGAGGGAGAGTCTATTATCTGAGGAGTAGGTGTGTTTCACCATAACATTAATATAGGAGGGAGAGTCCATTATCTGCGGAATAGGTGTGTTTCACAACCTGATAATTGTATAGTTCATGAAACTCAGTCATTTTATAGATGTAGGATAATATGCATATTTATTATATATATATATATATATATATATGTCAGATTAAATAAATTGCAAACAATATAATTGCTTATTTTTAATAAAATTTGTTCATACTCAGATAATCTTTCTCGTATTACAATCAAAAGATGTCAGAAATGAGCTGTAACATTGACAGATATTATTATCATTCATTTCTTAAGATACCTTTCAACCTCTTTCTGAGGTTATCTTCAGGGGTGTGAGTTATGGTTACAAATGTAACAGGAAAACGGTGTTGCTAAAAATTACGTTACATTGTTTTTTCCTGCGTCAAATAAAACCATTGACAAATTGCTAGCGTTCATTAGAACATGAAAATTATCCAAAATCGAATTTTTTTATATGTTGTAATGTCATGGTCATGCACGTGTTAAAGCATAAAAAAACTATTAAAAAAATATAATACAACTATTCTACACCAAGAAAACAACAAAAGCAAACTACAGATTCTCGAGGCAACATTCATTAAAACACTTAAGCCGTCAATTAATAGAATCAGCTATGAATACTGTAATAATGTTCTAAAATGTTTGTAAAAAGAAGAGTTTTTACCGCAAAAAAAACCCGCTAAATTTCCTATAGTAATCTCCCACCCCAACTGATGAAAAAAAATTTAAAAAAATTTTTAACCAAAATTTTAAATGTGCTAGAAAGAATTAAAAAAAATAATTAAATAATCAAAACATATATTGGTCTTTCCTCTTAATAACAAAAATTTTAATAATAAAACATTTTATCAAGTTTGTAATATTTTTTCATTATAGTTTGTTCCTTTTCCAGCAAATTAGTGGAGGTATCTATCTATCTATATATCTATCTATCTCAGTCTCGCTCATATCTATCTATCTCAGTCTGCTCATATCTATCTATCTCAGTCTGCTCATATCTATCTATCTCAGTCTGCTCATATCTATCTATCTCAGTCTGCTCATATCTATCTATCTCAGTCTGCTCATATCTATCTATCTCAGTCTGCTCATATCTATCTATCTCAGTCTGCTCATATCTATCTATCTCAGTCTGCTCATATCTATCTATCTCAGTCTGCTCATATCTATCTATCTCAGTCTGCTCATATCTATCTATCTCAGTCTGCTCATATCTATCTATCTCAGTCTGCTCATATCTATCTATCTCAGTCTGCTCATATCTATCTATCTCAGTCTGCTCATATCTATCTATCTCAGTCTGCTCATATCTATCTATCTCGATCTGCTCATATCTATCTATCTCAGTCTGCTCATATCTATCTATCTCAGTCACTCATATCTATCTATCTCAGTCTGCTCATATCTATCTATCTCAGTCTGCTCATATCTATCTATCTCAGTCTGCTCATATCTATCTATCTCAGTCTGCTCATATCTATCTATCTCAGTCTGCTCATATCTATCTCAGTCTGCTCATATCTATCTATCTCAGTCTGCTCATATCTATCTATCTCAGTCTGCTCATATCTATCTATCTCAGTCTGCTCATATCTATCTATCTCAGTCTGCTCATATCTATCTATCTCAGTCTGCTCATATCTATCTATCTCAGTCTGCTCATATATCTATCTATCTCAGTCTGCTCATATCTATCTATCTCAGTCTGCTCATATCTATCTATCTCAGTCTGCTCATATCTATCTATCTCAGTCTGCTCATATCTATCTATCTCAGTCTGCTCATATCTATCTATCTCAGTCTGCTCATATCTATCTATCTCAGTCTGCTCATATCTATCTATCTCAGTCTGCTCATATCTATCTATCTCAGTCTGCTCATATCTATCTATCTCAGTCTGCTCATATCTATCTATCTATCTCAGTCTGCTCATATCTATCTATCTATCTCAGTCTGCTCATATCTATCTATCTCAGTCTGCTCATATCTATCTATCTATCTCAGTCTGCTCATATCTATCTATCTATCTCAGTCTGCTCATATCTATCTATCTATCTCAGTCTGCTCATATCTATCTCAGTCTGCTCATATCTATCTCCGTCTGCTCATATCTATCTCAGTCTGCTCATATCTATCTCAGTCTGCTCATATCTATCTCAGTCTGCTCATATCTATCTCAGTCTGCTCATATCTATCTCAGTCTGCTCATATCTATCTCAGTCTGCTCATATCTATCTCAGTCTGCTCATATCTATCTCAGTCTGCTCATATCTATCTCAGTCTGCTCATATCTATCTATCTATCTATCTATCTATCTATCTATCTCATTCGCTTATCGATCTATCTATCGAATTTGATTTTAAATAACATAACAAGGGTTGGTATCAACTGACCTAACTAAGTAACCTAATGATGAATTGCACATATTACTCAAGAAATATTTTTCAGTGGAATTTTTTTTTTCAAGGCACCTAGCACTTCCCCATTAATTACATTTCAGTTAATAACATTAGAATGTGCAGTCATGAATGATGGGTGTACATGTGTGTGCACACACACACGCACATGCACACATACCTGTATAAATGTTTTTACACAAATGCACACACACACACACACACACACACATATATATATATATATATGCACATGCACCTTTATACTTGTTTTATCATGCACACACACACACACATATATATATATATATATAGTCATCTGCAGAGAGATCTGTTTCACTGTATCACAGCTCATCAGTATGGTTAGACATCTGATTGCTTTTAACCCAGGATTGAAACCCAACCGAATTGGCATCAGTTGGCGATTCTACCTCTGAGCTATGGCTGCTCGGTAGAAGAAGGCAATATATATATATATATATATATATGTATATATAAAATGTCTATACCTCTACAATTGTTTTCACATGCACACAGACATATTTGCACACACATGTATAATTGTTTTCTAAGACATACATTCAAACACAGTATAATTGTTTACACACACACATCTCGTTCATATCCCCAAAATCTTGAATCAGTTCCAAAATGGTAATCTTGCCGCTACATCTTGTCTGTTGGCCGACCAAGATTTCCTAGCCAAACCTTGTTTCCAAATCTGACTTATCAAACACACGAGGCTGAAATGATCAGGCACCCAGCCCAGACCAGACTGGGCAGTCAGCAAGATGTGAGAGAAGCAGGGTGGGTCAAGGGCGGAGACAGATAGCAGCCAGATAACTAAAACCAAAACATTAAAAAAAAAACAAGAGATGAAACTAAGAAAGCAAATATTTCCAACCGATTTAAAACACAATGGCTGCAAGCAAACAGCCTGTGCTCACCAGTTAAGAACCGTCTGCAGTCGTGATAATCGCATTCATCTATCGATATAAAAATCATATGTAGCCAGACACCCACCCTGCTTTCCTGTGAGATAATGTGCTGGTATTGTTGGGGATTTCCAAACAATATAAATTCAAATACAGAACACTTAATGTTCTATATGACGTATATTGCTTTCTCTTAAGAAGTGGAACAAAAGAAAAACATTTGTACGTTCTAAGATGAATTACTTGAAATACAAATAGTAATCTTTGCTTCATCTAACACACATACACATACAAATACACACACATGTGTGTGTATAGAGCTATATATATATATATATATATTAGGGCTCTAGATTAGCTACTTATTTATTTGCTCTGCTATTGTATTGAGCGTTTTACGTGTTAGGGTCCTCGTCTCTGGGTTTTTTTTTCTTTTGACTAATACTTTGACTAATGTTCAAGTGCTTAGTTCTTTACTTTTTTTGTTTCCATTTTTTTCCCCTCTGCGTTTATACACAGTGGGCTTTTTTGAGACGTGTTCAAAGATAAATTCACAATTATATATATATATATATATAGTCATCCGCAGACAGATCTGTTTCGCTGTATCACAGCTCATCAGTACGGTTAGACTCCAATTGCTCCCTAACCCATGCTCAAAACCCGACCGAATTGGTGTCAGTCGGCAACTCTACCCCTGGGCCACAGGGCGTTTGGTGGAAGAAGGCAGTCTTTTTAGTGCATATCATATTACGCGCCCAATAGCTAGAGTGCTCCAATTCATTTTACTGAATGAGCGATGCGTACACGCTAGAGTGGCTACTGTTTTTCAAAGTCTACCTTTGTTCCAGAGTACTCAATCAGGGTGTGAGAGCGTAAATAGGGTGTCTATAAAGTTTGTGTGCACTTTAAAAAACTTGTAACTTTATTTGTATTTGCGATAGAAATAATTTGTAAAAAAGATTAGAAAGAAATAAATCTATATTTTTTAAGTTTTTATTTAAATTTTATTTAAGTTTCCACATGTCCTTCATCATTAGCAATACAAAGGGTAATACGATTTTGCAGTTCACGGAAAACATTTGCCAACTGATTTACAGTAATGCCTGAAATCACATTAGTTATTTTAGCTTTCAAATCTTTTAATGAAGTAGGTTTCGTTGCATACACAATTGTTTTTACATGTCAGCTGAAGCCATGGATCAAATTGATTCTGAAAAAAAGAAAATAGTTTTTTTACTTATCTAAAAATTGTTACTAATTTTGTGGGAAAGAATTATTCAATAACTATACTTAAAACTAGGTACATTAAATTTTATAACATTTTTTACAGATTATTTCTATCACAACTTGTTCCCTGTTTAGGATGTGGTTTCTGGCTTTAGTCTTTTCCAATCTTTTTCACTCCTTTTCTTTTTTTCTTCTTCTTCTCTCAATTGGAGTAGATAGACTAAACTATCGCCCATTTCACACTCCACCCACGTCTATTGAACAGGTGAAGAGGCTCATCCCTTGTTCCCTGTTTAGGATGTGGTTTACAGCTTTCTCTTTTCCAATCTTTTCACTCTTACGTAGCCCCCTGTGCATCAGTGGCGTTACCGCCTTGCTTGCAGTGATATGATAAAAAAAAATACAAATAAAGTTATAAATTTTTTAAAGTTCACATGAATTTTATGGACACCCTGTATATATATATATATATATATATATATCTGTAAAATGACAATATGAATAATAAAGACAAAGGAAAAACTTACCTTAAATTAAAAGAAAATTGTTAAATTCAAACAATTTATTATTTCAAATGTATACAGGTATACTTCACCGTACATTGGTAATTTGTTCCAGGAGAAGTAACTTAAGTCGAAACCACAGATAATCTTTCCCAGTTTGTTTAATATATTCATAATTACATTTTTAATAATTTATGGTCAGTAAGAATCTATTTTAAGCTTACAAATAAATAAATTTTAGTTCTTAATTTAGTACAGAAAACAAAAGTAATCTAAATTTATGAATACATTTACATACTTGTAAATGTCGATGCTTACAATTTGGCAATATTCACAGAACTTTGCAGACTTTATTTGTGAATGTGGTTTGCTCTAGGACATTATAAAATGTTGTAAGGTTAAACAATAAATACAGCTTTTGAAATTATTTGGCGATAGAAAATAAACTAATTTATGTTAAATTTACCAATATTTACATTCAATTTTGAATATGTATTTTAATACGATTTCATACACTTTTATTCTTATTTATTGTACAGTAACATGATTTTATGTGCTTTTAATGCTTTTCTTGTTATATTACGACTTCAATATTTGTGTTGGTCAAATGCAAAGTTAAATAAAATGACTTGAACTTGAATTTTATTTTCCATATATTTTTTTGACAAACAACATATAATTGAGAATGACTTAATTCACAGTGACGTAATACCTGTAATGTTTTGTTCACTTTCGTTTATTAGGCATTAAATTACACCGTTACGCATCCTTCATAATTTATTTTGACTTGCAGTTGGCCTGATTTATGTTTATGAGCATCTCTTGAATTAAAAATTTCTGAAATCTGACATTTTAACTTTTGTTTCTAAATACATGCTGCAAAATAAAATTCTTACATTTACCTTAGCAAGGTCCACCAGAAGATGAAACTCGTCAGCTATTTTTTTTCGTTTGTCTTTATTTTCACGCTAGCAGTATAGCCCAGCGTTGCTCGGGTGTAATGAAAGCTTTAAAACTAATCCATGGTCCTGGGGCTCAGACTCAACCTAAAGAATATTTGAAATAATAAAAAATGTTGCGACAATTTACCGATCGCACCTAGTATATATATATATATATATATATATATATATATATATAGTAAAGTTTTGTAATTTGCTTGAAGCATTGCGTAAAATAGTTGTATGTGTTATGTCTTGAAGGCTGTCGCAATGCGTGGAACAAAGTAAAGGAAGGTCGGGAGGTGTTTGTATGACCTGTTTAATATTTCGAGACTATAATCTCATCGTCAGAATGGCAGAGAAATCCTTATACTGACCGTGCTTAAAAGCACGGTCAGTATAAGGTCATTCTGACGATGAGATTATAGTCTCGAAATATTAAACAGATTGTTCCATTGCAGCCTTCAAGATACACACACACACACACACACACATATATATATATATATATATATACACACACACACATACTAGCAGTATAGCCCGGTGTTGCTTGGATGTAATGAAAGCTTTAAAACTAATCCATGGTCCTGGAGCTCAGCCTAAAGAATATTTGTGTGCAGTTTGGTGAGAATTGGATAAAAATTGTGGATTTGTATAAAGGACATATAGGCAGATAAACACACGCAGAAACATCTTGCCTTTTATATATATATATATATATATATATATATATATATTATCAATTTTTTGCACTATTGTAAGAACTGCAACCGTGAAACTTCTGAATATTGTTTCTTATATCTTTGTCTGTAAGTGTATCACATTTGATTAAAATCAGATCATTCCTTCTATAACCTGATTTTTTTGATTATCGATTTTCGATGTTTATCGGGGATACCTCAACACAAAACCTAGCTAAGAACACTCACAGACACTTATAGTACAACTGTTTAAATTTTCAAGAAAATCGGTTCAGCCATTTCAGAGTCTATAGGTAACGGATACACACACATACAAAGTTCCATTTATAAATAAGTTTAGATACATGTGTGTGTGTGTGTGCGCGCAATCATTTTCTTTTTTTATGACGATAATTTTGCTTCTGTGTTAGGATAAGTTTGAAAGCTATCTATATATAAGTATAGTAAGTATTACCTAGTAAGTATTTATTACCTATTAGTTATTTATTGCTTGTTCTATAGAATAGCAACACAGCGCAACTTGCTTCAAGTTAAACTGATTTAATATTTCATATTAGATAAATTCTTTTGCATTATCCTCCTTGTTTAATGGATTTGATATTATTTTCTATGCTCTCATTACGATTGAACTCTCTAGAGAAGAAAATTTTAAAAACAGTTTCCATTTCTGCTATATAAGCATGACTCTTCAGAAATAAATTGAGTTCTTTCAGTGACTGGCGTGTGTATACACTGCTTATATACAACACGTTAAAATTTCCCTTCTCTGATTCCATGCACCTATGGCTTAGGGGGTAGCGACTGACTGACACCAAATCGGTCGAGTTTCAATCCTGGCCAGAAGCAAGTGGATGTGTCTAGCCACACTGATGAGCTGTGATACAGCAAAACAGTCTTGTATGTGGATGACTAATATATATACATATCTATGTACACTACCAGCCATAATTATTAGGCTACCCCAGTGTTTTAAAAGAATGATGTATTTCATAATATTTTTTAGTATTTATTGCCAAGTGAATAATTGTATGTGCGTTGTGGTACTGTTGATATTGGCTTGGAATGAAAAATTGGAGAGCCGGGTTTGAATTCCAGTTGAATTCCTTGCATTCACTTACATGCAAATACCCATGGGAAAGGTATTAATTCATCTCTTCCCTCCAGTTGCTGAAAGCAATGGTAACCTACTGCGGGATAATCATCTGCCCAGTCAGTCGTGTCTCTTTCAAGATATGATCACCCAAGCGTTTATCACGTATGGCACTTAACTGACTGAATAGTTGTAAATGAAAATAGAATGGTTCTTTTGTTAATGTTACACAATAACATGTGCATCAAATGAATTTATAAATATTTAATAATTACCTATATTACAGTTTCATCAATGAAAGAATGAAGAAAATTTAGGGTGATTCGGACAAGTTCATCTTTGCTTCCTTGCCTTGTAAAATTTTTGTAAAGTAATAATAACAAAAGAACCATTCTATTTTCATTTAGAATTATCCACTTGGCAATAAATACTAAAAATAGCATGGAATACATCATTTCTTTTAAAAATCTGGGGTGGCCTAATAATTATGGCCGGTAGTGTATATATATATATATATTTATTTAGTGTATCGAGGCAGCAAATAATTTTCTAAACATATACTGTTAAATATAAGAGACAATGAATGTCTATTACATTTAATCATGAGCCATTCTAAACGTCGTATATTGGCTTTAATTTCAGTTGAAAATAAAGACAAAAATTCTCCAACATTTGGATAATTTTTTATTAAGTTGGTTCTAAGCTTAATATATATATATATATATATATATATATATATATATATATTTTGTAACTAAGTTGTTGAACTCGTAGGTTTATTTACCTTTTTGTTCATGCATTTACTTTTATAAAGAGTGCTCGATACAAATGTAGAGCATTATACTGTAATGGTTGTTACAATGTTTTTAAATTCATAGTATCACTACACAAAAAATTTCTCATGTTTCAAAGCCAGCCCATTATGTTTTTGGCTTCATCCTCAGGTGGTTTTTTTTATGTATGTCTGTGCTTGTGTATTTAGGCAGCAGGCCCTCTTATATTCAAGTTTTATTAAAAATGGCAGACAAGATGCTATGGTTAAGTTTTTAAGATTTATACAAGTTCAAACAAATAAATCTAAATAGAATAATGAGGTTCCTTTAAATTAAGGATGTAAAGCTCTATTTCTCCCTCTCTCCTTTCTTTCCTTTCTTCTCTTTTCTTTATCACTCCCTCTTTCTCGTCTGACCCATCCGCTACCCTCGAACTTTCTTCGACACTGACCGATCAACTTTGGTTAGGGGCGATGAATTAGCATCTTGACGTGTTATCTGATGTGGGTTCTATGCGACTTTTACATATGATTATGTAGGAATGTCTGTGGGTTCGACAAACGGATGGATTGTTTTTATTTTCTTTTTTAGAGGAGTGACAGTTATATTCTTATCATCTTATGTTTTTATTTGTTTTTTTATTTTTTTTATTCGCCGGGTTAGGTTTTTGTGAATCCCATTCATGTTGAATAAAGATGGAAGCTGAAGATGGCTCGCCTGAAATAGGCCTATACTTCCGAATGACCATGAAATAACGTGTCTGTCTTAATTTTTCTTATATTTGCTCTATATGTCTTCATATGCATATATGTTTAGAGCTCTCGTAGAGAGTTATCCTACCATTATATGTAAAGGATACTCTTTTGGATTCTTCTATGTCCACAGGGCATGTTTATATATATGAAATGATTTGTTTGAACATTATTTTTTGATCGATACTCGTATTTAAGTAGATATTCTGTTTTTAATTAAACAGTATTATATATTTATTTCTACCAGCCTGTTTATTTACGATAAATTTTTATTACAAAAATGTGTGTCATTTGGCAGGATTCGAACCTGCAACCCTTATCCACATAGGGGAAGCCACCAAGTGATCTGGCGCGTCTTAGATCTCATGACCATGAATGACGATCATTCATATATATATATATAATAAAAATAATGTTTGGGTGTGTGTGCAAGATGCAGTATGTGAAGATCAGTTAGATGTTTAAATTTTTTTATTGTCTTTTGAAAACTTCATCAGAACAACAGAAAGAAATAAATTGAAAAAATTGAGCAAAATCTTTTTTACAAATTTTAAACACTTTGTCTGGATATTTGACTGGATATTTGACTGAGCGGAAGATTATCCCGCAGTAGGTTGCCATTGCTTTTTCATTGTAGACTGGTTGCCAGCCAAGGCTATAGAACCCAATCTGTCCTGTTATTTAACTAACTAGAGGGAAGAGTCAGATTAATAACTTTCCCAAGGGTAACTGTGTGTAAGTGAATGCAAGTAATTCAACTGGAATTTGAACTCGGCTCTCCGATTTTGTTGTTTTGAGCCGAATCCACTGGACCACAATGCATATTTCATATATAGTTCATATAACGCTCATAGTTTGCTGGTTAGTAAGATTGTAAGGAAAGCACTGGAAACAAAAGTTAGAGTGCATAAGGGTTTAATCTCATTCTAGTCATAGCAAATGGATGAGCCTATGTTTCAATAATAACGGTTGTGAAAGTTAGTCTTTCTACACAACATACATATATATATATCATTTAAAATTGCTGACCTTATTAGTATTTGTCTATATTTCTGAGATGAGGTAGTATTTACAGTATTTACATTATTCGGACTATTTTTCTCATCTTTGTTGCCATTTGTACGACGTTTAATAATAGATCATTTATTTGTCTATATTTCTGAGATGAGGTAGTATTTACAGTATTTCCATTATTCGGACTATTGTCCTCATCTTTGTTGCCATTTGTACGACGTTTAATAATAGATCATTTATTTGTCTATATTTCTGAGATGAGGTAGTATTTACAGTATTTCCATTATTCGGACTATTGTCCTCATCTTTGTTGCCATTTGTACGACGTTTAATAATAGATCATTTATTTGTCTATATTTCTGAGATGAGGTAGTATTTACAGTATTTCCATTATTCGGACTATTGTCCTCATCTTTGTTGCCATTTGTACGACGTTTAATAATAGATCATTCTATTTGTCTATATTTCTGAGGTGAGGTAGTATTTACAGTATTTACATTATTCGGACTATTGTCCTCATCTTTGTTGCCATTTGTACGACGTTTAATAATAGATCATTTATTTGTCTATATTTCTGAGATGAGGTAGTATTTACAGTATTTCCATTATTCGGACTATTGTCCTCATCTTTGTTGCCATTTGTACGACGTTTAATAATAGATCATTTATTTGTCTATATTTCTGAGATGAGGTAGTATTTACAGTATTTCCATTATTCGGACTATTGTCCTCATCTTTGTTGCCATTTGTACGACGTTTAATAATAGATCATTTATTTGTCTATATTTCTGAGATGAGGTAGTATTTACAGTATTTCCATTATTCGGACTATTGTCCTCATCTTTCTTGCCATTTGTACGACGTTTAATAATAGATCATTTATTTGTCTATATTTCTGAGATGAGGTAGTATTTACAGTATTTCCATTATTCGGACTATTGTTTTCATCTTTGTTGCCATTTGTACGACGTTTAATAATAGATCATTCTATTTGTCTATATTTCTGAGGTGAGGTAGTATTTACATTATTCGGACTGTTGTCCTCATCTTTGTTGCCAATTGTTGTTGCCATTTGTACAACGTTTCTGCCGTTGTACGCACCTGCCTTCTTCAAGTGCTAGGAATTTCGAACCGAACCCTTTGTTACAATCACTGGGGTATATGAACTCCATTCCTTGCATAAAGCCTCGATTGGAAGTCATAAGTTATTTCCCTGCAAGAGAAAACCATTAGTGTCAAAAATTGCATTAAGAGCTCTGGTAAAAAATACTAGAGGAAACGATTAACATCAAAAATACTAGGGGAAACGATTAACATCAAAAATACTAGGGGAAACGATTAACATCAAAAATACTAGGGGAAACGATTAACATCAAAAATACTAGGGGAAACGATTAACATCAAAAATACTAGGGGAAACGATTAACATCAAAAATACTAGGGGAAACGATTAACATCAAAAATACTAGGGGAAACGATTAACATCAAAAATACTAGGGGAAACGATTAACATCAAAAATACTAGGGGAAACGATTAACATCAAAAATACTAGGGGAAACGATTAACATCAAAAATACTAGGGGAAACGATTAACATCAAAAATACTAGGGGAAACGATTAACATCAAAAATACTAGGGGAAACGATTAACATCAAAAATACTAGGGGAAACGATTAACATCAAAAATACTAGGGGAAACGATTAACATCAAAAATACTAGGGGAAACGATTAACATCAAAAATACTAGGGGAAACGATTAACATCAAAAATACTAGAGGAAACGATTAACATCAAAAATACTAGAGGAAACCATTACCTTGAAAAAAAAAATTGCAATATGAACTCTGGTAAAAAGGTGTTACTGGACATAAAGTTTATAAGTCGCAGAAATTCAGTTGTGTGGTATCTCCTGCCAAGCAGCTTATATTCATTACCAAAGTGTGTCTTGCAAAGTAACATTAGATTTATCAATTTTTTTATCCAAAATAGGCCATAGATGTTCAATAGAGTAGTTTCAAAATAAATTGTTTAATAGAAAATAGGAAAAATGAAATATAACTTTTTTTAATACATTTCTTTTACTCCTAGTTTTAAGTAACCTATAATTATTAGCAATTAACTTGGCTTTTCACCCTGTATTTGAATTTCAGTGAGGTTTTTAGGAAAATCACTCCTGTCCTAATATTTTGCACACTTTCAGTAGTGGGTAAAAATGTTCGGACAGTGGTGATTTTAAACTTTATTTTGATGCCTCATAAAAGATAAAATAGTTCTTGTCCTAATACTTTTGCACAGTACTGTGTGTGTGTGTGTGTTATTTTTTACAAGATTTTGTGTGATTTCAATTTTTGGTAAATATAAACAAAAACTAAACACATGTACGAGCATTGCTTGAGTAATATTGCTTTTTGTTTATTTTTTAATTATTATTTCAGATTTTATAAAATTTGTGGAAAAGTTATTTTTCTTTTATTTAATGATAACAAATTAATTAAGAAAAGAATATTTTTGTTTATCAAATCAGATATCACAGTTGATGAGTTGGCCATTTACGAGACCTTGCCAAATCCAGAATTACAGATGGACATCGATAGTATCCTTCGCGCTAAGGTGAATATTTTTCTTGGTTTTCTTTTCTGTTTTGTTGTTGGCATGATTTGGATTTTATCCAAATTAATATGAAATCTTCTTGTTCATTTTAAATTTTATTCTATCAGCAATGCTTCAGGCTTCACACAGGCTTGAAAGGCCTTGAATTTTGAGCTTTTTCTTGAAAAGGCCTTATTTATATTATTACCTTGAAAAGGCCTTGAAAATATAGAAAATGTCTTGAAAAGGCCTTGAAAATATGGAAAATGTCTTGAAAAGGCCTTGAAAACATGGAAAATGTCTTGAAAAGGCCTTATTTCTATTATTACCTTGAAAAGGCCTTGAAAATATAGAAAATGTCTTGAAAAGGCCTTGAAAATATGGAAAATGTCTTGAAAAGGCCTTGAAAATATGGAAAATGTCTTGAAAAGGCCTTAAATATGGAAAATGTCTTGAAAAGGCCTTATTTCTATTATTACCTTGAAAAGGCCTGGAAAATATGGAAAATGTCTTGAAAAGGCCTTATTTCTATTATTACCTTGAAAAGGCCTTGAAAATATGGAAAATGTCTTGAAAAGGCCGTGAAAATATGGAAAATGTCTTGAAAAGGCCTTATTTCTATTATTACCTTGAAAAGGCCTTGAAAATATAGAAAATGTCTTGAAAAGGCCTTGAAAATATGGAAAATGTCTTGAAAAGGCCTTGAAAATATGGAAAATGTCTTGAAAAGGCCTTGAAAATATGGAAAATGTCTTGAAAAGGCCTTGAAAATATGGAAAATGTCTTGAAAAGGCCTTGAAAATATGGAAAATGTCTTGAAAAGGCCTTGAAAATATGGAAAATGTCTTGAAAAGGCCTTGAAAATATGGAAAATGTCTTGAAAAGGCCTTATTTCTATTATTACCTTGAAAAGGCCTGGAAAATATGGAAAACGTCTTGAAAAGGCCTTATTTCTATTATTACCTTGAAAAGGCCTTGAAAATATGGAAAATTTCTTGAAAAGGCCTTGAAAATATGGAAAATGTCTTGAAAAGGCCTTATTTCTATTATTACCTTGAAAAGGCCTTGAAAATATGGAAAATGTCTTGAAAAGGCCTTGAAAATATGGAAAATGTCTTGAAAAGGCCTTGAAAATATGGAAAATGTTTGAAAAGGCCTGAAAATATGAACAACTTGAAAAATTAGAGCCATTATTACCCGAGCAAGGCCTTGAAAGTATGGAAAACAACTTTGAAAAGGCCTTATTTCTATTATTACCCTGGAAAAGGCCTGGAAAACATGGAAAATACCTGAAAGTGCCTGAAAATATGGAAATGTTCTGAAAAGGCCTTGAAAAATATGGAACACTGAAAGGCCTTGAAAAATATAAAATGTCTTTAGTAAGGCCTTATTTCTATTATTACCTTGAAAGGCCCTCTTGGAAAATATGGAAAATGGTTTAAAGGCCCTGAAAGATAGAATGTCTTGAAAAGGCCTTATTTTCAACACACCTGAAAAGGTCTTGGTACCATGAACACTGAAAAGGCCTTATTTCAATGATACCTGAAAAGGCCCTGAAAATACAACATCTTAGCAAGCCCTGGAAAATATGAACAACTGAAAAGGCTCTATTTCTATTGTCACCTTATATGGCCTTGAACAGAAATGTCTGAAAAGGCCTTACTTATTACTACCTGAAAAGGCCTGGAAAATATGGAAAATGTCTTGAAAAGGCTCTGAAGGAGAAAATGTCCTTTTTCAGGCAAGGCCTTTGTTTATTATTTACCTTGAAAAGGCCTCTGAAAAATATGGAAAGTGTCTTGAAAGGCCTTATTTCAATTATTACCCTGAAAAGGCCTCGGCACAGTTATCTTGAAAAGGCCCTGAAAATATGTGAAAGGCCCAGTGCTGCCTTATTTTATTATTACCTTGAAAAGGCCTTGAAAATATGGAATGTTCCAGTGTCTATTTCATTATTACCCTGAAAGGCTTGAAAATATAAAAATGTTCAGTGCGTCTTATTTTCATTATTACCCTGAAAAGGCCTGGAAAATATGGAAAAATGTCTGAAAAGGCCCTGAAAATAAGAAATGTCTTGAAAAGGCCTTATTTCTTATTATTACCTTGAAAGGTCCAGGCACAGAAAAATGTCTTGAAAATTATTTTAATTAACACTGAAAAGGCCCGGAAAATATGGAAAACGCATTCCAGTGCGTCTTGAAAGAAAGAAAATGTCTTGAAAAGGCCTTATTTTTGCCATTACCTTGTTACCTTGAAAATATGGGAAATGTCTTGAAAAGGCCTTATTTCTATTATTACCCCAGCACAACAAACATAAATATGGAAAATGGTCTTGAAAAGGCCTCGAAAGAACATATGTAGTACCATCAGAAAGTGTCTTATTTTCATTATTACCTTGAAAAGGCCTTGAAAACAGTGGAAAATGTCTTGAAAGGCTCATTTAATTTGTTGCATCTTGAAAAGTGTCTGGAAAATATGGTTGATTCCTAGTGCTACCTTGAAAATAGAAAATGTTCTGAAAGGCCTTATTTTCATTATTACCTGAAAGGCCTTTGAAATATGGAGTTGTTCAGCAAAGGCCTTATTTCTATTACCTTGAAAAGGCCTCAGAAACATGAAATATCTGAAAGGCCTTATTTCTATTATTACTGAGTACAGTCTAGTAACAGAAAATACCCCAGGGCACCTTATTTAGTTACTTTGAAAAGGCCTGGAAAATATGGAAAATGTCTTGAAAAGGCCTTATTTTCATTATTACCTTGAAAAGGCCTGGAAAATATGGAAAATGTCTTGAAAGGCCTTATTTCTATTATTACCTTGAAAAGGCCTTGAAAATATGGAAAAATGTCTTGAAAGGCCTTATTTCTATTATTACCTGAAAAGGCCTTGAAAATATGGAAGCATTCTGAAAAGGCCTTATTTCTATTATTACCTTGAAAAGGCCTTGAAAATATATGGTAATGTTTTGAAAGTGTCTGCTTCTATTATTACCCTGAAAAGGCCTTTGAAAATATGAAAATGTCTTGAAAAGGCCTTATTTTCATTATTACCTCAAAGGCCTGGAAAATATGGAAAATGTCTTGGCGCCCTGGCTTTATTATTACCTCTTGAAAGGCCTGGAAAATATGGAAAATACCTGAAAAGGCCTTATTTCTATTATTACCTTGAAAAGGCCTGAAAATATGGAAAATGTTCTAAAAGGCCTTGTCATTGACTATTATTACCTTGAAAAGGCCATTTGAAAAATATGTAAAATGTCCTTTTAGTATGCCTTGCTTTTATTACCTTGAAAAGGCTCAGAAAATAAGGGAAATGTTCAGTGCTGCCTTATTTCTATTATTACCTTGAAAAGGCCTTGAAAATATGGAAAAATGTCTTGGAAAAGGCCTTTATTTTCATTATTACCTTGAAAAGGCTCATATGGAAAATGTCTTGAAAAGGCTTCGTCTTGCTGCTGTTTCCTGAAAAGGCCTTGAAAATATGGAAAATGTCTTGAAAAGGCCTTATTTCTATTATTACCTTGAAAAGCGTCTTAAAAATATGGAGAAAATGTTCAGTGCGCCTATTTTCTATTGGCCACTTTGAAAAGTCTTCAGTAACATGGAAAGGTCTCTTGAAAAGGCCTTATTCCTATTATTACCTTGAAAGGCCTTGAAAATATGGAAAATGTCTTGAAAAAGGCCCAATATTTGCTTTTTATTACCTGAAAAGGCCTTGAAAATATGAAAATTTCTATATGCCTTATTTCCACAATTACCTTGAAAAGGCCTTGAAAATATGGAAATATCTTGAAAAGTACTTACTTAATATTACTCCTATGGAAAAAGGCCCTAAAAATATGAAAATGTCTGAGGCATGCCTTATTTTCATTATTACCTTTGAAAAGGCCTGGAAAATATGGAAAATGTCTCTATGCTGCCTTATTTCTATTATTGTCTTGAAAAGGCTCTGGAAAGACAAAATGTTCTGAAAAGGCCTTATTTCTATTATTACCTTGAAAAGGCCTGGAAAATATGGAATGTCTCTAGCAAGGCCTCACTTTATTATTACCTTGAAAAGGCCCGGAAAATATGGAAAATGCTTTGTAGCACTATTTCCACACACTGAAAAGGCTCTGGAAAATATGTAGGGCCAAGTTCTGAAAAGGCCTTGTTTCTATTATTACCTTGAAAAAGGCCCAAGTATGGAAACATTCAGTAAGGCCTTATTTTTATTATTACCTTGAAAGGCCTTGTAGCAATATGAAAAATGTCTGAAAAATATGTCTTTATTTTCTATTATTACCTGAAAAGCGTCTGGAAAATATGGAAAATGTTCTAGCAAGCGTCTTATTTATTATTACCTTGAAAAGGCCTTTGAAAATATGAAAATGTTCCTAAAAAGGCCTTATTTCTATTATTACCTTGAAAAGGCCTTGAAAATATGGAAAATGTCTTTGAAAAGGCCTGCTTTGCTATTACCTTGAAAAGGCCTTGAAAATATGGAAAATAAATTTTGAAAGGCCTTATTTTCATTATTACCTCATGTCTTGAAAATATGGAAAATGTCTTGAAAAGGTTTTATTTCTCATTATTACCCTGAAAAGGCCTTGAAAATATGAATGTGTCTTATAAAGGTTCTGGTTTCTTTGCTGATACCTTGAAAAGGCCTTTGAAAACAGTGGAATGTCTGAAAGGCTCATTTTGTTATTACCCTGAAAAGGCCTTGGTAGCTACAAAATGGTCTGAAAAGGCCTTATTTCTATTATTACCTGAAAGGCCTTAAAAATAGAAAATGTCTGAAAAGGCCTATTTTCATTATTACCTTGAAAAGGCCTTGAAAACAGAAAATGGTTCTAAAGGCTCTTTATTTCTATTATTACCCTGAAAGGCCTGGAAAATATAAAAATGTTTGAAAAGGTCATTTCTATTATTGTCTATATGTTCTAGCACATAAAAGGTTTCAGGTGTATGCCTTTATTTTATTATTACCTTGAAAAGGCCTTACAAACAGAAAGGTTCCCAAAGTCTATTTTCAATATTACCTTTAGTGTTGGCCTTTTCAGTGGAAAATGTCTAGTGGCGTCTCATCACAATCACTTTGAAAGGCCTTGCTATGGGCAATGTCTTGAAAGTGCCTATTTCTAATAATAATTTCAGCGTGCCTGAAAATACAAAAACAACGAAAGGCCTTATTTACGCACACTGAAAAAGTGTCTTGGAAGACAGAAATGTCTTGAAAGGCCCTTATTTTCTATTATTACCTTAGCAAGGTTTTAAAATATGAAAATGTCTTGAAAAGGCCTTATTTTTATTATTACCCCAAAAGGCTCAAGTATTATGGAAAATGTCTTGAAAAGGCCTGCATTGCTTAGCCACCTTGAAAAGGCCTTTGAAAATACATGAAATGGTTCTGAAAAGGCCTTATTTCTATTATTACCTTGAAAAATGGAAAATATGGAAATGTCTCTGAAAAGGCCTTATTTTTCATTATTACCCTTTTAAAAGGCCTTGAAAGCTTGTTGGTACCATTTTAAAAAGGCCTTATTTTGTCATTATCTGAAAAGGCCTGAAAATATGGAAAAATGGTTTTGAAAAGGTCTATTTTCATTATCACCTTAGAAAGTGCTGCCTGCCTGGTGGGGCTGAAATGTCTCATATACCATTTTTACCATTACCTTGGCAGCCTGGCAATATGGAAAATGTCTTGAAAAGGCCTTATTTCTATTATTAATTACATGGCCCGGGTACAGACAGACGGTTTGAAAAGGTTTGGTTTTCTATTATTACCTTGAAAGCCTTGGAAAATATGGAAAATGTCTAGAAAAGGCCTTATTTTTATTAAATGTGTGAAAAGGCCTGTTTTTTTTTTTATGTGTATAAAGGGGAAGAACATGAAAATAGCAGGAGAAAATGTCTTGAGCCGTATTTCATATTATTAACCTTGAAAAGACCTTGGCTTGAATGTCTTGAAAGGCCTTATTTCTAATATTATTACCTTGAAAAGGCCTGGAAAATATGGAAAATGTCTTGAAAAGGCCTTATTTCTATTATTACCTTGAAAGGAGCTGAAAATATGGAAAATGTCTTGAAAAGGCCTTATTTCTATTAGCTGAAAAGGCCTGGAAAATATGGAAAATGTCTTGAAGACGCTTATTCTATTATTACCTTGAAAAGGCCTGGAAAATATGGAAAATGTCTTGAAAGGCCATATTTCTATTATTACCTTGAAAAGTACAAATATGGAAAATGTCTTGAAAGACCTTATTTCTATTACCTTGAAAAGGCCCTGGAAAATATGGAAAATGCTTGAAAGACACTTAGTACCTATTACCTTGAAAAGGCCTTAGAAAATATGGAAAATGTCTTGAAAGGCCTTATTTCTATTATTACCTTGAGAAAGGCCTGGAAAATATGGAAAATGTGAAAAAGACATTTCTATTACCTTGAAAAGGCCTGGAAAATATGGAAAATGTCTTGAAAAGGAGCCCTTTCTATTATTACCTTGAAAAGGCCTTGAAAATGTAAATATCTTGAAAAGGCCTTATTTCTATTATTACCTTGAAAAGGCCTGGAAAATATGGAAAATGTCTTGAAAAGGCCTTATTTCTATTATTACCTTGAAAAGGCCTGGAAAATATGGAAAATGTCTTGAAAAGGCCTTATTTCTATTACTTGAAAAGGCAGAAAATGTGAAATGTCTTGAAAGGCCTTATTTCTATTATTACCTTGAAAAGGCCTTGAAAATATAGAAAATGTCTTGAAAGGCCTTATTTCTATTATTACCTTGAAAGGGCCCTGGAAAATGAAGATGTTTGAAAGGGCCTTGCATTTCTATTATTACCTTAGAAAAGGCCTGGAAAATATGGAAAATGTCTTGAAAAGGCCTTATTTCTATTATTACCTTGAAAAGGCCTGGAAAATATGGAAAATGTCTTGAAAAGGCCTTATTTCTATTATTACCTTAGAAAAGAGCCTGGAAAATATGGAAAATGTGTGAGAAAAGGCCTTATTTCTATTATTACCTTGAAAAGGCCTGGAAAATATGGAAAATGTCTTGAAAAGGCCTTATTTCTGTATTACCTTGAAAAGGCCTTGAAAATATGGAAAATGTCTTGAAAAGGCCTTATTTCTATTACCTTGAAAAGGCTGTACAAAATATGAAAATGTCTTGAAAAGGCCTTATTTCTATTATTACCTTGAAAAGGCCTGGAAAATATGGAAAATATCTTGAAAAGGCCTTATTTCTATTACCTTGAAAAGGCCTTGAAAATATGGAAAATGTCTTGAAAAGGCCTTATTTCTATTATTACCTTGAAAAGACTGGAAAATATGGAAAATGTCTTGAAAAATATTTCTATTATTGCAACAAAAGGCCTGGAGAAAATGAAGAAATGTCTTGAAAATTTCTTTATTATTACCTTGAAAAGGCCTGAAATATAAATGTCTTGAAAAGGCCTTATTTCTATTATTACCTTGAAAAGGCCTGGAAAATATGGAAAATGGCAGAAAGACTTATTTCTATTATACCTTGAAAAGGCCTGGAAAATATGAAAGGAAATGTCTTGAAAAGGCCTTGTTCTATATTACCTTGAAAAGGCCTGGGAAAATATGGAAAATGTCTTTGAAAAGGCCTTATTTCTATTATTACCTTGAAAAGGACATGAAAATCATATGGAAAATGTCTTGAAAAGGCCTTATTTCTATTATTACACCAGAAGAGCACAAAATATGGAAAATGTCTTGAAAAGGCCTTATTTCTATTATTACCTTGAAAAGGCAGAAAATATGGAAAATGTCTTGAAAATTGCTTATTTCTATTATTACTGAAAAGGCCTGGAAAATATGTGGAAAATGTCTTGAAAAGGCCTTATTTCTATTATTACCTTGAAAGGCCTGGAAAATATGGAAAATGTCTTGAAAAGGAAGCCTTATTTCTATTACCTTGAAAGGCCTTGGAAAGCTTGGAGAAATGTGTGAAAGGCCTTATTTCTATTACCTTGAAAAGGCCTTGAAAATATAGAAAATGTCTTGAAAAGGCCTTATTTCTATTATTACCTTGAAAAAGGCCTGGAAAATATGGAAAATGTCTTGAAAAGGCCTTATTTCATTAATTGCATGAAAAGGCCTGGAAAATATGGAAAATGTCTTGAAAGACCTTATTCTATGTACATACTGAGAAGGAGCCACATAGGAAAATATGGAAAATGTCTTGAAAAGACATTATTACTATTACCTTGAAAAGGCATGAAAAATGAGAAGAATGTCTTGAAAAGGCCTTATTTCTATTATTACCTTGAAAAGGCCTTGAAAATATGGAAAATGTCTTGAAAAGGCCTTATTTCTATTATTACCTTGAAAAGGCCTGGAAAATATGGAAAATGTCTTGAAAAGGCCTTATTTCTATTATTACCTTGAAAAGCCTGAGAAAATGCAGAAAATGTCTTGAAAAGGCCTTATTTCTATTATTACCTTGAAAGGCCTGGAAAATGTGAAATGCATCTTGAAAAGACCTTATTCTATTACCTTGAAAAGGCCTGGAAAATATGGAAAATGTCTTGAAAGGCCTTATTTCTATTATTTTCTTGAAAGGCCTTGAAATATGGAAAATGTCTTGAGAAAGGCCTTATTTCTATTATTACCTTGAAAGACTGGAAAATATGGAAAATGTCTTGAAAGACCTTATTTCTATTATTACCTTGAAAGGCCTGAAATGGAAAAATGTCTTGAAAAGGCCTTATTTCTATTATTACCTTGAAAAGATACAGGAAAATATGGAAAATGTCTTTGAAAAGGCACTGTTCTATTATTACCTTGAAAAGGCCAGAAATATAGAAAATGTCTTGAAAAGGCCTTATTTCTATTATTACCTTGAAAAGGCCTTGAAAATATGGAAAATGTCTTGAAAAGGCCTTATTTCTATTATTACCTTGAAAGGCCTGGAAAATGGAAAATGTCTTGAAAAGGCCTTATTTTCTATTAATACATGAAAAGGAGCCTGGGAAAATATAGGAAAATGTCTTGAAAGGCCTTATTTCTATTATTACCTTGAAAAGGCCTTGAAAATATAGAAAATGTCTTGAAAAGGCCTTATTTCTATTATTACTTGAAAGAGCCTGGAAAATATGGAAAATGTGCAGAAAAGACCTTATTTATTATTGCAGAAAGACCTGGAAAATATGAAGAAATGTCTTGAAAAGGCCTTATTTCCTATTATTACCTTGAAAAGGCCTGGAAAATATGGAAAATGTCTTGAAAGGGCCTTGTTTCTATTATTACTTGAAAAGGCCTGGAAAATGCAAATGTCTTGAAAAGGCCTTATTTCTATTATTACCTTGAAAAGGCCAGAAAATATGGAAAATGTCTTGAAAGGCCTTATTTCTATTATTACCTTGAAAAGGCCTGAAATATGGAAAATGTCTTGAAAAGGCCTTATTTCTATTATTACCTTGAAAAGGAGCCTGGAAAATATGGAAAATGTCTTGAAAGGCCTTATTTCTATTATTACCTTGAAAAGGCCTGGAAAATATGGAAAATGTCTTGAAAGGCCTTATTTCTATTATTACTGTAAGGTATGAAGAAAATGTGGAAAATGTCAGAAAAGGCCTTATTTTCTATTATTACATGAAAAGAGCCTGGAAAATGGAAAATGTCTTGAAAAGGCCTTATTTCTATTATTACCTTGAAAAGGCCTGGAAAATATCAAATGTCTTGAAAAGGCCTTATTTCTATTATTACCTTGAAAAGGCCTTGAAAATATGGAAAACGTCTTGAGAAAGGCCTTATTTCTATTATTACCTTGAAAAGGCCTGGAAAATATGGAAAATGTCTTAGAAAAGGCCTTATTTCTATTACCTTGAAAAGGCCTGGAAAATATGGAAAATGTCTTGAAAAGGCCTTATTTCTATTATTACCTTGAAAAGGCCTTGAAAATATGGAAAATATCTTGAAAAGAGACATTTATTTCTATTATTACCTTGAAAGGCCTTGAAAATATGGAAAATGTCTTGAAAAGGCCTTATTTCTATTATTACCTTGAAAGGCCTGTGAAACATGGAAAATGTCTTGAAAGGCCTTATTTCTATTCACTACCTTGAAAAAGAATGGAAAAATGTGGAAAATGTCTTGAAAAGGCCTTATTTCTAATGTGAAAGGCCTGGAAAATATGGAAAATGTCTTGAAAAGGCCTTATTTCTATTACCTTGAAAAGGCCTTGAAAATATGGAAAATGTCTTGAAAAGGCCTTATTTCTATTATTACCTTGAAAAGGCCTGGAAAATATGGAAAATGTCTTAGAAAGTATTATTTCTATTATTACTGTGAGCCTGGAAAATATGGAAAATGTCTTGAAAAGGCCTTATTTCTATTACCTTGAAAAGGCCTGGAAAATATGGAAAATGCTTGAAAAGGCCTTATTTCTATTATTACCTTGAAAAGGCCTTAGAAAATATGGAAAATGGCAGAAAGGCCTTGTTTCTATTACCTTGAAAAGACATAGAAGAGTAACATGGAAAATGTCTTGAAAAGGCCTTATTTCTATTATTACCTTGAAAAGGCCTTGAAAATATGGAAAATGGCAGAAAGAAGACCTTATTTCTATTATTACCTTGAAAGGCCTGGAAAATATGGAAAATGTCTTGAAAAGTGACTAAAACATTACCTTGTGAAAAGGCCTTGAAAATATGGAAAATGTCTTGAAAAGGCCTTATTTCTGTATTACCTTGAAAAGGCCTGGAAAATATGGAAAATGTCTTGAAAAGGCCTTATTTCTATTATTACCTTGAAAAGGCCTTGAAAATATGGAAAATGTCTTGAAAAGGCCTTATTTCTATTATTACCTTGAAAAGGCCTTGAAAATAAAATGTCTTGAAAATTGCCATTTATTTACCTTTGAAAAGGCCTTGAAAATATGGAGAAGATGTCTTTGAAGAGCCTTATTTCTATTATTACCTTGAAGAGCCTGGAAAATATGGAAAATGTCTTGAAAAGGCCTTATTTCTATTATTACATGGAAAGACATAAAATATCAGAGAAATGTGTTTGAAAGAACATTTAAGCAATATTACTGGCAGAGCCTTAGAAAATATGGAAAATGTCTTGAAAAGGCCTTTTTTCTATTATGAGAAAGACTGAAAATATGGAAAATGTCTTGAAAAGGCCTTATTTCTATTATTGCCATGAAAGGCCTGGAAAATATGGAAAATGTCTTGAAAAGGCCTTATTTCTATTACCTTGAAAAGGCCTGGAAAATATGGAAAATGTCTTGAAAAGGCCTTATTTCTATTACCTTGAAAAGGCCTGGAAAATATGGAAAATGTGTGAAAGGCCTTATTTCTATTATTACCTTGAAAAGGCACAGAGAAATATGGAAAATGTCTTGAGAAAGGCACTATTTCTATTATTACCTTGAAAAGGCCTTGAAAATGGAAAATGTCTTGACCTTATTTCTATTATTACCTTGAAAAGGCCTTGAAAATGAGAAATGTCCTTGAAAAAGACATTGACTATTATTACCTTGAAAAGGCCTGAAAATGTCAGAAATATCTTGAAAAGGCCTTATTTCTATTATTACCTTGAAAAGGCTAGGAAAATATGGAAAATGTCTTGAAAAGGCCTTATTTCTATTATTACCTTGAAAAGGCTTGGAAAATATGGAAAATGTCTTGAAAAAGGCCTTATTTCTATTACCTTGAAAAGGCCTTGAAAATATGGAAAATGTCTTGAAAGGCCTTATTTCTATTATTACCTTGAAAGGCCTGGAAAATATGGAAAAAATGGCAGAAGAGCCCATGTATTTCTATTATTACCTTGAAAAGGCCTGGAAAATATGGAAAATGTCTTGAAAAGGCCTTATTTCTATTATTATGAAGAGCCTGGAAAATATGGAAAATGTGCTTGAAAAGGCCTTATTTCTAGTATTACCTTGAAAAGGCCTGGAAAATATGGAAAATGTCTTGAAAGACCTTATTTCTATTATTACCTTGAAAAGGCCTTGAAAATATGGAAAATGTCTTAGAAAGACATATATTTCTATTATTACCTTGAAAAGGCCTTGAAAATATGGAAAATGTCTTGAAAAAACCCTTATTTCTATTATTACCTTGAAAAGGCAATATGGAAAATGTCTTGAAAAGGCCTTATTTCTATTATTACCTTGAAAAGACATAAAATATGGAAAATGTCTTGAAAGGCATGACATATTGCATGAAAAGGCCTGGAAAATATGGAAAATGTCTTGAAAAGGCCTTATTTCTATTATTACCTTGAAAAGGCCTTGAAAATATGGAAAATGTCTTGAAAGACCTTATTTCTATTATTACCTTGAAAAGGCCTGGAAAATATGGAAAATGTCTTGAAAAGGCCTTATTTCTATTATTACCTTGAAAAGGCCTGGAAAATATGCCCAATTGGAAGGAAAATGTCCAGAAAAGGCCTTATTCCTATTATTACCTTGAAAAGGCCTGGAAAATGAAGTATTTTGAAAGACCTTATTTCTATTATTACCTTGAAAAGGCCTTGAAAATAATAGAAATGTCTTGAAAAGCCTTATTTCTATTACCTTGAAAAGGCGAATATGGAAAATATCTTGAAAGGCCTTATTTCTATTATTACCTTGAAAAGACACAGAATATGGAAAATATCTTGAAAAGGCCTTATTTCCATAATTACCTTGAAAAGGCCTTGAAAATAGAGGAGAAATATCCCGAAAGGCCTTATTTCCGTAATTACGCGAAAAGGCCTTGAAAATATGGAAAATGTCTTAGAAAAAGCCTTATTTCCATTATTACCTTGAAAAGGCCTTGAAAATATGGAAAATGCTTGAAAGGCCTTATTTTACATATTACCTTGAAAGGCGCCCGAAAATATGGAAAATGTCTTGAAAGGCCTTATTTCTATTATTACACTTGAAAAGGCCTTGAAAATATGGAAAATGTCTTGAAAAGGCCTTATTTCTATTATTACCTTGAAAAGGCACGAAAGATATGGAAAATGTCTTGGAAAAGGCCTTATTTCTATTATCTACCTTGAAAAGGCCTGGAAAATATGGAAAATGTGTAGAAAGGAGCCTTATTTCTGTCCTTACCTTGAAAAGGCCTGGAAAATATGGAAAATGTCTTGAAAATTTTATTTCTATTATTACCTTGAAAAGGCCTGGAAAAATATGGAAAATGTCTTGAAAAGGCCTTATTTCTATTATTACCTTGAAAAGGCCTTGAAAATATGAAATGTCTTGAAAGGCCTTATTTCTATTATTACCCCAGAAAGGCCTGGAAAATTGGAAAATGTCTTGAAAAGACATTTCTATTACCTTGAAAAGAGGCCTGGAAAATATGGAAAATGTCTTGAAAGGCTTGCTTATTTCTATTATTACCTTGAAAAGGCCTGGAAAATATGGAAAATGTCTTGAAAAAGCCTTATTTCTATTAATTACATGAAGAGCCTGAAATATGGAAAATGTCTTGAAAAAGGCCTTAATTTTCTATTACCTTGAAAAGGCCTTATTTCTATTAAAGCCACCTTGAAAGGCCTGGAAAATATGGAAAATGTCTTGAAAAGGCCTTATTTCCATAATTACCTTGAAAAGGCCTTGAAAATATGGAAAATGTCTTGAAAAGACCTTATTTCTATTATACCTTGAAAAGCCTTGTTTATTGCCTTGAAAAAGGCTGGAAAATATGGAAAATGTCTTGAAAAGGCCTTATTTCTATTATTACCTTGAAAAGGCCTTGAAAATATGGAAAATGTCTTGAAAAGGCCTTGTTCTATTAATACACTTCAAAGAGCCTGGAAAATATAAATGTCTTGAAAAGGCCTTATTTCTATTATTACCTTGAAAAGGCCATGAAAATATGGAAAATGGCAGAAAGGCAGAAAATATGGAAAATGTCTTGAAAAGGCCTTATTTCTCTATTACCTTGAAAAGGCCTTGAAAATATGGAAAATGTCTTGAAAAGGCCTTATTTCCATAATTACCTTGAAAAGGCCTTGAAAATATGGAAAATGTCTTGAAAGACATGTTCTATTATTACCTTGAAAAGGCCTTGAAAATATGGAAAATGTCTTGAAAAGGCCTTATTTTCTATTATTACCTTGAAAAGGCCTTGAAAATATGGAAAATGTCTTGAGAAAGACCTTATTTCCATAATTACCTTGAGAGAACCTTGAAAATATGGAAAATGTCTTGAAAAGGCCTTGTTCCATAATTACCTTGAAAGGCCTTGAAAATATGGAAAATGTCTTGAAAAGGCCTTATTTCCATAATTACCTTGAAAAAGGCCTTGAAAATATGGAAAATGTGTGAAAAGGCCTTATTTCCATAATTACCTTGAAAAGGCCTTGAAAATATGGAAAATGTCTTGAAAGACATATTTCCATAATTACCTTGAAAAGGCCTTGAAAATATAGATGTCTTGAAAAGGCCTTATTTCCATATAATTACCTTGAAAAGACATGAGAAATGTGAAGAAATGTCTTGAAAAATATATTTATTATTACCTTGAAAAGACTGGAAAATATAAATGTCTTAGAAAAGACTTATTTCTATTATTACCTTGAAAAGCCTTGAAAATATGAAGGACATATCTTGAAAAGACCTTATTTCTATTATTACATGAAAAGACATGAAAATATAGAAGGAAATGTCTTGAAAGGCCTTATTTCTATTACCTTGAAAAGGCCTGGCAAATAAATGTCTTAGAAAGGCCTTATTTCTATTATTACCTTGAAAGGCCTTGAAAATATGGAAAATGTCTTGAAAGTATTTCTATTATTACCTTGAAAGACACAAATATGGAAAATGTCTTAGAAAGACCTTATTTCTATTTACCTTGAAAGGCAAAATATGGAAAATGTCTTGAAAGGCCTTATTTCTATTATTACCTTGAAAAGGCCTGGAAAATATGGAAAATGTCTTGAAAAGGCCTTATTTCTATTATTACCTTGAAAGAAGGCCTGGAAATGCTTGGAAAAATGTCTTAGAAAAGGCTGTTCTTATTACCTTGAAAAGGCCTTGAAAATGGCAAATGTTGAGAAAAGGCCTTATTTCTATTACCTTGAAAAGGCCTTGAGAAATATGGAAAATGTCTTGAGGAACGCTATTTTATTACCTTGAAAAGGCCTGGAAAATGCATGGAAAATGTCTTTAGAAAAGGCCTTATTTCTATTATTACCTTGAAAAGGCCTTGAAAATATAGGAAAATATGTAGAAAAGACGCATTTCTATTATTACATGAAAGACCTGGAAAATATGGAAAATGTCTTGAAAAGGCCTTATTTCTATTACCTTGAAAAGGCCTGGAAAATATGGAAAATGTCTTGAAAGGCCTTATTTCTATTATTACCTTGAAAAGGCCTTGAAAATATGGAAAATGTCTTGAAGGCCTTGAAAATATGAAAGAAATGTCTTGAAAAGGCGTTGAAAATATGGAAAATGTCTTGAAAAGGCCTTGAAAATATGGAAAATGTCTTGAAAAGGCCTTGAAAATATGGAAAATGTCTTGAAAAGGCCTTGAAAATATGGAAAATGTCTTGAAAAGGCCTTATTTCTATTATTACCTTGAAAAGGCCTTGAAAATACAGAAAATGTCTTGAAAAGGCCTTGAAAATATGGAAAATGTCTTGAAAAGGCCTTATTTTTATTATTACGTTGAAAAGGCCTTGAAAATATGGAAAATGTCTTGAAAAGGCCTTATTTCTAATAATAACTTGAAAAGGCCTTGAAAATATGGAAAATGTCTTGAAAAGGCCTTATTTTTATTATTACCTTGAAAAGGCCTTGAAAATATGGAAAATGTCTTGAAAAGGCCTTGAAGATCGTATCGTTTATGTCAGTAAAAATTTTTCTCGAAATATTAAAAATAAAATTGAAATAAATACTATCTTCTGAAATTGCAGCATCATATTATTTTCGGTAATTGTCGATACAAGAGTTACGTCCCTTTATCACGAAATTACCCTATGTTATTTATATGCTTTATGGATGCAGCTGAAGTGAAATTCAAAAGTAAAACGAATGCAATGTACCAATCCACAATGGGGAAAGCAACAATATTTAATCGCTCTTGTTTGGCCAAATATAAGTGGGTCAGGGAATATGATTGTCGGCAGGCATATTGTTGTGTATGTCAAAAGACGTTTTGAGCAAAATGGGTGAAAGTGCACTGAAATAGCACGTGCACTAAATACAAAGCGAATGAACGCATGTGTCAGGGATCGGCACTCAACTTGACAAGTTACAATTTTGTTCTGAAACCATCAGATTCAACTGACAACCCCAAATCAACGTGTGAAATTTCAGACCCACCGCAAACTGGAGCTTCACATACGAGCTACAAGCCGAAGTCTGTTTTGGATTTTGCTTCAAAGAACGACATGCTTCAAGCAGAGATTTTGTGGACATTGAAAACTGTAAGCGACCATGCTTCATATTGGTCAAATGAACGTGTTGGACTTGTATTTCAGTCGATGTTCCCTGACAGTGCAATTGCTATTAAATTTGTGTGTGGGGAAAAGAAAACGGCCTTGAAAAGTCCTTGAAAATGGACATTGAAAATCACAAACAAGAATTCTATCAAAAAACCAAACATTACAGACATAAAAAGAATATCTATTAAAAGCTCAAATATACATCCTGGTGATGAGGGGTCAGATGTTTAAAAAGGTTAAAATGGAATGAAATATATTTGCATTATTGCAAAAGATTTGGGAAGAATTATGCCGTTGTTGTATCGTCGAGGTGGTAAACAATACACAGATGATAAAATAATATCTTATTCGGTAGATACAATATAATAGTCTGTAGTAGATTGCAACAGTATGGGTGGTTGAGTTAGCAAGTAACACGCAGGTTAACAGTAGCCCTCAGCTCACACTAATTTCTTCGTTCAACTGACTCACTCTTTTTATAAATGGCTTATAGCCATATCATGTTGAATACACCGGTTCTTGCTCGATCACTGAAGTTAAGCAACGTTGAGCCTGGTCAGTACTTAGATGGGTAACTGCTTTGTAATACCAGGTGCTGTAAGTGTTTAGCGACGGATGTGTGTTGTGGTGCGGTGGATATCGGCTCGGAAAGAGAAATCAGTGAGCCTAGTTCGAATTCCAGTTGAATACCCTGCATTCACTTAAGCACTGGTACCCTTGGGAAAGGTATTAATCCGTCCCTTCCCTCCAGTTATGGGTTAAATAACAGTAGGACTTGAGGTCCCTGCCCTTAAGAACAAATCCCAATGAATCTTGATGCTTGAAAAGAAAAATCTATTACTAGACACAAAACTTATATAAAAAAACAACAATAAATTGTTGAAAGAAAAGGTATTACCAGCAATAAATAAATTTTAGTGGGCAATAAATGACATGTCAAGGTTGATATGCCATAAAAACAAAACCAACCAACCAACTTTTTATAAATGAGTGAACCCAGTCACGTGACCGAGCCACATCATAATAGTTGTTCTCTGCCAAATCATTATTGTCCAGCTTTGACAGAGTTCAAAAGAATTTACACGGCTCTGTGGGTGATGAATAATTCTCCACCCTTGAATGCTTATTCCACAGAAGAAATGTCACTAGCCTCTTACTACTCTGTCATCATTTAGCAGACATTCGGACAAGTTACATTATTTAGTTCGAATTCCAGTTGATTTCCTTGCATTCACTTACATGCAAATACCCTTGGGAAAGGTATTAATCCGTCTCTTCCTTCCAGTTATGGGTTAAATAACAGGACAGATTGGGTTCTGTAGCCTTGTCTGGCAACCAGTCTACCGCAGAAAGCAATGGCAACCTACTGCGGGATAATCTTCTGCCCAGTCAGTCATGTCTCGAAAGAGACATGATTGCCCAAGTGTATTTCACATATGACACTTAACTGACTGACTGACATTATTTAGATCCACCATCTCAGATATTTACAGACAGGACCTGTAAACCATTTGTATTTCTTTTGTGTTCCTTTGAACCCAGACAGCTTCTTCCCCAAAGCTGTTACTTTGTGGAACAAACTCCTGAGAGAATATTTATCTAACAACCATAGTCTTGGGAAATTGTTATGATTCTCTGTCTACAGGGAATGGACTCTTCCTCCATCAATAAATACAAACCTACATGACTTCTGGGGAAGCAGCGAGAGAGAGAGAAGACAGTCGTAAGGCAGCCGAGACGCAGTGTCACTATACTGTTTGGACGTACCTTTCTATTTGCTGACTACTACCACACTTACTTTTTATATATGTCCTGTTATGCTAATAAACTGGTTTAACCTACCTTTTTGTTTCCGTGTCTTCCTTCCTGGCCCAAACAGGCCACAACAACTTGGCGATGAAGATTCACCACAATAGGTATGACAATAGACTACATCTGGCAGCAAAGCTTCTGATCGGGAAATTGGAGGTTTTATAGAGTGTGGAACCACCCCTTAATTGTTGTTGTTCCCAAGTTCACTCTGATTTTGGGTGGTAGCTCCTGTTAGGGTCCCAGTTATAGGCAAATAGTGAAATCTGAAAAAAAAAAACACTATGAAAATATAAAAAAAAACATTTATTGTTATTTTATAAATGCTAACAACATATTTTTTTATCAAAAAATGACCAACAATACATTTTATAGTGGGATTACCAACAATACATTTTACAGTGGGATTGCCAACAATACATTTTACAGTGGGATTGCCAACAATACATTTTACAGTGGGATTGCCAACAATACATTTTACAGTGGGATTGCCAACAATACATTTTACAGTGGGATTGCCAACAATACATTTTACAGTGGGATTGCAAACAATACATTTTACAGTGGGATTGCCAACAATACGTTTTACAGTGGGATTGCCAACAATACGTTTTACAGTGGGATTGCCAACAATACATTTTACAGTGGGATTGCCAACAATACATTTTACAGTGGGATTGCCAACAATACATTTTACAGTGGGATTGCCAACAATACATTTTACAGTGGGATTGCAAACAATACGTTTTACAGTGGGATTGCCAACAATACGTTTTACAGTGGGATTGCCAACAATACGTTTTACAGTGGGATTGCCAACAATACATTTTACAGTGGGATTGCCAACAATACATTTTACAGTGGGATTGCCAACAATACATTTTACAGTGGGATTGCCAACAATACATTTTACAGTGGGATTGCCAACAATACATTTTACAGTGGGATTGCCAACAATACGTTTTACAGTGGGATTGCCAACAATACGTTTTACAGTGGGATTGCCAACAATACATTTTACAGTGGGATTGCCAACAATACATTTTACAGTGGGATTGCCAACAATACGTTTTACAGTGGGATTGCCAACAATACATTTTACAGTGGGATTACTAACAATACACTTTTTATGTAGTTGAAGGCATACAATAGCGTTCAAAATATATTTAGTTTTAGCCAAGTTCATCATCATCAATGCCATGACTGGAGTAGAGATGTGGGGACGTAGGATCACTAAATTTTTTTGTATGTATTCATTCATGCATAGCTACTGTTATGGCCATATAGGGAACTCTTTAAATAAAAAATGAAACACTATGAAAGTATAAGAATTCATTTTTATAGTACAGTTACCAATGATGCCTGTTTGTAGTAAAGTTATCCGCAGTACATAATTATAATAAAATGACCAGTTATACATTTTATCTGTAGTTGAAGGCATGCAATTGCATTCAAAATATATTTATTTACACTATTTCCATTGTTTGGAATTTGTTGTCATATTCACAACGTTTCGGCTGTTGTACACTCTGACCTTCTTCAGGTGATTGGAATGTCGAACTGAACCCTTTATTTCAGTCACTGGAGTAGATTGTTCAAGTTCCATGAGTCATGCCTCTTCCAGATGTCTCAGCATCAGGTATTTCCATTTAATTCAACTCCCTTTTTTTTTTTTTTTTCACCTCTTCTGTAGCCAGGTATTGAACTCGCAACTCATTTTGGTCAAGTCACTGGATCAGGTCTTGCATTGTGGTTCATTGGATATCGGCTTGGAGCGACAAATTGAGGAGTCGAGTTTGAATTCCAATTGAATTGCCTTGCATTCACTTATGTGCAAATACTATTGGGAAAGGTATTAATTTGTCTCTTCTCTCCAGTTATGGGTTAAATAACAGGACAGATTGGGTTCTATAGCCTTGGCTGGCAACCAGTCTACTTCAGAAAGCAATGGCAACCTACTGCGAGATAATCTTCTGCCCAGTCAGTCATGTCTCTTTCGAGACATGATCGCCCAAGCGTGTATCACGTATGGCACTTAACTGACTGAATTGATGCAATAAATTGTTCTTTGTGACGTCTATTGAATAACCTATTTTGCCTACAGTCAGTCAGTCAGTTAAGTGCCATATGTGATACATGCTTTGGGCGATCATGTCTCGAAAGACATGATTGCCAGCCAAGGCTATAGAACCCAGTCTGTCCTGTTATTTATTCCATAACTGGAGGGAAGAGATGGATTAATACCTTTCCCAAGAGTATTTGCGCGTAAGTGAATGCAATGAATTCAACTGGTTTTCAAACTCGGCTCCTCGATTTCTCATTCCAAGACGATATCCACTGCACCACAATGCCTACAGTATACCTGATATAATTAAATATGTTAAAAATTTCTGCTTTCTACATGAGTAAATGGTCTAAACATGAACTGGAATTTAGATAAATATTTATATTTTGTGTTCAGTGTGTCAAAAAAGTATGATGTAGATAAAAGAAAAATCAATGCAATTTTCACCTGCCATGAATGATTTTGATTTTCTTTTTTTTTTTTTTACAGAAAGGTCAATCAGAATACCTGGTCTTTTTTAGTCCGTCAGGTGTCAATAATTCCTTGCAATATCTAAAGCCTCCCAGATGGGATCTGACCAAATCAAAGGTAATTCATTTTGATCACATTTGCCTCAGATCTTAAGATTCTTTTCATGTCATCACTGTTCTCCTTTTTTTTCTTCTCCTTTTTTTTCTTCTTCTTTTTTTTTACTCTACTCATTTTCATGAGTAGTCAGGAAATGAGTCAGTCAGGAAAGGTATTAATCCGTCTCTTCCTTCCAGTTATGGGTTAAATAGCAGGACAGATTGGGTTCTATAGCCTTGGTCGGCAACCAGTCTACCGCAGAAAGCAATGGCAACCTATTGCGGGATAATCTTCTGCCCAGTCAGTCATGTTTCTTTCGGGACATGATCGCCCAAGCGTGTATCACGTATGGCACTTAACTGACTGACTCATTTTCATTGGTTCATTTTCTAACCTCCCTGTTAGCTTGTTTCTGCTTATAAGCCAGTTTTTGCCCATTTGTAGTCCTTTCTCTAGCCTTCTTCAGGTGATCTGTTTCATGCAGGATTTACTTATTTGTTTAGTTCTGCTTATAATCCAGTTTTGGGACCTTCACAACTTTACAGCCAGTCCATCTCCAGCCTTCGTCAGGTGATTTGTCCATTTGAAAGTCTCTTTTTTTTTAATAATTGTGTCGCCCCAAACAAGGCATTTAACTGCTATTGTTGAGCAGGGGATTACATAGGAGGAAAGTTATGAGAAAGAGTGACAGGTTATAGGGGGTGTCAGGATGTGGGTAAGAGAAGGATGAGAATACTGATGAGAGTGAAGTTGACGGAGACAGGAGCATGAGGGAGAGGATGCAGGTTAGTGAGATAGGAGATGACTATTGACTTTACATTTAAATTCTTGGAGATTGTAGCTGTCGGGGAAGGAAGTAAACGGAAGGGAATTCCACAGGCGGGAAATGCGAGAAAAGAAGCTGCTGGAGTAGAATTTGCATTTACTATTTATTGGTTTCACAGTAAAAGGGTGGGACCTAGTTGCTAATCTTGTGGCTAGAGCAAATTCATATATAGGGGGTACCAGTGAGCTAAGTTCATCTGAGCAGAAGCCGTGAAAGTATTTGTAGAAGAGACACAGGGAAGCCACATTGTGCCAGTGAGAAAGTGACTGTATCCTGGCTGCCAAGTCGGGATCGATCACATTACAGATTCTCTGTTGGATTTTGTCAAGGATCCATAGCAGAAGCACCCGACCACATATGGCAGCAGTATTCAATGCATGGGTGGATGATAGTTCTTGTCTGTTAACCAAAGTTAGGCAATATAAAACCTGGTTTATATCGAGATGGGTGACTGATTGGGAATATCGTGCTGTAATCTTGGATATGTAGGTTATGTAATAGATAATGATTTGAAATTGGAAATGAGTGAGTTGAGTTTCAATTCAAGTCGGATTCATTTTATTTACTGATGCACAAATGTAATATATTACTGTGACCCGACAGAAAAACGCAGGTAATAACCAACAACACTTTGATCAACATCAGAGGCAATAATTGGCAAAGATGATTGACAGATATGCCTGACCATAGATGACACAAGTAAATGAAAATCCTAGAATGCGTAGAAATTTTGTATTTTGAAGTTTGCGGTTTTCTGGCTGAAATGTGCGTAGAAATTTTGGATTTTGAATTTTGTGGTTTTCTTGCCGAAATCAAAACACAGGGAAAATGCAGAGAAGAGAACTCCAGCTGGTCAACGATTCTTGACAAGTCCTTCATATGTGTGTAATTCTCTCTGACTACACCCTACTCCACACAACTGCTACCAACAAAGAATAAAAATATAAGTTTATATTTTTATATTTATGTGTCGTTTTCCAGTATTGTTTGTCCAGAAAACCAGGCTGTAATATAACAAATATGCTTGGGGAGGGTATGAATCGAGGTCTTCTCTCCCTAGCCAGTGGTATAACTGGGGGTGGTTTTTTCTGGGGATGGTACTTTTGTGTCTGGTGTAGTCTGCATTGAAATAAAAGTGGTTTTTAATGTCAGGTCAGCACACACACACTTGAAGGATCTTTCTGGCTTTGAGTAACTTAAACTATGGTGTGTATATATATATATATATATATATATTTGCCTATTTACTTTCTATAGAGCAAGGGGTTGGCAATCATTTGGAGAGTGACGGCCAAAAAGCTATGTAGAATCATGGAGGAGGGCCAAACAGCTATGGCTTTAGTGTCACGGAGAAGAACCTTGTTATTAAATATGTGAATAAATTTTCTGTTTGAAGAAAGCAAGAATTCAATATAATTTATTATTTGACGGGAATTTTGTTAAAAAATTATTACATCTTAAAAATAAATGTTTCATAAATCAGGAGTGAAAAAAATATTTAATTAAAATTGGTTGAAAACACTATTTTATATTCACTTAAAAGTGCCGGCTCATGAAAGCAATTTCACAGAAAAAGTGAAAGTGAGGCTGTACGCTAATTCTGGCGATTCTTACAAATAAAAAATAAAACTCATTCTCCAGGTCAAAAGAAATAATTTTTTTAATTTCGACGCAATATATTCAGACTATCAACTGTCACTTTGGTTTGGTTTACCTATATTTATATCGTGTCCTGAGTAAGGTAACGGGTCGGACAAGATTCACTTGAGGCCTGGATGTGGCCCATGGGCCGGGAGTTGCCGACCACTGGCCTAGACATTTAGAGATGCACCTTATATTGTTGTATCATTGGCATAGATATTTACAAATGGATTATATTTTTAGGTAAATCATCAAAAAGAGTGTTGATCCAAGTGATGAACCCTGGCAGATGCCTGATCCAAGTGATGAACCCTGAATTAACTGTCAGGGTATCAGAGTAATTCACCGGATCTGTTCAACTTGAACAGCAAGACTATTGTGAGGACCCTAGAAGTTATGCCAGGATTCGGAGGCCACAATTTAAACAACATTAGGTACGCAGATGATACAGTGCTGATAGCAGATTCAGAAAGAAAACTACAAGACCTCCTACAGAAGGTAGCTGAAGAGAGTATCAAGAAAGGACTACAAATAAACTGCAAGAAAATCAAATGCATGGTCATCAGCAAAAAAGAGCAACCCAAAACGCCAAATACAGGTGAGGGACGCTAAAATCAAGCAGGTACAAAAATTTTAAATACCTGGGAAGTGTTCTAACAGGAAACGGAAAGTACAACACAGAGATCCAAAGGCGAATTGGCATGGCAAAGGACGTATTCCAGAAGCTGAGTAGAGTATTAAGAAACAGGACAATTTCGCTAGAAACAAAGAAGAGAGTACTGGATTGTTATTGGATGTCAGTTCTTCAATATGGCAGTGAATGCTGGACAATTTCATCAAAGATGGAAAAAGTTTGAAGCAACTGAAATGTAATTCTACAGAAGGATGCTGCGAATATCATGGATCGAGAATGTGAGCAATGATGAGGTCTTGGAAATGATGGAAACAAAAAGGAAATTAATACTGAGCATCAGGAAGAGACAGCTGAAGTTCCTGGGACATCCAATGAGGAAGAAGGGCTTGGAGAACCTGATACTAACAGGCCAGATAGAGAGGAAAAGAGACAGGGGAAAGCAGTGGATAACATATTTGAAGGACCTGATCAAGTGGATGATGGAATGAGGGTTGCATGGTGTAACAGGAGAAGGCATGCTAAGAGTCACCAGGGATAGGGCAACGTGAAAGGCCATGATCGCCTATGTCCTGAAAGGACAGGGCACATAGAAGAATATATATGCCAACTGTTTATAAAAAATTATAATGTGGCTATAAAGTGGGGGATCAATTCTATATTATAAACAATATATAAACTGATTCCTCATTTTGTGGCCATATTAGTTTCTATACATCTATATTCTAGATTTATGGGCTTGAGTTAGTGGATGGCAGAGCGGGGTTTGGGTGGTGTAACAGGAGAAAGCGTGCTAAGAGCCACCAGGGATAGGGAGATGTGGAAGGCCATGATCGTCTACGTCCTGAAGGGACAGGGCACAGAGAAGAAGAAGAAACGATGGCATATATATTGGCTTATTTACTTTCTTTTGAGCAACAGATGACGAATGAAATGCCATTGAAGAATTTGACAACAAAAAAAGCAAAAAGTGTCTCTTTGAAGACAATTGTCATTTTCATTTGAAAAATAAAAATGGTTGAAAATCTTTACGTTTTTTTATCTCCGACCTGTCATTTTTACTTTTTAACTGTTACTGATAAAGTTTAAGAATGATTGGTTTGTATTTAAAGCAGACTCTGTTTGATTTCCTTGCATTCACTTACGCACAAATACTCTTGGGAAACGTATTAATCTGTCTCTTCCCTCCAGTTATGGTTAAATAACAGGACAGATTGGGTTCTATAGCCTTGGTTGGCAACCAGTCTACTGCAGAAAGTAATGGCAACTTACTGTGAGATAATCTTCTGCCCAGTCAGTCATGTCTCTTTTGAGACATGATCACCCAAGCATATATCACATACGGCATTTAACTGACTGATATTTGAGTTGCATTGTCGTGCAGTGGATATCAGCTCAGAACGAGGAATTGGGGAGCCAAGTGTGAATTCCAGTTGAATTACTTGCATTCACTTACGCGTAAATACCCTTGGGAAAGGTATTAATCCATCTCTTCCCTCCAGTTATGTGTTAAATAACTGGACAGATTGAGTTCTATCACCTTGGCTGGCAACCAGTCTACCGCAGAAAGTAATGTTAATCTACTGCGGGATAATCTTCTGCCCTGTCTGTCATGTCTCTTTTGAGACATGATCATCCAAGCATGTATAACGGTTCACAAACTAGTTTTATAACTTTAAGAGTGAGCCACTGTGCAATATGTACTTTTGCAGAGGCTGTTGGGGAGAGGTGAACTTCAAGGCTGTTCTGGGCAGTGCACACTCTAGCAATACTATTATCTTCAGCTATGGGTTAAATAGTAGGACTTGTATCAGTAAATAATTATTATCTCAGAAAAGATATTCTTATAATCCAACATTTTTTCTGTCTTTTAATAACCTGCAATAAGTCGTAAAAAGCAGATCAATCACTGAATCCGCTCATAACCCAGACTGTGTGAAAACGTTTACGGGGAGTGTTCATGAGTAAATTACGTTTGTTGAGGGATGCTGGGGAGGATTTAATGGGGTCTGCAGCATGTTTTTTTCAGCATGCAGTGGATGAATTGTTGTCTGAATTACACACAAATAAAGAATTACATTGACAGTAGGTTGCCATTACTTTCTGTGGTAGACTGATTGCCAACCAAGGCTATAGAACCCAATCTGTTTTGTTATTTAACCCATAACTGGAGGGAAGAGATGGATTGATACCTTTCCCAACGGATTACACAAAAATATCTCCAAATACTAAAAAGTAAATTTATTCAATAAAATCACCATCGACTTCAACTATGACCTCCAGATGACTTCAGAATCTCCTGCAACTCTTCAGGACAGTCTCCTTGTTTAAGTGGGTGAATGTTGCAATAATACTTGCCTTCAGTTCATCTTTCGTGTTACAAGGAATTTTGTTAGTCTCTCACTGAACTGCGCCCCATGCATAACGATCAAGTGGAATACAGTCAAGGGAGAGGTGGCCAGGTGTAAGGGGTCGATGTGGTTACAGAAATTGTTTGATAATCATGACTGGGTTCTCCTGCTTACATGGCATGGTGCAGAGTCCTGTTGGCAGACCTAGAGTCTTCGAGCATCCACCCTCTTTATCCAGGGCACCACTACCCCCTCAAGGCAATTAATGTGGTTCTCTGTGTTAAGTCTGAGCCCCTGTGGTAAGATGAATAAGGGAGTCATCACTTCAAACACTTTCGTAATCACCATTAGACTCATCCAACTCTTTCTGAATCCTTTGCATTGCCCTCAGATTGATACCTAAATACTCTGAAATGTTTATATTGGAGCTTCTGGCACAAATGCCTAGCAGTACAGCATGTTGTTTCCAGATTTCTGGCAGAGCAAATTGCCTCATGTTGCTCTATTTATCACAGACGGTGCCCAACTGACCCTACTATACTCTGCAGTTGACAAAATCAAATTAAAAAATAATGTGCAAAATTAAAAATGTAAAATGCTGACAATTTAGCCTTGGCACCCTGTACGTGCTCACTCGGATTTAAAACATTTTTTCTTTTTAATGAAATGTTTTTTTATAACAATTAACATAAGAACGAGAATTTACTTAAAATTTTATTTTGTTTGATTTTATCTCCTCAAAGGGATTACAGTTTCCTCTGTTGTAGTAGTAGAACTATTGTCACTACTATTATTACTACTATTAGTATTATTATTACTACTATTACTATCACTACTATTAGTATTGCTATTAGTATTATTATTATTGCTACTACTACTGTCACTGTATGGATGTGCATTGTGGTGCAGTGGATATCGGCTCGGAATGAGAATTCGAGTAACTGATTTTGAATTCCAGCCGAATTCATTGCATTCACTTACGCGCAAATACCCTTGGGGAAGGTATTAATCAGTCTGTTCCTTCCAGTTATGGGTTAAATAACAGGACAGATTGGGTTCTATAGCCTTGGTCAGCAACCAGTCTACTGCAGAAAGCAATGGCAACCTACTGTGGAATAATCTTCTGCCCGGTTAGTCATGTCGCTTTCAAGACATGATCACCCAAGCGTGAATCACGTATGGCACTTAACTGACTGACTGTCACTACTATTATTATTGCTACTATAATCACTACTATCTATTAGTATTATTATCACTACTATTACTAATGTTACTATTATCTCTACTATTATTATTAATATTATTATTACTGTTATACTATCACTACTATCAGTATTATTATTACTACTATTACTATCGCTACTATTATCACTACTTTTAGTATTATTAATATTATTACTACTATTACTATTATCACTAATATTACTATTAGTACTGTTATTATCATTAATAATAATTCTTTTATCTTGTATCATCGTTTATAACCGAATGTAAATTGGTCGCAATTTGATATCTTTTTTTTTCATGTTATCAGTTGCTTATTGTTATTTAAAAGACGCTGTCGTCTCACAGTGATCATAATAAGTAATTTTTTTTCATTGTACTATTTTTAGTAAATCTTTTATTATGTAAATTTGTTTATAACAATGAATCTAAATAGTTCCGAATTTCTATCCCTTGTGCAATGCTATCAGCCGGTTATTGTTATCCCCCCCTACCCCACCCCCCAAGGTAATTACAATTAGCGGCATTCTCAGTATTCGTAATTCGTTAATTTCAATTTCAAAGACATCATATTTGCTATGTAAGTAGAGTGAAAACTTGAGAAAGAAAACTTTACAGACACCAGCAGATTTTTGCCTGGGTGTGGTTGTGGAAGGAGGGTGGGGTCAGATGTTTTTCTTCTTGGGGAAGGAGGTTGAATAGGTATTGTTATTTATTTATTTATTTTTTTGTATTGTACTGTGGATTCAGGACCATGGGCTGGCATTTAGATTTAGAGCAAGTTTTTCACCTCCTATTTCTAAGATGAGTCATTTTGTCTACTTGTGAGAATCCCCCCCCCCTCCCTGCAAAGAGCTTAATATTTCTTCTTTCTCGTTCGCCATCAAGGTGGCTCTGAATATAGCCACACTTGAGGCCTGGCCAAAACAGCAGTGGTATTTCTTGGGAAACCTGTTGTTTAGCAACACTTTCTATTTTTCGTTTTTTTGGCTCTTAGCCAAGATTTTCAGTCTGGGTAGTTGTAGGTGGTGGTGAAATTAAAGAGGATCTGTGTGTGAAAGAGGAGACGAAAGGATTAAAAGATAGGGGTAGGAATAATAGACAGGGTGTGCGTGTGTTAGAATGTCTGTCACCTTTGATTTTGTACCCAGGTGTCATGGTCTCCTTCTTTCATTTTTATCTTCCACAGAGCGTTTTGTTTCGTAAAAGTTCTTTGAAGCTTGCTATTGTTTCTGCTCTCGGCTTTCTTTATAGACTGCGATCTTAGTTGCTAATCATAGCCCTGTGAGCATTGTTGATTTTAAAAGCGTTACACACACACACACACACTGCTGGGAAGGGGAAAAAATCATGTGGAATAGTAAAATGGTTAGAGTTACTCAAAATTAGTAAAAAAAATAATAGATCTCCAATTTTCAAAAAAAGATCATTATTATTATTAATTTAATCAGTGAAGAAGAAGAAGGGATAGGCTAAAAATCTAAACTTATTTATAAATGGAACTTTGTCTGTGTGTGTCTGTTACCTATCTACTCCGAAACGGCTGAACCAATTTTCTTGAAAATTTACACAGTTGTACTATAGGTGTCTGCAAGTGTTCTTAGCTAGGTTTTGTGTCAAGGTACCCCCGATAGATATTGAAAATCGATAATCGAAAAAGTCAGGTTATAGAAGGAGTGGTCTGATTTTAATCAAATTTGATACACTCATAGACAAAGACATAGGAAACGATATTCAGAAGTTTCAAGGTTGCAGTTCTTAAAATAGTGCAGAAAATCGATGATATATAGATAAAAGGCAAGCTATTTGTGTGTGTGTCTGTTTATCTGCCTGTATGTCTATTTTTTCAGCCCTTTTATTTTAGTTTTTGCTCGGGTTTGGCTCTAAGTAGGTATAATTGTAGTTCTTAGTCTCAGCCATGATACCATTTACTCAGAAGACTTATTTAACCTTCAAAATTCAGTTTACGACGAAAAAAACTTATTTGATATCGATACCAGGAAATCAAAATTTGACTTACATCCATTCATTTTTCTTTCCGTCTACGATTTCGCTTTAACTGGAATCAAATATTGCTTTTTAGTCTTTTGTGCCAACGCCCAAAGAGTGTAAACTCTAGGACCATGGATTAGTTTTAAAGCTTTCATTACACCCGAGTAATGCCGGGCTATACTGCTAGTGTTATGATAAAAAAGTAACAAAATCAATGGCTGTCATGTAAGAATGATGAACTTTCTTCTACGGTATCTAGACTCTATGGAGTTAACTGCGTGACTAGAAGGGTGGGAAGGTCTAGTCATTTTGCAGTTTTAATGGCTAATGATACCTCTATGTTAACAGTTTCTTTTCTCACACTTTTCACTTGGGGAAATCTCTTCTAGTTTCTTGCTTTCCAATCTTCAAAAATTGAAATTCAATGTCAATCATTGTCTTCTTAATTTCATTACTTTTGTTGGTCCTGGGCATGACGTTAAACTGCATCCGGCAGCAAGGCATCTGATTGGGAGGTTGTGAGGAGCATGGAACCACATCTTAATTGCTGTTGTTTGCAGGTCTACCCTAACCCACCTGTTAGGGTCCTAGCTATGGGCAAGTTGTTTATCCCCAAACTGGGGTCAAAACACTATGATAGTATAAAAATAGACTTTTATAGAAAAATAAACATTTTTGAAGGAAAAATATTACCAACTATACATTTTGGAAGAAAAAATTATTACCATAACACATTTTTGAAGGAAAAAAAATTTTCAGCAAAACATTTTTTAATACAAAACTAGAAGACATTTTCAGTTTTCTAAAATAAAAAAGAATAAAAACAAAAAATTTTCATTAAAATCTGATCAAATCAACCTTCTCACTATAACTGAACATTAAAAAAAATACCTTAAAACCCCACCTTTTTTGCATTAAATAACCTACAGAGGTGTTGATATGTTAAATATAAGAGACAATGAATGTCTATTATGTTTTAATAATAATAGTGTACGTCAAAATAAACATAACACTATTAACTTATACTATTGCAACCAAATGCATAACAATTACAAACATGATGAAACAACACTCAAAAACAAAATACGTAGAAATGTTAAACCAATAAATAATAATAATGAAATTAAGCTCATCATACATTATAAAACGTTTAAAACAACTGACCTCATATTCTCTAATAACCCTACAACCACACAACTAAATCCTCTACAGAAAACCAATGTAGTGTATTAATTTACATGCCCGTTCAGAGTATCCTTGGTACTAATAATAAACCCACTACATATATTGGTTTTATTACAACCACACTCTCCTGTAGACTTACCTGTCACCTTTCTGTTCAGAGTACAATTAAACAACATTTCTTAGAAAAACATAGTCATGTAGGTAATATCAGACAGATTTTAGTCAACAATACAATAATCCTCACTCAAACATCGGGGGTACCTCGACACAAAACCTAGCTAAGAACACTTGCAGACGCTTATAGTACAACTGTGTAAATTTTTAAGAAAATCAGTTCAGCCATTTTGGAGTCTATAGGTAACAGATACACACGCACACAAAGTTCCATTTCTAAATAAGTTTAGATAGATTTAGATTTTTATTTAAATGTGAACAGGCGGACCTGAAGCAGACTACCACCACATTTAATTTTGTTGTTTTTCAATGTTTTTTACTTTTTTCAGGGCAGTCCTATCGATTGTTACTTAAACTTTTTGGTTATCAAAAAACATTTTGAAAAATTACAACATTTAAACAAATTTGGTCGGGGGTGGTCAATTTCTCATACAACGTTATAGTAAATTGATCCTCCAATTTCAGCCCACTATAAGGTTGTATGAGAAACTCTCGCCCCGCCCAAATTGTTTTTGCAAATTTTTTTGTCATTTGTAAAGTTTAAGGGGTAAAAGATAATATTGCACTGAGAAAAGTCCAAAAAATTTGAGAATGAACAAATTTACAGGTGGCGGGCGGTAATGTCGTACTGGCAACTGGTTTCAAAATGGAGGCTCAATTTACTATAATGTTGTATGAGAAACTGATTCTCACCAGAAAATGTTTAAATATAGAAATTTTCCAAAATTTTTTTGTCAATCATAAAGCTAAGGGGGGTTATCAATAGGACTGCAGTGAAAAACGTAAAAAAAACTGAAAAACAATGAAATTAAATGTCGTCCGCCTGTGAACATTTTTAATTTGCGACTGAATTTCGACATGGCCAATCAATATGAATCCTTTCTATACAAGCATGAGGTATTTAATAAAAAAAAAGAATTGTTTGAAACATGACTCATGTACAGGGTGCGATGGATAAATTGTCATCTAAATCAGTGCTACTCAAAGTGTGGTACGCGTACTGGCGACGGTACGCAAGCCATCGTCTGCCGGTATGTGGAAATTTTCCAGAAAAGAAAGAAACAATAGTAAAAACTGTCAGGATATTCGTTTTCATTCTTTTTTTTACATTTTCATTTTCGTTTAATATTATTTTGGCTACATTGTTCATTTACTCATGTTAAAAGTTATTGCTATCCAACTAACGAATTCGATATAATGAACAGAAAAACAGTGAACTGAATACGCATCAGACTTTGTTCCATTCATATATCCATGATATATACATATCATATATTTTAAATACTTCTTAAATTCATTAAAATTAATATTTTGTTTTACTGTTTGTCTATTTTTTAGAAGATTAATGCCTTTTATTAAATTCAAATTGCTTACGAAGTATTAACATTAACTTTAAATATTTTTTTCTAGATTTTTAAAAATATATACCCTCGAAAACAGTGGCCATAACTAATATAGCACAAATATGGTACCGGACAATGGCACACTTGGAAGACTTATGTCAATGATGACTGCCCATAAAATGAACAAGATATCATGTTCTCATGTTTATTACAGATAGTCTCAAAATCTCCCTGAAATAGTCAGTCAGTCAGTTGAGTGCCATACGTGATACCGCTTGGGCGATCATGTCTCGAAAGAGACATGACTGACTGGGCAGAAGATTATCCTGCAGTAGGTTGCCATTGCTTTCTGCGGTAGACTGGTTGCCGACCAAGGCTATAGAACCCAATCTGTCCTGTTATTTAACCCATAACTGGAAGGAATAGGCAGATTAATACCTTTCCCAAGGGTATTTGCACGTAAGTGAATGCAATGAATTCAGCTGGAATTCGAACTCGGCTCCTGAAATAGTACATATCTCAATAAAAAATTCCAGGGTTCACAATCACCACCCCCTCTTACTCAGCTGGATTGACTTGTTTGCTTGCTGGTCCCTGGCACATTAAAAAAAACAAAAAAACTACCAGTCCTCTACATCAGACAGTTTGAGAAGCACTGATCACACAAATGAAATAACACTGACATCTCATTTTTAACAGATATATTAGTCAAAATTACAGAAAAATACCTTGAATTACTAAAGAGTAAATTTATTTAATAAAATTGCCTTTGGCTTCAACCAGATCCTTCAGACTAATTTGTAATCTCCAGCAACTCTTCTGGAGGTCCTGGGCATGACGGTAAACTGCATCTGGCAGCAAGACCTTTGATTGGGAGGTTTTGAGGAGCATAGAACCACTTTCTAATTGCTGTTGTTCCCAGGTCCACTCTGACCCGGAGTGATAGCACCTGTTAGAGTCCCAGCTATGGGCAAATAATTAACCCCTGAACTGGGGTCAAAACACTATGAAAGTATAAAAATAGACTTTTATAGATAGATATATATTTTTGAAGAAAAATTTTTACCGTAACACATTTTTGAAGGAAAAAAATATTTTTAGCAAAACATTTTGAATACAAAACTAGAGGATATTTTCAGTGTTCTAGAATAAAAAAGAATAAAAACAAATAATTTGAATTAAAATCTGACTAAATCAACCTTCTCACTTTAACCGAACATTAAAAAAAAAACCCTTAAAACTTCACCTTTTTGGCATTAAATAACCCACAGAGGTATTGGTATGCCATTAAACAACACTCATACTTTTCTGGATGGTCTCCTTGTTTAATTTGGTGTATGCTGCCATAATTTTTGCCTTCAGTTTGTCTCTGGTGTTACAAGAAATTTTGTTGGTCTCTCATTCAACTGTGTCCCACATATAACAATCAAGGAGGTTGCAGTCTGGGGAGTTAGGTGGCCAGTGTAAGGGGTGATGTGATCGCAGAAAATTCTCTGACTGCCATGACTGGGTTCTCTTGATTGTGCGTCATGGTGACCAGTCCTGTTTCTTGATAAAGGCCTCCGTGTTGAGCCTGAGGCCCATTGGAAAGATAAATGGAGGTATAACGTTGCCATCACTAGCGATCACTCCATACACCTTTGTAATCACCATTAGACTCATCCAACTCTTTCCAAATTCTCTGCTCTGTCCTCTGTTTCTCTTTTCCAATCTTTTCACTCTTTTTTTTAAAAATTTTTTTTTCAATTTGAGTAGATAGTCTAAACTATCGCCCGGTTCACACTCCACCCACGTCTATTGAACAGGTGAAGAGGCTTGTCCCTTGTTTCCTGTTTAGGTTGTGGTTTCCGGTTTTTCTCTTTTCCAATCTTTTCACTCTTTTTTTTTTTTTTAATTTTTTTTTCAATTGGAGTAGATAGACTAAACTATCGCCCGGTTCACACTCCACCCACGTCTATTGAACAGGTGAAGAGGCTCATCCCTTGTTTCCTGTTTAGGTTGTGGTTTCCGGTTTTTCTCTTTTCCAATCTTTTCACTCTTACGTAGCCCCCTGCGCATCAGTGGCGTTTTTCGCCTTGTTTGGGGTGATATGGTTAAAAAAAAAATACCAACCAGTACAGCATTTTCTCACAAAAGGTACCCAACTGACTATATACTGTGCAGTTGACAAAATCAAAAACAAACAATGTGTGAAATTAAAAATATAAAATTATGCCAATTTATCCAATTTTTAAAAAATTTGAATTAAAAATAAATAAATAAGTAGTAATTAGTGGGGGATCAGTTTATTACTTCATAATGATAGAAAACAAATTCCCCACTTTATGCCCAGTAGAAATTTTAATTATGTTTCAAACTATTATATTCAGTCAGTCAGTTAAGTGCGATACGTGATACATGCTTTGGGCGATCATGTCTTGAAAGAGACATGAGTGACTGGGCAAAATATTATCCTGCAGTAGGTTGCCATTGCTTTCTGCAGTAGATTGGTTGCTAGCCAAGGCTTCTATAGCCAATCTGTCATATTATTTAACCCTTAACTGGAAGGAAGAGGCGGATTAATACCTTTCCCAAAGGTATTTGCGCTTAAGTGAATGCAAAGAAATTCAATTGGAATTTGAACTCGGCTCCCTGATTTGTCGTTTCAAGTCAATATCCACTGCATCACAATGCACGTTTCAATATCCACTGCATCACAATGCACGTTTCAATATCCACTGCATCACAATGCACGTCCCAAACATAAGATAACTTAATTGCTATTTTATTTTAATTCAATATGTTTTATGAGTGTCATATTTTCTAAGCCTTCTTTTTTTGTAATGTGTTTAAAAAAATTTCAACTGTCTCTCCACCTATTATTGAAACATGAATTTTGCTATGAGTAGAATATGGAACAGTGCAAAAATTAGGTCACAAAGGGATAGCGTCGTCATACCCTTGTTGCACTGAATTACTGTTCCTCTTAATTCATGACGTTATGTAATTAAACCCTTTCTTCACTCAACATTTTGTTTTCCTGTGTTTTCCTTACAGTCTTACCAACCAGCAACTATGAGTTTTCTTTATATCATGTTCTATATGACATAAATAATTGATGGGGTGAAGCAACTTTGCCACATGTAAATCAGGAAAGTGAGTATCTAAGGGGTCAAGCCCTCGTCAGTTTATCCAAGATACAATATAAATTTTTTTTATAACTATTGAGATCAACTTTTTTTTTCATAAATACTAGAAGAAAGTTTTTTTTTTGTCAGAATCCATTTTACACATTTATAAATCTACCATTCGTCTGTGCATTGAATACTGTTGTCATATTTGGTTTGGTGCTCCTGCTATTCATCTCAAGGTTCTTGTCTTAATTCGTCTTACACATTTATAAATCTACCATTCATCCATGCATTGAATACTGTTAACATATATGGTCGAGTGTTCCTGCTTATTCATCTCAAGGTTCTCGTCAGAATCCATCTTTCACATTTATAAATCTACCAGTCATTTGTGCATTGAATACTGTTGCTGTATCTGGTCGGATGCTCCTGCTATTTATTTTGAGGTTCTCAACAAAATCTGAAGGAATCTCACTTGATCCTGACTTAGCATTCGCCTTCAATCACCATCTCACTGATGTGGCTTCCCTCTTTTCTAATAGAGCTGGGAGAGGCTTTTCTACTAATATTTTCACGGTGTCTGCTCTGACGATCTTTTTTTCCTGGTGCTCCAACCACATGAATTTACTTGTGCTACTAGATTGGCATCTAGGTCCAACTCTTTTACCATCAACGGTCTGTGTTGGGAGGATGCCTATTCATCATGATAGGCAAAAGTTTGGAATCTGCCCAGTAGTGATGGGGGTAGAACATTATTGGTTTGGTTTTGACCATATGGAATTTAACAAACTAGTCCTTCCTCCATTGAGCAACCTGGATTAGAACGATCACTAAAAATTATTTTAATTGTTTATTTTCACAATTTTCCATCTTGCACATTTATAAATCTACCATTCGTCTGTGCATTGAATACTGTTGCCATATCTGGTCAAATACTCCTGCTATTCCTCTCGAGGTTCTCGTCCTAATTCATCTTACACATTTATAAATCTACCATTCGTCCGTGCATTGAATACTGTTGCCATATCTGGTCAAAGGCTCCTGCTATTCCTCTCGAGGTCCTCGTCATAATTCATCTTACACATTTATAAATCTACCATTCGTCCGTGCATTGAATACTGTTGCCATATCTGGTCGAATGCTCCTTCGATTCCTCTCGAGGTTCTCGTCATAATTCATCTTACACATTTATAAATCTACCATTCGTCCGTGCATTGAATACTGTTGCCATATCTGGTCAAAGGCTCCTGCTATTCCTCTCGAGGTCCTCGTCATAATTCATCTTACACATTTATAAATCTACCATTCGTCCGTGCATTGAATACTGTTGCCATATCTGGTCGAATGCTCCTTCGATTCCTCTCGAGGTTCTCGTCATAATTCATCTTACACATTTATAAATCTACTATTCGTCCGTGCATTGAATACTGTTGCCATATCTGGTCAAATGCTCCTGCTATTCATCTCGAGGTTCTTGACAAAATCCAAAGAAGGGTCAGTAATATAATCGATCCTGACTTGGCATTCTCGACTTAAGTCACTTTCTCAGCAACGTGTCGTGGCTTTCCTCTGTCTTTTTCTACAAATATTCTTTTGGCTCTCCTGGTAGCTACAATCTCAAAATGATTTTTTGGAGATATAGTTAAGTGGTTTCCTGTTGTCTTTTCTACAGTTTTGTATTCATTTTTACTTCTGTAATGTAGAAAGAAGTGTTGATACTGATACGTGGTTGAACACTGATCGTCAGATAACAAATAAAGCTATAAGAACGGATTATTCCACAGGGGATCACGTGATCAATGACCTATGAAGGTCATTCCATAAATAAGGTGAATTTTTCTAATGCAGATAGGAGCTTACTTTTCTTTTTTTTATTTTTCAATGTAGTCTCCCACCAGTGTCACACACTTTTCCCATCTGTGTACAAGCTTCCTTCAGAGTAAAAATCTTTGGACTGATGTCTCAGCCAATCGCTCACAGCACTTTTGACTTCATCGTCACTTTCAAACTTCTTTAAACAATTTAGCCCACTTGTAGACATTTTTTTGGCTGAAACATGTGACATCATCTGCAGTTGACATTCTCTTATGAATTTCAACTGGTTTGCACCCTTCAGCAACCAAAAACTTGATAACTGACCTCTGTTCAATCCTGGAGCATGGTTTTTGGTTGGCCATCTTTGTTAATCTCCAAAACTCTCAAAAGTTTTTTTTTTTTTTCAATCTGCAAAAAAATTTAAATCCCTTTGAAAATGAAGTAAAGGAAAAAAGTAAGCTTCTATCTGTATTAGAAGTCCTTTTACCGAAAAATTCACCTTATTTATTGAATGACCCTCGTATATTAAGCACCAGACAGAAGTCTGGGTGGATCAACTGAGGGGATTAACTGGAGTACGAGCAGCATCAACAGTCATACTAGTTACAGCTGAGTAGCAGAGTTCAGTGTTCACAGTGTGATATTACTATTTAGTCCTTGAGTAGATTATTCAGGAGGACTCCCAAAAGAGGATACATATTATCAGGAGGACCCTTTTAATACAATACTATTCGTGAGATACGCAAATAACAAGATACCAGTGTATCACCTCATAGTAACAACTATTACTACAAATTCATGAGTAACAGAAGTAATACATCAAGTCAATACACACTGCGTGATACCACAACACATCAGTCACCTTTTAGGTCACAACGATAACCAATGAGGTTACAACATTTGTTGACAAGGATTTCATACTTTTTTTTTTTTTTAATTGTGTCACCCCAAGCAAGGCATTCCACTGCCACTATAGCGCAGGGGGTTACATAGAGCGATTGGGTATAGGAAATGTCAGAAGGAGGGTGATAGACGACTTAGGATGTACATAGGGAGAGAGTTGGAGAGAGTGGGTATGAGTTAGTGTGTTAGGAGGTGTCTATTGACCCTACATTTAAACTCCTGGAGGTTGTAGCCGTCGGGGAAGCAAGCATGCGGTAGAGAATTCCACAGGCGGGAAGTGTGAGGAAAGAAGCTGTTGGAGTAGAAATTGCGGTTACATTTCATCGGTTTCACTGTAAAAGGGTGTGACCTAGTTGCCAATCTAGTATCTTGTGCAAATTCACATCTAGGGGGCACCAGTGATTTAAGTTCGTCGGAGCAGAAGCCATGAAAGTATTTATAGAAGAGGCACTTACATGGAGAAATAAAAATATTTTTCTTTTGCTAATACATTTGGTGATAAGGATTTCGGATTCACATGGAGAAGAAAAAAATAAGATTTTTCTCTCGCTAATACAGCAATTTCTCCTAGATTGGCTGACAACCAAGACTCAAGAGCACAGTCTGCCCATAGCTGGATGTTTTTTTTTTCTTTCTAAAATTACATATCATTTCAGGATATAGATTGTTAAGCTCTCCACAGTTTCCTTTTTTTAGTGTCTATGAATTTGTATGAGAGATAGTGAAATGTTTTATTTTTTTTGTTTGTTGCCTTCTTCACAGTTTTTCATAGATTTATCTTCTCCTGGGTTAGTCTACCATGTTGTTTTGTTCATAGGTGGGCTTTTAAGTATACTTGTGAAAAGGGTGATGACAATCAGTTAATTAAGTGCCATACATGATTCACGCTTTGGGCGATCATGTCTCTAAAGAGCCATGACTTACTGGGCAGAAGATTATCTCGCAGTAGGTTGCCATTGCTTTCTGTGGTAGACTGGTTGCCAGCCTAGGCTATAGAACCCAATCTGTCCTGCCATTTAACTCATAGCTGGAGGGAAAAGAGATATATTATTATATTATGTATAATTACTGGGGGATCAGTTTATTACTTTATAAAAATAGAAAACCGATCCCCCATTTTATGCCCAGTAGAAGTTTTAATTATGTTTCCAACTATTATATTCAGTCAGCCAGTTAAATGCCATACGTGATATACGCTTTGGACGATCATGTCTTGAAAGTGCCATGACTTACTGGGCAGAAGATTATCTTGCAGTAGGTTGCTATTGCTTTCTGCGGTAGACTGATTGCCAGCCAAGGCTATAGAAACCAGTCTGTCCTATTATTTAACCTATAACTGGAGGAAGAGATGGATTAATACCTTTCCCAAGGGTATTTGTGCGTAAGTGAATGTAAGGAATTCAACTAGAATTCGAACTCGACTCCCCAATTTTTCATTCCAAGTCAATATCCACTGTACCACCACAAATAAAAAAAAAAAATAGGCAAGGTTCTGGAAATTTTTGTGATAATGTTTTGTATAAACTGTTTTAAATAAAAACTTTCCCTGTACCTTTGAATATATTTGTGTGTTATATACCTATTTCTCTAACCTGCCTTCGGATCTATATATTTACCTGTGTCTATCATGAAGTAGTGCTGACGTGTTCCTGGCATGACCCACTTCCTAATATCTGAACAAATGACCAAGTATCAGAATTGTTTGTAGAAGGGCTTCTTAGTAAAGCTGAATGCTTTTCATGTGCATGTGTGTGTTTTCAAAGTTTTTGCCAGATTTGTAGTTGGTCTGTTTAAACTCTTGTGGAAGGAAGGAAGGAAGGAAGGAAGGATGATGGGTTAGAAAGAGTTTGGTGGAGGAGTGGGTAGCAACGATGGAGAAGAAGGTGATGTTAGCTTGCTACCATCATCACCCTCTTCTCTGTTCCGACCTTCAACACTTCTCTAAAAGAAAAAAAAAAAAACAGATCTCCACGTCGTCTCACCCTCAACTTATTCTTGCATTATGCCTACGCTTCTTTACCAACCCCCAAGGCGTCTTGAAAAGACTGGCAACAGTTCCGTAGACATGCTGGCTAAATTTCAACTGTGTCAGGTGTCTGTTTACTTAGGTCTTTCAATACTGCTGTTGGCTTGTAAAGCAGAAATAAAAAGCCTTTTGGACCAGGCCTGGGCTGGTATGGAAGCAGGGCAGGATCAACTAGGTGGGGGTCTACACCAAGGTTTTTCATCAGTAACTAGTAGTAGCAAGAGAGGGTACTGAAAGATGATAGAAAGGAAAAATCAACCCATGGAGAGGCTTTCTCTGTAGATCATATTGTGGTGACTACTTAAATAAGCTGGTCCCTTCATAAAAAAAAAAAAAAAAATTGGTCCTGGGTATGACAATAAACTGCATCCGGCAGCAAGGCCTCTCATTGGAAGGTTATGAGGAGCATGGAACCACCTCTTAATTGCTGTTGTTCCCAGGTCTGCCCTGACCCAGGGTAGTAGCACCTGTTAGAGACCCAGCTATGGGCAATAGTTTATCCCCAAAGTGGGGTTAAAACACTATAAAAATATAAAGATAGACTTTTATAGGAAAATGCACATTTTCGAAGGAAAAATATTACCGACAAAACATTTTTTGAAAGAAAAAAATTATTACCATAACAGATTTTGAAGGAACAAAGAAAAAAAAGGAACTATTGCCAAAATACATTTTTGAAAGAAGAAAATTATTACCAGCAATACATTTTTGAATACAAAACTAGAAGACATCTTCAGTTTTCTAAAATAAAATAAAAAATAATAAAATTTTTCATCAAAATCTGACTAAATCAACCTTTTCGCTATAACTGAATATTAAAAAAGATCTTAAAACCATACCTTTTTGGCATTAAACCCACAGAGGTTAATATGCCATTGAACAAAACTCAACTGTAAAAAAATTGGGAAAACTTTTTTTGTTTATTATTCTTCATTAAAATCTTGAAATTAGGAAAAGATATGTGTTCAAAAGCACTATTCAAGCTTTATTGATCAGGAGATCTTAAGTGACGAAGAGGTCAAGACATGTCACATCTAATGACAGTTCAGTTTCCCCCAGGGGACGCAGATTCGAATCCTGCTGGAGGACACATATTATTTTTGTAACAAGATTTCTCAATTATTCAGGTTAGTAGATGTAAATGCCCATATATACACTTTAATAAATAACTAAAAGCAGAGCATCTACTCAAACGTGACTGCTCATTAAAAATAACATTTAAGCAAAAATAAATAATTAATATATATAAAACATTTTTTAATTATTTCCCATCAAGCAAGGTGAGACCAACACTAGTGCACAGGACATTACAGTGAGATTGAAGAAAGGATGAAAGATGTATAGGGTTCGAGATGATAGGAGATGGCAGTTGAAGTTGCATTTAAATTTTTAGAGATTGTAGTTATCAAGGAAACAAATAAGCAGAAGGGAGTTCCACAGGTAGGAAATGCAAATATATATATATATATATTACGAAAATTAACGAAGATTAGCAAAACTGGTTATAAACAACCGACAATTTGAAATTTGTTTGAACATTATTTTTGATTGATACTCATATTTAAGGAGATATTCTGTTTATAATCAAACAGTATTATATATTTATTTCTACTGGCCTAATTATTTGCGATAAATGTTTGTAACGAAAATCTGTGTCATTCGGCATTATTCGAACCAGCGACCCCTATCAACGTAGGAGAAGTAACCAATTGAACTGGTGGGTCTTAGACCTCTCGACCACAAATAATAATGTTCAAACAAATCATTACACACACACACACATATATATAGTCATCCGCAGACAGATCTGTTTTGCTGTATCACAGCTCATCAGTACGGTTAGACAGCTGATTGCTTTTTACCCAGGATTGAAACCTGACCGAATTGGCATCAGTCAGCAATTCTACCTCTGAGCTACGGGCGCTTGGTAGAAGGAGGTAGACTTTTTAGCATGTATATTATCATTATACATGCCCAATAGCTGAGAGCGTTCCAATTCATTGCTGAATGAATGATGTGTAGATACTAGAGTAGCTAATGTTTTTCAAAGTCTATCATTCTTACAGAAATAAAAGATTTTATTCTTAACCTGACACTTTTATTGCTTCAAACATGTTGATAGTGGAGACTTCTTTTTTTTAAATAGATGCCCTATTTTATAATTATTGAACGGCATATTTTGTTTATTAGTCTGTGTATTTGTGAAAACTTAAGAAAGAAAAGTGCATTTTGACAGGGATTGAACCTGTATCCCACACCTTGTAGGGAAAACCACCATTTAATCTGGCTTTTTGTATCACTTGGCCATGAAGGTCTTCACAATAAGCAAAGCAGTATGGTTTCTCCTGAAAGGGGTGGTGCAATATAAAGTCCTTATAATATTACATCCTCGATCAGGTCTCTCAAAGAACAAAACATGTTGGCTAAGATAAGTTTTTCTTTTGTTTTTATTCATATTGTCTTCTTACCTAAATATTTCTAATCATAACTGAATTTTTGCACACTTGTATGTTCTACGATATATGTTGTATTGAGCACTTTTTTAAAAAAGTAAATGCCAGAGAACTTGGAATTCTAAAAATGTTGGTTTTCTTCACCAAAATATATATATATATATGAGTTTCTGAAAGGATTTTTCGGTTGCTGAGGTGATGTGTTATCCCCCGTGGGGATTTTCACATCGAAATGGTCACTCAACATCATTGAATTAATCCTTTTTTAATTTATATTTGCTCTGTAATATTTTATTACATGGAGCTCTCTTCCTGTATCATTTTTTAATATTAAAATAAGATTTTTAATATTAATTAGGATCGGGTTTTTGGAATTTACCTTCCTGCTTTTTTCACTTGGATTAAAGTATCTGATTTAATATATATATATATATATATTAGAAAAAATTTTTTAGATATTCTACAGTTTCATGGGTAATGCATATTTCACTGCTGACCTTGCTCCTCGTCAGACCCAAATGATACAAAAGTTAATTTTCAAATTAACTATTGTATCATTTGGGTCTGACAAGCAGCAAGATCAGTGGTGAAATATGAATTACCTATGAAATTATAGAATATCTAAAAAATTTCTTTCTAAATTATATTACTCTGTTAAATTAAATAAATAAATTTAACATTGAGTTCTTTTGAGTTTGTCTCTATCGGAATATACCTGAATGATAACTGTCTAGGAGAGCTCTAAATATATATGTATATAAATACATATAGAGCAAATATATGTAGAAATTAAGACAGATACATTTTTCGATAGTTATGCGGAAGTATAAGCCTATTTCAGGCAAACTTTTGTCAACTTCCGTCTTTATTGTACAGTGTGTGTGTGTGTGTGTGTATATATATATATATATATATATGTGTGTGTGTGTGTGCAGTGTAATATAGAATAATCCAAAAGAGTATCCTGTACATAAAGTGGTAGGATAACTTTCTAGGAGAGTTCTAAATATATATGTATATAAATACATATTGAGCAAATATATGTAGAAATTAAAACAGACACGTTATTCCATAGTTAAACGGAAGTATAGGCCTATTTCAGACAAACCATTGTCAGCTTCGGTCTTTATTGTGCAGAAGATTTTGCATATATATATATATATATATATATGATCTTACGTCTATAGCATGACTCAGTTTTATGCACTATGCAATCTGCAGGTGCTTATTATGAACAGGCCATTTCAGGAGTTGACTTTTTGGTTCTCACTTTGTTCAAGGTAATTATATATTATAATGCTGGGAGGCTGTTTTTTTAATTTTATAATTATTTAATTTAATTTAAACTAAAACTTAAACATAAAATTGGGAAGTGAATCTTGAGATTTAAATTAATAGGGGGAATATTTTTAAGTTAGAGGATATATGTTTTGTGCCTCTAGTTCAAGGGGGATTACTTGTTTTTATTTCAGGGGAAAATCAAACAAAATTAATAATAGAAATAGAAAAAGTAAAAAAAAGATGCACAAAATTCTACATAGACGAATTTATGTTAATCTGGGTCAATGTATTTGAGTAGATAATTATTTCTGTGTGTGCATGTGGTCATCAATTCACTTCTTTTGTTCAGTAAATTAAGATTATTTAAGCGTTTTAAGATAACTTTATAGCTCTGTTATACTGCATTGAGCACTGTTTTATCAACACTAGAAAATTTTTATATATGTGTACTTGCATTTATATCCAAATCTATATTTGTTGATATCTCTCTATATATATATATATATATATCCCTCGCAAATAAACACTTTTCTTCAGCATCGCCACTTGACAATGCACAAGAAGTGTTGAAACAAAATATCTACATTGTAGTGATGTTATAATATGCTTATGTTATAAATTTTAAATAAATAATATATATCTGGAAAAATCATAGACTTTGAAAAAACAGTAGCTACTCTAGCATCTAAGCATTGTTCTTTCAGTAATGAATTAGAACACTCTTAGCTACTGGCATATATTTTTCATTGTATATCACATGCTAAAATCTGCCTTCTTCTACCGAGTGCCCATAGCTCAGAGTTAGAATTGCCGACTGAAGCAATTTGGTCTGTTTTCAATCCTGGCTAAAAGCAATCGGTTGTCTAACCATACTGATGAGCTGTGATACAGCAAAACAGATCTGTCTGCAGATGACTATTATAGAATATTTTAGATGTCCTAGTACATCGGACACCTACAACTTTTCTCACATCTGTCTATAGGAAACCAACATTTGCGGGTTTATATACGCATTGGGATTACTTTTGTTCTAAAAAATGTAAGTTAAACATACATACATACATATATATATATATATATATATATATAAATTTTGAATAAGTAATATATATATATATATTATTTATAAATTGTTGAAAATTTAAAATTTTTTATAAATTATATATATTTATATATAAGACTAATATAATATATAAAGTTCAAATCATATATATATATGTAATTTAAGCTTGCTATACTTATGTGGGAAGAGAACTTAATATTGGAGATAAAGACATTGTAGACATAAAAACAAAAGGTATACACTGTACAGTTTTGTTTTTTTTAAACATTTTATTACATTTATTTATTAGTATTTGTTTAACTGTTTATCCACATAAGTGCTCAAAAATCCTCCTTCAACCTAGTAACATTTTTTGAACCTCACCAGAATGCTGTGACACACAGACACAAATCCTGATCTGCGTCAATGTCAGTAAATGCTCTCAAGATGAACTTTTTAATTTGTCTCCTGTGTGGGGATTTCTCTTGTAAACCTTGTCACTACATTCGCTTCACCAAAAATAGAAGTTAGTGTTAAGTTGGGTGAACGTGGTGGCCATTCAAAGCTGCCATATTTGATCCAATGTTTAGGGAAGTTGTGCTCAAGATAGCCCCCTTACTGCCAAAGGATAATGAGAAGGTGCCCCATCTTGTTGAAAAAACAGTTCAGCAAAGTTAGCCCTGGTTTTGAATAAACATATATATATATATATATATATATATATATATATATATATATATATATTTATTCCACATAAAAATAAAGTCACATCAGTATATAAACAAGAGCAGTCAAAAACTGCAAACCTCTGTCCAGGCAATACTGACATAATCTCAGCAATTAGCAAGAGAGGATTATTTACTATTATTTAAAAAAAAAAAGTGTGTTCAGAAAATGTAATGAATAAAGCACTCTAGCAGTGGTAATTCAGTATTTGGCATGTGAAAAGTACAAAAAATATTAGTGAAAAAGAAAGGGAAAAATAACCCAGAAACTTTATCCCGTACCTGATCGAACTTAAAATCTAATCAGTTTGTACCAGTCATGAGGCCAGTCATTCCTGAAAGTTTCATTTGAATCCATACAGTGGGTCTTGAGATATCTTGACAGGCAAACTTGTTTGAATACAGCAACACTTTAATTTTGAACATGTATAGAATGTTGCAGATCTACCAAAAACTTGTTGGTTTAAGGCACAATGCAGCAAAAATTGAAGAAAAAGTCACATCAGAAGTACAACTATTTTGAAAAAAGACAGTAGTACCAAAAAAAAAAAAATCTGAAGTAAAAATTCTGCAAAAATTTAACCCATACTTTGGTTGTGGCATGCTTCATTTCAGTAAAGACTGTCCATTTAAAAGCAAAAAGTATTTTGTGGAAAAATATATCACAAAGGAAGCTACTGCAAGTCAGAAAGAAATACACAAACTAACTTGCTGAAAGTAGTGCTACCAGCTAAAAACTGGAAAGTTAAACTAGTAGAAAATTCATTGCAGTAAAAATTAATAACACTATGGTGAGATTTCAAATGGACACTGGTAGCAATATTACAATTATTGATGAATGAACTTGGAAGACAATTAGCAAGCCTTGCAAAAAATCAACAAAGTTGAAAGAGGAATAATGGGCAAGGGGTGAATTTTTCTTGGGAAAATTATGTACAACATCACTCTTGTGGGTAAAACTAAAAAAGTAAATGTTTATGTATTAAAAAATTCCACCTAAAATTTATTAGCCACTGATTGGCTAGAATTATTTGAACTATGGAAATGTCTGATAATTCCTTCAATGGAAAAGGTCATTGTTTGTCAGAGAAAAATATTACAGCTAAAGAAACATTCAGTCAGTTAAGTGCCATATGTGATACACACTTTGGGCGATCATGTCTTGAAAGAGGCATGACTGACTGGGCAGAAGGTTTCCTTTCTAACATTTTGTAATGTGGAATGTCAACATATTGATTATGTCATCATTTTCTCTTCTCAAGCCCAGTAGCTGTCATCACATTTTCCAGTATTGATGAGGGTTTCTTTCATAACCTTTTGTTTGAAGTAGTGTGGAATGTCAACATCTTGATTATGTTGGTATTATCTCATTATGTCATTATTTTTTTGTTTATTTATATGTGATATCAATTTTAGCTGTAGGTTCTAAGTAACGTGGTTTCTGCTATTTGGTTTCATTCTTTGTTTGTGATTGTGTAGCACCAGTCCATAAAGTTTAAATAAAGATGTGCTTATCTAAGGCCAACAGGCTTCATTTGTTTTTGTCTTAAGTTTTTTCAACTTCAAAAGAAGGTCACCTCTAAATTATAAAAAAAAAAATGAATCGCTATAGACCGCAATGAGCTGCAGGTCATCCTTGTTGACTGTGGTAAGCAGGGTTGAGTAATGGATAGAGGCTCGGATTGTGGAACTGGAGTCGAGTTCAAATTCCATTTGAATCTATAACATTCACTTATGTGCACGTCCTGTTGCCTGGAGCTTCAGAATATATTGGTGTCCTGGGTATGATAATAAATTACATCTAGCAGCAAGACCTCTAATTGAGAATAGTCCTGGGTATGATGGTAAACTGCGTCCGACCGCAAGGCCTCTGACTGGAAGGTTGTGAGTTGCATGGAACCACCTCTTAATTGCTGTTTTTATCAGATCCACCCTGACCCGGAGTGGTAGCACCTGTTAGGGTCCCAGCTATGGGCAAATAGTTAACTCCCAAACTGGTGTCAAAACACTATGAAAGTATAAAAATAGACTTTTATGGAAAAAAATACTTTTTTGAAGGAAAAATATGACCAACAATACAGTTTTGAAGAAAAAAAAAATATTGCCATAGCACACTCTTTTGAAAGAAAAAGAATTATTGCTATAATACATTTTTGAAGTAAAAAAAAATATTGCCATAATATATTTTTCAATACAAAACTAAAAGACATCTTCAGTTTTCTAAAATAAAAAAAAAATAAAAAGAATTTTTTATCAAAATCTGACAAAATCAACCTTCTCACTATAACTGAACATTAAAAAAAAATACCTTAAAACCCTAACTTTTTTGGCATTAAATAACCCAGAGGTTGATATGTCGTTAAACAAAACTCAAACTCTCAAACTCTAATTAGGAAGTTTTGAGAAGCATGAAACCACCTCTTAATTGTTCCCAGGTCCACCCTGACACATTAAGGTCAGGGTAAACCTGGTGTCAGGGTGGACCCTGGAAACAGCAATTAAGAGGTGGTTCCATTGCACATGTTAAAGTCTCAGCTTTGGCCAAATAGTTAACTCCCAAACTGGGATCAAAACACTATCTATATATGTATAAAAGGCAAGATGTTTGTGTGTGTCTGTTTGTATGTCCTTTATACATATCCACAATTTTTATCCAATTCCCACCAAACTTCACAAAAATATTCTTTTGGCTTTTGGTCAGGCTACTTATTTTCTTCGATTTTTTTTTTTTTTTTTTTTTTCCCTGATATCGGAAATCACTACCCCAATATCTGATCAGGTCTGATCAAGATCAGGATTTCAATGCTTTTATCATGGTTCTTGCTGCAGAATTTGCTCTAACTTGGTAAAATTATAGTTTTTAATCTCAAACATTAGTAGATCTTCTCAGACGACTCATTTTTCCCGATATAGGAAATCGATATCCCCAATATTCTATTGAATCTGATCAAAAACCGATATTCAGCTATCAATATGGCTCATTTTCTCCAATTTTACTCTTGATGGGTACGATAAGTTTTCATGGCTTACTTAGGTTAGTTTATCCTTGGATGACTTATTTGACTCGGATATTGAAAATCGATACCTCGATATCCTTTCGGGTCTGATCAAAATCAGGTTTTCTTTCCTTTTATTTTGGTCTTTGCTTCGGGTTTTGCTCTAAGTAGGTATAATTGTAGTTCTTATTTTCAGATATGATACCATTTACTCAGAGGACTCATTTAGCCTTCAAAATTCAGTTTGCAATGGAAAACTTATTTGACATCGATAACGAAAATCAAAATTTGACTTACATCCATTCATTTTACTTTCAGTCTATGGTTTCGCTTTAACTAGAAACAAATATTGCTTTTTAGTCTTTCGTGCCAATGTCCAAAGAGTCTGAGCTCCAGGACCATGGATTAGTTTTTTTAAAGCTTTCATTACACCCAAGCAATGCCAAGCTATACTGCTAGTGAAAATACAAAAATAAATTTTTAAAGTGAAAATTCCAGCAATTTTTTTTGGAGAAGAAGATATTACCTTCAGTACTTTTTTCAAGGAATAAAAAAATATGACCAGCAAAACATTTTTGAAGAAAAGAATTAAAAAAAATATGACCAGCAAAACATTTTTGAAGAAAAGAATTAAAAAAAATATGACCAGCAAAACATTTTTGAAGAAAAGAATTAAAAAAAATATGACCAGCAAAACATTTTTGAAGAAAAGAATTAAAAAAAATATGACCAGCAATACATTTTTGAAGAAGAGAATTAAAAAAAATATGACCAGCAATACATTTTTGAAGAAGAGAATTAAAAAAAATATGACCAGCAATACATTTTTGAAGAAGAGAATTAAAAAAAATATGACCAGCAATACATTTTTGAAGAAAACAATTAAAAAAAATATGACCAGCAATACATTTTTGAAGAAAACAATTAAAAAAAATTTTTTTTTTTTTTTTTAATCATCTCACCCCAAGCAGGGCATTCCACTGCCACTATTGCGCATGGGGCTACATAGGGGAAGGTAAAGAGAAGGACTGGATAGACATAGGGAATGTCAGGAGAAAGGTGACAGATGAGTAAAGATAGCGAGGATGAGGGTCGGGCAGATGGGAAGAGTGCTTGATAGAATGGGAGCAGGTTAGTGTGTTAGGAGGTGTGTATTGACCTTACATTTAAACTCCTGGAGATTGTAGCCGTCGGGGAAGCAATCGTTTGGAAGAGAATTCCACAGTCGGGAAGTGCGAGGAAAGAAACTGTTGGAGTAGAAGTTACGGCTGCATTTTATCGGTTTCACTATAAAAGGGTGGGATCTAGTTGCTAATCTAGTATCTCGTGCAAATTCGTATTTAGGGGGCACCAGTGATCTAAGTTCATCGGAGCAGAAGCCGTGAAAGTATTTATAGAAGAGACACAGGGAAGCCACGTCTCGCCGGTGGGAGAGAGACTGCAGGCGGTCTGCCAAGTCGGTATCTATCACATTACAGACCCTCCTCTGAACCTTATCGAGAAGCCCGAGGAGAACAGCAGGGGCACCCGACCAGATATGGCAGCAGTATTCAATGCACGGGCAGATGGTAGATTTGTAAATGTGCAGGATAGATTTAGACGGAAAAAACTTCCGGGCCCTACACAGAGAACCGACTTTCATAGCAGCGGATTTAGCAATGGATTCGATATAGTCATTCCATTTGAGGTCCGTTGAAAGTGTGAGACCAAGGAGGCGTAGTGTTTTACTCTCTGGGAGGCAAGCCTGGTCCATGCTAATGGGAGGTAGGTGAGATTGTCGATGATGGTTAATTGACAGTAGCTTCGTTTTAGAAGCATTAAAATTTACTAGCCATTTCTTACCCCAGTCCAATATGGATTGGAGGTCTTTTTCAATCTCGGCTGCGAGTTTAGCTTTGACGCCTACACCAGATTTTTGTTGGAGGCGAGAGTAAACTGTGGTGTCATCGGCGTACAAACCTATTTGGGTTCTTATGGAATCAGGGAGATCATTAATATATATCAGGAAGAGTGTAGGACCTAAGATGGAGCCTTGGGGGACACCTGCGTTTGTATGGTAGTTCTGAGAGGCATGTCCGTTTAATACCACTTTCATTGTGCGGTTAGAGAGGAATGACTGGATTAGTTCAAACAAATGTCCAGTTATACCATAGCTCCGCAGTTTACATATGACCAGCAATACATTTTTGAAGAAAAGAATTTAAAAAAATATGACCAGCAATACATTTTTGAAGAAAAGAATTAAAAAAAATATGACCAGCAATACATTTTTGAAGAAAAGAATTTAAAAAAATATGACCAGCAATACATTTTTGAAGAAAAGAATTAAAAAAAATATGACCAGCAATACATTTTTGAAGAAAAGAATTAAAAAAAAATATGACCAGCAATACATTTTTGAAGAAAAGAATTAAAAAAAAATATGACCAGCAATACATTTTTGAAGAAAAGAATTAAAAAAAAATATGACCAGCAATACATTTTTGAAGAAAAGAATTAAAAAAAAATATGACCAGCAATACATTTTTGAAGAAAAGAATTAAAAAAAAAATATGACCAGCAATACATTTTTGAAGAAGAGAATTAAAAAAAATATGACCAGCAATACATTTTTGAAGAAAAGAATTAAAAAAAATATGACCAGCAATACATTTTTGAAGAAAAGAATTAAAAAAAATATGACCAGCAATACATTTTTGAAGAAAAGAATTAAAAAAAAATATGACCAGCAATACATTTTTGAAGAAAAGAATTAAAAAAAATATGACCAGCAAAACATTTTTGAAGAAAAGAATTAAAAAAAATATGACCAGCAAAACATTTTTGAAGAAAAAATATATATACCAGAAATACATCTGACTCTTGACAAAACCCTCTTTACAAAATACGTCACTGAAACCTGATCTAGAAACTAATTTCTTTCAAAGAATACATATTCTATTCACAAAAATCTGTTGTAAAAATTGTGTCGGCATTAAATAACCTCTTGAGGTTGATATGCCGTAAAACAAAATGAAGCAAGCATTCTTTTTTTTTTTTTTTTAAAGGACCTTTTCAAAAATACAAAACTAGAAGACATCTTCAACCTTCTCACTATAACTGAGCATTTAAAAAAATAGAAATAGCCTAAAACCCCATCTTTTTAGCATTAATTAATCGACAGAGGTTGATATGCTGTTAAACAAAACTCCAACTGAAACTCTCTTATTATTGTGGAGTAGTTTTTGCACTGAAAGTTGTAATCGTGCTATGTCAGTTGCTAATCGACTTAATGCACCCAAAATGTTAGGAACTTGGTAATCTTCCATTGTAAGCTGACTCCTTAGTATTCGGCTAACTGCCGACTAATATCACCTGCCTAGTAGTTCTACTGAATTCCAGTAGAACTCTCTATAACTCCTATGAACTTCCCAAGAACTTATTAGTTAACTCAACTTCCTGTTAACTCTTATTAATATAGGAGGGAGAGTCCATTATCTGAGGAATAGGTGTGTTTCACCATAACACTTATGAAAAATATTAATCCATCTCTTCTCCCTCCAGCTATGGGTACATAGCAGGACAGACTAGGTTTTATAGCCTTGTCTACTGCATTAAAAATTAGCAACCTACTGCAGGAACTGTGTCCACTTATGGAGCCAAAAAAGTCCCATGAAATTTCTCCTAAGGAAGAAGCTGGTACAACCCTTTTAGTGTGAATGCCACCATGGGTATAGGTAGATGAAGCAATAAATTCCACCTCTTGAATATTCAGTGAGGGTCTCAACAGGTCAAGAATTATGAAGAATTGAAGACACAGTTTGTTAACAGAGTAGAAGGGGTCGTCAGTAAATCAGAATAGAGAAATGACATCAAGTTTTCTTACCATTTAACATGGGTAGTTAGATTCTTTAAAAAAAATGGTATCTTTTTTATTGGATTGAACTTTTGAAAATTCCAAACATTAGAAATGTGTGATGAAACTCAAAAGCCATTCTTGCTTTCATTCTTATCCTGACAACAATTCTGATAATTTGGTATGAAATGACTCGTAAAGTTAATGTGCTGGTAAAACGTACCTTACATTACAAAACCTACAACAAGGAGAAAATATGCAGATATATTTCATTTAACAGGACAGAGGATTCATTTAAAAATGAATTGTGGGAAAAATGATAATTTTTTTTTTTTTATAACCAGAACAATTTTAGGGAAAACTATCACAAATTGGAAAAAAAATTATTTTCTGTCTTCTTAATTCCAGTTCTTTCATTGTTCTTTTTCTTTAATAATGTATTTTTTTACTATTCTGTCACACAGAGTTACTCATTGCATCTTAGTGGCTTTATTGCCTTGTTTGTGTGTGAAATAACCTAACAAGTCATCTGTCATTTAATTAACCAACTGAACTTAAAATAATTAAAGAAATTAAAATAAAGGCAATAATTTGAATTATTTTAATAATAAAAGTTCGTCATCTTGTTCTTTCAAAAAAAAAAAAAAGTAAATAATTGGCAAAGCCAAAGAATTGTGTTAAAAAGCAACAGACGAAGACAATTGGAAAAATGTCAGAAGGAATAAAAAATATTTTATCTCAGAATTTCCAGACAAGAAGAATATCTAGAGAAAGGTTAAAAGCAAAAAATGAAAACAGTAACCCCCCCCCCCCCACAACCTGTCAAGAACCAAAAAACAAAAACACTGTTTGGAATAAAGATCATTTACATTTAGACTAGCGTCCTCATCATTTACATTATTTTTACCCAGACTATTGTCCTCATTTTTGTTATTGTTATCCCAATGTTTCAACAATTGTGCCCTCCCACCTTCATAAGGTGCTTGTCAGTTTAGGCAACCGTCAGTGAATTTTGAACTGAAGGCTTTGTTTAATCTATACCAATAAATTATTCTCGTCTTGCTGTCCATGTCTGTTATTGCTCATTCTGTTTCCATTTAAGTCTGCACTACTACAGCCAGAGATTGAACCCACTTTCTTAACTTGTTTGGGGTGAAATAATTAAAAAAATTCAAATCCAATAATGTCTTTTAGAAAGAAGAAATTTAAAATAATTTGGCCTAAAAATAATGCTTGTTTGAAAAAATATTTTAAAAAAGATAATACGACCATATTTGTGAAACTCAAAGGGAGAACGGTAGTATAGCCCGGCGTTGATCGGGTGTAATGAAAGCTTTAAAACTAATCCATGGTCCTGAAGCTCAGACTATTTGGATGTTGTCACGAAAGACTAAAAAGCAATAGTTGTTTCCAGTTAAAGCGAAACTGTAGACTGAAAGAAAAATGAATGGATGTTAATCAAATTTTGGTTTCCTGGTATCGATATCAAATTTTCTGCACTATTGTAAAAACTGCAACCTTGAAACTTCTGAAGATCGTTTCTTATGTCTTTGTCTATGAGTGTATCAAATTTGATTAAAATTGGACCACTCCTTCTATAACCTGATTTTTTTCGATTATCGATTTTCAATATTTATCAGGCGTACCGCAACACAAAACCTAGCTAAGAACACTCGCAGACGCTTATAGTACAACTGTGTAAATTTTCAAGAAAATTGGTTCAGCCATTTCAGAGTCTATAGGTAATGCATACGCACACACAGAGACACACACAAAGTTCCATTTTTAAATAAGTTTAGACAGATTAGATTTAGATATATCACACCCTGATTGAGCACTCTGGAAGAATGATAGACTTTGAAAAACAGTAGCTACTCTGGCATGTATGCATCGCTCATTCAGTAATGAATTAGAGCACTCTGGCTATTGGGTGGGTATAATGATAATATACACGCTAAAAAGTTTGCCTTCTTCTACCGAGCACTCATAGCCCAGAGGTAGAATCGCCGACTGACGCCAATTCGGTCAGGTTTCAATCTTGGCTTAAAAGCAATCAGTCTAACCGTACTGATGAGCTGCGATACAGTGAAACAGATCTGTCTGCGGATGACTATCATGTTCATATAGGAATTTTGGCAGGAACTTAGAAGCAAAGTCTTTATACACACGGCCACTCCTTCACTAACCCTAATTAAAGTTGTCAAACAGCCCTTTTCTAAAAATACTGGGAATTGAAAGAGAATAACCTAAATCCAGAGATAAAGTTGAAGCTGATAGGCACGGCAAGCACTCTTAATAGCTTAAGGGACAGATGTAATCTATGTTTAACAGAAAAAATTAAGATTTTGAAATTTCAATATCAGAATGTACTTATGAATAAGCGTAGAGAAACCATTAGTACGTGTCGTCAGAGGAATAAGTTTGAATTGCAACAATTATCTCATTCATCCATTGAGACACAATAGAATTTTTTAAAAATTTGGCAAAGCAGAAATCTTTTCCCTCCTACCTACCACTACTAACCTAATGGTCAAGCCACGTATCTGCCACTACCATAAGAGAAATTACTACTAAGATTCCTCTAGTTTAACCCTATAATAGCCAATATTCCCCCACCCCTTCCTTTAATAGACCAAACCTCTGGTATTAGAATTTTTGATTAAACGGGATTGACAATGCATGTCTTAAACTGACATGTTGAAAATAGCTATTCTTCCTCTAAACTTTATCTGAATTCCCAGATATAATCAAGATAAAAATATGGATATTTTACAAATCTATGGGTAATAAATATTTTGCAGCCAAGTCTAACCTCCTTACCCTTTTGTTCTCACTTGATCACCGAAGTTAGGCAACGTTGAGCCTGGTCAGTACTTAGATGGGTGACCACTTGAAAATACCAGGTGCTGTAAGCGGTGACGGATGTGTGCTGTAAGCGGTGACGGATGTGTGCTGTGGTGCAGTGGATATCGGCTCGGAAAGAGAAATTGGTGAGCCGAGTTCCAATTCCAGTTGAATACCCTGCATTCACTTAAGCACTGGTACCCTTGGGAAAGATATTAATCTGTCCCTTCCTTCCAGTTATGGGTTAAATAACAAGGGTAGGACTTGGGGACCCTGCCCTTAAAAACAAATCCCAATGAATCTTGATACTAGAAAAGAAAAAAGTATTACTAGACACAAAAAGTTATATAAAAACAACAATAAATTGTTGAAAGAAAAAAGGTATTACCAGCAATAAATAAATAAAAATTTAGTTGGCAATAAATGACATGCCGAGGTTGATATGCTATAAAATCAAAACAACCAACCTTTTGTTCTCCTTTTCTTTCTTTTTTTATTTTTGGTTTTTAATTAAAAACATGACTATTTTCTGGATGATTTTAAACATTCACTGTTGTATGATTTGGGTCTGAAGAGTGGCTTTAGCTGCAAAATATTTATTACCCATGGATTTGTAAAATATCCAAACTTTTTTCCTTGATTATATTATGCTGTTAAATTTTGCAAGAAATTTTAACATTGTGTTCTATTTGGAGTTTGTCTCCCTTGAAATTTACCTTACAAAAAAAAATACCAAGGATTCTACTATATAGCTAAACTTATTTATAAATGGAACTTTGTGTGTGTGTCTGTTACCTACAGACTCCAAAACGGCTAAAACCAATTTTCTTCAAAATTTACACAGTTGTACTATAAGCGCCTGTGAGTGTTCTTAGCTAGGTTATGTGTCGAGGTATCCCAGATAAATATCAAAAATTGATAATCGAAAAATTGGGTTATAGAAGAAGTGGTCCGATTTTAATCAAATTTGATCCACTCAGATACAAGGACATAAGAAACGATCTTCAGAAGTTTCAAGGTTGCAGTTCTTACAATAGTGCAGATAATCGATTATATATATATATATATATATATATATAAAAGGCAAGATGTTTGTGTGTGTGTCTGTTTATCTGTCTGTGTGTCCTTTATACAAATCCACAATTTTTATCTGATTCTCACCAAACTTCACATAAATATTCTTTAGTCTGAGCTCCAGGACCATGGATTAGTTTTAAAGCTTTCATTACACCTGAGCAACGTCAGGCTATACTGCTAGTGTATGTATGTATATATATATATATATATATATATATACACACACACTAGGTGCGATTGGTAAATTGTCGCAATTATTTCAAATATTCTTTAGGCTGAGTCTGAGCTCCAGGACCATGGATTAGTTTTGAAGCTTTCATTACACCTGAGCAACGCCAGGCTATACTGCTAGTATATATATGTATAAAAATTGTATGTTTGGACAGTAATCTCACCTTTATATAGATTTCATTGAAAATAACAGTCAAGGTATTATTATTTAGTTTTTTATATAATTTTTTCATGTGTTCTTTTTTTTCTTTTAGAACTTTTTCTTTTTAGAACTCAAAGTATGTAAGAAATGTTCAAAGGTTTTATTTTTCCGAGCGCTTTCAGCTACACTTTTAGCCATTATTAAGAATGAATCTTGTTTTACTTGTGACTAAATATGTGTAAAGTTTATGTATATAGAGCCATGTGTAATGTTCCGAATACAGTGAGCATATTGTCGCCATCTTCATAATTGATATTATTGAGTGTAGGGTTTCTCTTTTTTATTAGTAATGTCTCCATTACATTTATGCAAAAGATTTGCTCAAGCCCATCAAATATCTCTCATATTGCTTACCCCTGCCTCTCTTTCCCTCTATCCATCCTGTGAGTATTAGATTCTCTGAACCTTCCTTTCTCATTGCATGTCCCAGGAACTACTTCCCAGGTATTTAAATTTTTTTACTTGTTTTATTTTAGTTTCTCTGACCTGTCGTCGGCATTTTGGGTTCTTCTTTTTGCTTATGACCATACAGTTTATGCTCAGTCCTTTCTTATGACCATACAGTTTATGCTCAGTCCTTTCTTATGACCATGCAGTTTATGCTCAGTCCTTTCTTATGACCATGCAGTTTATGCTCAGTCCTTTCTTATGACCATGCAGTTTATGCTCAGTCCTTTCTTATGACCATGCAGTTTATGCTCAGTCCTTTCTTATGACCATGCAGTTTATGCTCAGTCCTTTCTTATGACCATGCAGTTTATGCTCAGTCCTTTCTTATGACCATGCAGTTTATGCTCAGTCCTTTCTTATGACCATGCAGTTTATGCTCAGTCCTTTCTTATGACCATGCAGTTTATGCTCAGTCCTTTCTTATGACCATGCAGTTTATGCTCAGTCCTTTCTTATGACCATGCAGTTTATGCTCAGTCCTTTCTTATGACCATGCAGTTTATGCTCAGTCCTTTCTTATGACCATGCAGTTTATGCTCAGTCCTTTCTTATGACCATGCAGTTTATGCTCAGTCCTTTCTTATGACCATGCAGTTTATGCTCAGTCCTTTCTTCACAAAAATGTAAAAAAAAATTACTCATTTTTGTGCTTGTGAAATGGAATTTTTTCATGATTTCAATGTATTTTATTCTTAGTTTTAACCTCTTTTATAGCCTTTCTTTTCATCTTCAGACATTAGATTCATGATAATAGTTTGAGTTTTGTTTAATGGCATATCAACACCTCTGTGGGTTATTTAATGTCAAAAAAGTGAAGTTTTAAGGTATTTTTTTTAATGTTCGGTTATAGTGAGAAGGTTGATTTAGTCAGATTTTGATGAAAATTTTTGTTTTTATTCATTTTTATTTTAGGAAATTGAAAATGTTTAAAAGTTTTGTATTAAAAATTTTTTTTTCTTTCAAAAATGTGTTATGGTAATAATTGTTTTTTTCTTCAAAAATGTATTGTTTGTAATATTTTTCCTTTAAAGTCTACGTTTATGTATATATTTTTATAAAAGTGTACTTTTTTCCTTCAAAAATATATTATGGCAGTATTTTTTTTCCTTAAAATATGTATAATAGCAATAATTTTTTTTCTTTAAAAATGTATTGTTGGTCATATTTTTCTTTCAAAAATGTATATATTTCCATAAAAGTCTATTTTTATATTTTCATCGTGTTTTGACCCCAGTTTGGGAGTTAACTATTTGCCCATAGCTGGGACCCTAACAGGTGCTACCACACCAGGTCAGCATGGATCTAGAAGCAGCAGCTATTAAGAGGTGGTTTCATGCTCCTCACAACCTTCCAATCAAAGGCCTTGCTGCCAGATGCAGTTTAATGTCATGCCCAGGACCCATGATAATAGTGTTTTGACAGTCTGCAGTGATGTTTTATTAAACAATGTTGTTAAAAATGCTGAAGTTGTTTTTTTTTTTTTTTATAACTATTTCACCCCAAGCAAAGCAGAAATGCCACTGGTACACAGGGGGCTACAATGAGAGAATAAAAAAGTTACAGGGAGTATGAAAGAAAAGATAAAAGGTGAATGGGAATTTGATGTGGTATTTAAACTTTTGGAGATCCTTCTTTGGATTTTGTCAAGAACTTCAAGATGAATAGCAGGAGCACCCGACCAGATATGGCAAAAGTATTTAATGAACAGACGAATGGTAGATTTATAAATGTATAAGATGGATTCTGATGAGAACCTAGAGATGAATAGTAGAAACACCTGACCAGATATGGAAACAGAATTCAATGCGTGGACGAATGGTAGATTTACAAGTGTGTAAGATAGATTCTGATGAGAACCTCAAAATGAATAGCAGGAGCACCCGATCAGATATCGCAACAGTATTTAATGAACAGATGAATGGTAGATTTATAAATGAGAAAAATGGATTCTGACAAGAAAGACTTCCTGGCCTAACACAGTGAACCAACCTTTCTAGCAGTAGATGCAACTATGGATTCAATGTAGTCATTCCATTTGAGAGTGAGAGGCTAAGGAGGTGCAGTGTGTTGCTCTCTAGGAGACGAGTATCATCTATTCTAATGGTAAGCAGGAATGTTTCCATATGGCGGTTAAAGAAAAGCAGCTTTGTTTTGAAGTCATTAAAATTTACAAGCCATTTCTTATCCCATTCAATCACAGAGTGCAGGTCCTTTTGAAGGGTCGCAGCTAATCTTGTTGTCTAACTAGATTTGAAAATTGTACTGAAATTTGTTTGAATATTCCTTTTTTATGGAAAGCAAAGAGGCTGGTGGAAAGCGGAAGTTTTTTTTGTGATTGGGCTCGAAAGGCCAGAGTTCATTATTAAGTGTTATATTATGACAATAGTTGTAGCTGATGTTAGCACACGAGTTGATATCTGATCAGTATTGTCTGGGTCACCATGGGGAAGGGGTATGATGTTGCAAAAACCAAAAAGCCACTAATGATGTGAGTCAAGGCATGAAGCATGTATTTTCACAAAAAAAAAAAAAAAGAAATTATGGATTTCTAATCAAAGAATATATTTATGTGAGTAAAGGTCACGAGAATTTCCTCAAGTTGGTTGATTTTGTTAGTAAGGCACAAGGTTGAAGTTTTCAGAGTTCATCATTTATTTTAATTTTAATTTTAGTTGATATTTATGTTGTTGGCTGATAATTATTGAATAATGATCTGGGAGTTTTGATAAAAACATAATGAAACTAGTAAAAGTTATTTACTGTTGTCCGCTTATCTTTTGTCATATTCACAACATTTCGGCCATTTTACATTTGAGACTTCTTCAGTTGATTAGAATTTTGAACTGAATCCTTCCTTTTGATCACTGGGGTTAGATTGTTCTCATTCCATGAATCATGCCACTTCTGGATGTTTTGGTTAACTCCTTTTAACCCAATGTAGTGCGGGATGTGCACTGTGGTGCAGTGGATATCGAATTGGAACGAGAAATCGGGGAGCTGAGTTCGAATTCCAGTTCATTGCATTCACTTATTTGCAAATACCTTTGCAAATACCAGGTATTAATCCATCTCTTCCTTTCAGTTATGGGTTAAATAACAGGATAGATTAGGTTCTATAGCCTTGGCTGGCAACCAGTCTAGCACAGAAAGCAATGGCAACCTACTGCGGAATAATCTTCTGCCCAGTCAGTCATGTCTCTTTCGAGACATGGTCGCCCAAGCGTGTTTCACGTATGGCATTTAACTAACTGATTGACTTCTGTTGCCAGGTATTGAACTTATAACTGTTTGGGTCAAGTCACTGGGTCCAACAAACACTTGGGCCATTTGTCCTCAAGGAGAACTATCTACCTGAGTGATTGAAATAACAGGCTCAGTTAAAAATTTCAATCACCTGAAGAAGGCTGAAGTATATAACAAACGAAACATTGTGAAAATGATAGTAAAGATGACAACATTTTTGAATAATGTAAATAGTGTCAATACCTCATCTCAGAAATATACACACATGAAGGGTTTGGTTCAAAATTTTAATCCCCTGAAGAAGGTTGGAGCATACAATGGCTGAAACATTATAAGTATAACACTAAAGATGAGGACAACAGTTCAAATAATGTAGATAGTATAAATACCTCATCTCAGAAATAGAGACAAATCGTAAAAATTAGTAAAAAATTAACAATGCTTTTATGGTCATGAGTATGTCACTTTGAAACACTCAACAACCCTCCATTTATGGGTTAAGTAATAGGACAGATTGTTTCTATAGCCTTGACTGGCAACCAGTCTACTGCAGAAAGCAATGGCAACTTACTGCGGGATAATCTTCTGCCAAGTCAGTCATGTCTCTTTTGAGACATGATTGCCAAAAGCGTGTATCGTGTATGGCACTTAACTGATTGACTGAATATAATAGTTGGAAACATAATTAAAACTTCTACTGGGCATAAAGGAGGGATCAGTTTTCTCTTGTTATGAAGTAATAAACTGATCCCTCACTAATTACTACTTATTAATATAATGATATAATTTATCTTTTCCCACTCCAGTTATGGGTTTAATAACAGAACAGAACAGATTGGTTTCTATAGCGTTGGCTGGCAACCGGTTTACTGCAGAAAGCAATGGCAACCTACTGTGGGATAATCTTCTGCCCAGTTAGTCATGTCTTGAAAGAGACATGATCGCCCAAAGCGTGTATCATGTATGGCACTTGACTGACTGATTTGGTACTCTGGTGAGTTGTTGCTGGGCAAATATCAGTTGCTTTAAGCTCCATGACAAGCCTAGCAAACTGGTGATTGATACAATATTGTTTATTACATTAAAAGATCATCTCAATATGCGTAAGGGCTTCTGGACTGATGAGTTGCAAGAGTCATCTGGAGTTGGAGCTCATGGCCACATCACTGTACAATCATCGAAGTTAAGCAATGTTGTGCCTTTTCAGTACCCAGATGGGTGATTGCTTGGGAATAACAGGTGCTTTAGGTTTGGATGTGCAGGTGTTGTGATTGATAATCGCTCAGAATCGTTAATCTGACAGCCGATTTCTAATTTCAGTTTTCAATATAACTTGTTATATTCACTTATGTGCAAATACCCTTGGAAAAGATATGAATCCACCTCTTCTTTCCCCAGCTATGGATTAATTAGTAAGACCTGTATCACTATATCCTTCTCTACCAAAAAAATTCTTACAATCTAAAAATATTTTCTGGCTTTAAATAACCTGCAAAGGGTTGATAAGCCATGAAAAATGGGTCAATCAATGAAACACTGATTAACTACACAGGCATGTCTTTTAGATTTATTTACACTCTCTTGGATATAAATGCATAGAAACTACCTTGGCCACAAAGTGAGGGATCAGATTATATATTGATTGTAATATCAAATTGATCCTCCATTTTATATCCACATAATTTTTTTTTTTATCAAATTCTGATTAGGTATTAATTCACCTTCCCCCCAGCTATGGGTTAATTGGTATGGCTTATAAACCATTATTATCTCCCCCCCCCCACAAATTCTTACCATCTAAAAATATTTTCTGGTTTTAATTAACATGCAAAGGGTTGATATGCTGTAGAAAATGAATCAATCAATCCTTGCAAATGACTCACTATTATGGCCTTGTGCCATACTATACTAAGTTTAATGAATAACCCTATACACATTGTATAATTTCTGTATATCAGTCTGGGCTTAATGTGGGGTCCCAAGAGATAGGTGTGTGCGGAAAGACTGATTTCATCTTCACCTGTTGTCTGATAAAAGAAAATTAATTAATGCTCTTGAAGTTTATAATTAAGCAGCTGGTTCCAAGCTTTTCTGCAACCGAGAGTGAGGCAGCTCTACATGTGTGTTTTTTCGACATTTTTTTAATTCCCCCTCTTAATTATCTGGACTCTTTCTTTACGGCCTTAGACTTGGTGGGATACAATCTGTTGGTCTTTATTTCCAAAACTATCATTTTGGATGAGAACAAAAGATTGTAACTTTTTCTAATTGAATTTCAAAGGCAATGAATAGTTTGTTTGTTTTTTTTAAACATAGAATCTCTTCCCACGTTTCTATTAATTCATTAGGAATCTGGCTTTCCTCAGGCAATTTTGATCTGAAACCTTCCCTTAATCTCCAGGGGTAGATTGTATTATTCTGCTCTCTATATCTGGGTATATCTATCATATTTCAAACTTTTGACAGTAGACAATAAATCTTACCACATTAAGGCAAGCAGTGGGTTATTTTCTGTGGTCTGGGAATGAACAAATTTATTTTTATATAAATTCCTGGTAATTATTATTTTTTATGTCTAGAAAATGCATAATCCATAATATGTTACCTTGTTAGCAAGTCTTACAATATGCTGATGAAATGTCTGCAGAGGGATAAGCTGCCATACACTAAATTTATCTGGGTGAATGCTTAAAGATTCAAATATAATTTTGGCCAATGTCTACTCTTTTGATTCAAGTGTAAACCAGACCTGTGACTATTTTTTGGATTCAAGGGCAAATCAGCTCTTTTTCTACCCCTTTTGATTCAAGTGTAAACCAGACCTGTGACTATTTTTTGGATTCAAGGGCAAATCAGCTCTTTTTCTACCCCTTTTGATTCAAGTGTAAACCAGACCTGTGACTATTTTTTGGCTCAAGGGCAAATCAGCCCTTTTCTACTCATTTGGATTCAAGTGTAAACCAGACCTGTGACTATTTTTTTGGACTCAAGGGCAAATCAGCTCTTTTGATTCAAGTGTAAACCAGACCTATGACTATTTTTTGGACTCAAGGGCAAATCAGCCCTTTTCTACCCCTTTTGATTCAAGTGTAAACCAGACCTGTAACTATTTTTTGGATTCAAGGGCAAATCAGCTCTTTTTCTACCCCTTTTGATTCAAGTGTAAACCAGACCTGTGACTATTTTTTGGACTCAAGGGCAAATCAGCTCTTTTTCTACCCCTTTTGATTCAAGTGTAAACCAGACCTATGACTATTTTTTGGCTCAAGGGCAAATCAGCCCTTTTCTACTCATTTGGATTCAAGTGTAAACCAGACCTGTGACTATTTTTTGGCTCAAGGGCAAATCAGCCCTTTTCTACTCATTTGGATTCAAGTGTAAACCAGACCTGTGACTATTTTTTGGACTCAAGGGCAAATCAGCTCTTTTGATTCAAGTGTAAACCAGACCTTTGACTATTTTTTGGACTCAAGGGCAAATCAGCTCTTTTTCTACCCCTTTTGATTCAAGTTCAAATCAGACCTTCGTTTATCACTTCCTTTTTTGTACAGCAGGCATGCATCTAACTCATTTTTAAATCTTGTGCAAAACAGGCCCTTATTTAACTTTTTGACACATGATCCATGTCTACTGCTTTCTATCATATACACCTGGGTATGCATTCACCTATTTTTTTATTTTAGTGCAAAACAGGTGTTTTTTTACCTTTTCGATGTGTCAACAGACATGACTAAAATGCAAAACTGTTTTGTTTTCCTTTCTCACTTTTGTGCAAATCAAAACTTTGACTTCATTTTTGACTCGTGTAATCTTTTTTTCATTGTATTAATTCATTGTGATGTTTGTCTTCCTAGTCTAAGGAACTTTCCTCTCTGTTACTTAGACTTTATTGTTACTAGATTTGTGCGTTGGTGGTGCAGTGGATATTGGTTTGGAATGAGAAATCAGAGGGTCCAGTTCAAATTCCAGTTGAATTTATTGCCTTCACTTACACACAAATACTCTTGGGAAAGGTATTAATCCACCATTTCTTCCACCAGCTGTGGGTTAAATAGCAGAACAGATTGGGGTCTATTGACTTGGTTAGCAACCAGTCTACCACAAAAAAGTAATGGCAACCTTCTACAAGAAAATTATGCCCAGTCATGTCTCTTTCGACCCATGATCACCTGAGCGTGTATCACATGTAGCACTTAACTGACAGATTGATTAGATTAGTGGAAAGATCTAATCATTTAACTCTTAAATTGGTTTAATGTAATTGTATCTTCTCTTACACTTCTCATTTGTGGGACTCTCTTCCGACTTCTTGCTTCCCAATCAAGTTTGATCTTCAAAATTTAAAATGCAATGTTATCTTCTATTTTCTTAATTTCTGTTCTTTTATTGGACTCTCTTTTTAATAATGTGTTTTTTTACTATTCTGTCACACATAGTTACTCATTGCATCTTAGTGGCTTTATTGCCTTGTTTGTGTGTGAAATAACCTAACAAGTCATCTGTCATTTAATTAACCAACTGAACTTAAAATAATTAAAGAAATTAAAATAAAGGCCATAATTTGAATTATTTTAATAATAAAAGTTCGTCATCTTGTTCTGTCAAAAAAAAAAAAAAAAGTAAATAATTGGCAAAGCCAAAGAATTGTGTTTAAAAGCAACAGACGAAGACAATTGGAAAAATGTCAGAAGGAATAAAAAATATTTTATCTCCGAATTTCCAGACACATCAGGCTGAAGAATATCTAGAGAAAGGTTAAAAGCAAAAAATGAAAACAGTAACCCCCCCCCACCCCCCACCTGTCAAGAACCAAAAAACAAAAACACTGTTTGGAATAAAGATCATTTACATTTAGACTAGCGTCCTCATCATTTACATTATTTCTACCCAGACTATTGTCCTCATTTTTGTTATTGTTATCCCAATGTTTCAACAATTGTGCCCTCCCACCTTCATAAGGTGCTTGTCAGTTTAGGCAACCGTCAGTGAATTTTGAACTGAAGGCTTTGTTTAATCTATACCAATAAATTATTCTCGTTTTGCTGTCCATGTCTGTTATTGCTCATTCTGTTTCCATTTAAGTCTGCACTACTGCAGCCAGAGATTGAACCCACTTTCTTAACTTGTTTGGGGTGAAATAATTAAAAAAAATTCAAATCCAATAATGTCCTTTAGAAAGAAGAAATTTAAAATAATTTGGCATAAAAATAATGCTTGTTCTGAAAAGATATTTTAAAAAAGATAATACGACCATATTTGTGAAACTCTAAGGGAGAACAGTAAGTTGAACATCTATTCACACACACACACACACACACACACACACACATATATATATATATATATATATATATATATAAAACGTTCATATTGGAATTTCGGCGGGAACTTGGAAACAAAGGTTTTATACACACGGGCACTCCTTCACTAACCCTAATTTAAGGTGTCAAACAGCTCTTTCCTGAAAATACTGGGAATTAAAAGAAAATAAGCCATGTCTGCACTACCATAGCCAGAGATTGAACCCACTATTTTACTTACTTCATGTAATGAATGCTTTAACTCACTAAGATGTTGTCCCATAGGACAATCCTGAGTCTGTAACTTGAAATCTTAGACTTAATCTGTCTGCTTCTGACATTGCTGCTGCTGCTTTCATATTTAACTGTATTCAGTAAGTTTTCTCTTAGTGTGCTGAGAGTTACCCAGATTGACAATTTACTGATGAAGACTAGAAGAGAAAATAGCTGAAACATTTGTGATAATAACAACAAAGACTGAGTGTATATTATGTAAATAATGATAACTCAGTTAAGTGCCATACGTGATACATGTTTGGGTGATCATGTCTCAAAAGAGACATGACTGATTGGGTAGAAAATTTTCCAACACTAGGTTGCCATTATTTTTTGTAATAGATTGGTTGTCAACTAAAGCTATAGAATCCAATCTATCTTACTGTTTAACTCATAGCTGAAGGGAGAAATGATGGATTAATACATTTCCCATAGGTGTTTATGTGCAGGGGAAAGAAAAGCATTTTACTGATTTTCCTGTCTGAATCTATCCTGCACATATATAAATCTACCATCCGCCCATGTATTGAATACTGCTGCCACATCTGGTTGGGTGCCCCTGCTATTCTTCTCGTGGTTTTTGACAAAATACAATGGAGAATTTGTAATGTGATCGATACCAACTTGGCAGACCGGCTGCAATCACTCTCTCTCAGGTGTGACGTGGCTTCCCTGTGCCTCTTCTATAAATACTTTCACGGTTTCTGCTCTGATGAACTTAGATCACTGGTGCCCCCTAGGTATGAATTTGCACGAGATACTAGATTAGAAACTAGGTCCCACCCTATTACAGTGAAACCGATAAAATGTAACTGCAATTTCTACTCCAACTGCTTCTTTTCTTGCACTTCCCGCCTGTGGAATTCCCTTCCACATGCTTGCTTCCCCGACAGCTTCAATCTCCAGGAGTTTAAATGTAAGGTCAATAGACACCTCCTAACACACTAACTCGCATCCATTCTCGCAAACACTTTTCCTATCTACATCCTTACCCGTCTGTCACCCTCCTGACATTTCCTATATCTAACCACTCTTTCTCATCACTTTCCCCTGTGTAACCCCCTGCACAATAGTGGCAGTGGAATCCCTTGCTTGGGTTGAAATGATTAAAAAAAAATTAAAACCGTGTTCTCTAATTTCTCAATTCAATCCATTATCTGCTTCATCGCAACACACATCTATGCAGCATGCATAACGATTTCTCGTTCGAAGCCGATATCCGCTGTATTACCATTCACATCTATTCATTCCATATTATGATAATGTTTTGGTGGTTGTACTTTCCTGCCTTCTTCAGGTGTCTGTCAATCGATATAATCTTCAAGCAATTTTGAATTGAATCCATTATTTAATCTACAGGTAAGTTGTTACCATTCGGCTGTCTGTATCTCAAGATAGCTTGATCTGGTATTGCACAGTTATTGCTTGCCCTGTTTCTACTGAACTACCGAGCCCAGGGATTGAACTCATGTTCACTATGCCACCACGAGACAATGGCTTAGTGGATTGAAGCATTTGTTCCTGAATTTTATGGCATCATCATTGTGAGTTCATTCCCTGTGCTGGGTAGTGCAGACTTGGAAATAGGATGGATACCTGGAAGTGTTCTAACAGAAGGTGGAAAGTGCGACACAGAAATCCGAAGACGAATTGGCATGGTGAAGGAAGCATTCCAGAAGTTGAGTAAGGTATTGAGAAACAGGGCAATTTCTCTAGAAACAAAGAAGAGAGAATTGGATTGCTATGTGATGGCAATTCTTCAATATGGCAGTGAATGTTAGACAATATCTTCGAAGATGAAGAAAAAACTTGAAGCAACTGAAATGTGGTTCTGTAGAAGGATGCTGTGAATCTCATGGATCGAGCATGTGAGCAATGATGAGGTTTTTGGAAAGAATGGAAACGAAAAGAAATTAATACTGAGCATCAGGAAGAGACAGCTAAAGTTCCTGGGACATGCAATGAGGAAAGAGGGCTTGGAGAACCTGATACTAACAGGCCAGATAGAGGGGAAAAAGAGACAAGGGAAAGCAGTGGATAATGTATTTGAAGGGCCTGAGCAGGGGGATGACAGAATGAGGGTTGTGTGGTGTAACAGGAGAAGGCATGCTAAGAGTCATCAGGGATAGGGAAATGTGGAGAGCCATGATTGCCTACATCCTGAAAGGACAGGGAACATAGAATAAGAAGTAGTCACAGTGCAGTACCAAATAAGAACAAGACAAGATATCTCTAGAAATGGTCAGTAGAATGTGAACAATCTACTCCAGTAGATAATAATGGTTTAGTGATACAAGTCTTACTAATTAGCCCATAGCTGGGGGTCAGAAGAGGTGGATTTATACCTTTCTCAAAGTTATTTGCGTGCAAGTGTATATAACGAATCTAATTGGAATTGGAACTTGGCTTTCTGCTTAACAATTCTGAACTATTATCCATTACACCACCCACACATCTAAGCTTACAGTATTCTCACCTGGTCATCTATATACACGACCAGCCATAATTATTAGGCTACCCCAGTGTTTTGAAAAAAATAATGTATTTCATACTATTTTTTAGTATTTATTGCCAAGTGAATTATTGTAAATGAAAATAGAATGGTTCATTTGTTAATACTGCACAATAACATGTGCATCAAATGAATTTATAAATATTTAATAATTACCTATATTGCAGTTTCATTAATGAAAGAATGAAGAAAATTTAGGGTGATTCAGACGAGTTCATCTTTGCTTCAATTTTGCCTTGTAAAATTTTGCAAAGTAATAATAACAAAAGAACCATTCTATTTTCATTTAGAATTATCCACTTAAAAATAGTATGAAATACATCATTTCTTTTAAAAAAACTAAGGTTGCCTAATAATTATGGCTGGTATTGTATGCATGCATATATATATATATATATAGCGCAAATCTACAGTGTACAATTGGTAAATTGTCACTAAATACCTTGTAATATTTTGCAAAGTAATAATAACAAAAGAACCATTCTATTTTCATTTAGAATTATCCAATTGGCAATAAATACTAAAAATAGTGTGAAATATATCATTTCTTTTAAAAAGCTGAGGTGACCTAATAATTATGGCCGGTAGTGTAGGTACTGACCAGATTTGATGTTGTTTAACTTTGGTGATTATATGGGTCCTTGTGTTATAATGTGATGTGGCTATATGCCAAACTGTTACCTGCATCAACAGATACCTGAAGAAGCCTGGAGGGCCCAACAACTGAAATAACAACGAAGATGAGGACAATAGTCCACAAGTAAATGATGCAAGTAATGCTTCGTCCCAAAAGTTTAGACAGAAATGAGAGAGTGAGTTTTTTGCTCTAAACAATCATTGTGTCAGTTTAAACAATTTTTCTCTCTCATGACCCTAACTAAACTCCCAGTCTTACACTGTCCCTTGTAGATAATAATACCAATGTATTATATTGATTCGTATTAACTTACTTTTCCAAATATTGTCAGACAAAACTTGAACCAATCTGACCTTTTGTCCAATTTGAAAACTGGCCAAATCTTGTTCATATATATATATATATATATATATATATATATATATATAGCATTTCCTCCACACACAAAAAAATATTATTTGCTTACCTATTCAAAGTCCTGGGCATGACGGTATACTGCATCCGGCAGCAAGGCCTCTGATTGGGAGGTTGTGAGGAGCATGGAACCACCTCTTAATTGCTGTTGTTCCCAGGACCACCCTGACCTGGAGTGGTAGCACCTGTTAGGGTCCCAATTAATCCCCAAACTGGGGTTAAAACACTATGAAAGTATAAAAATAAACTTTTATAGAAATATATCATTTTTGAAAGAAAAATATTACCAATAGTACATTTTTGAAGGAAAGAAAAATTATTCTCTGCAAAAGATTTTTGAATACAAAACTAGAAAACCTTTTCAGTTTTCAAAAATAAAAATGAATAAAAACAAAAAAATTTAATTAAAATCTGACTAAATGAACTTTTCCACTAAAACCAAACATTATAAATTAAAAATACCTTAAAACCCGACTTTTTTGGCATTAAATAACTCATAGAGGTTGATTTGCCATTAAACAAAACTCAAATACATATTTAAATAGTTTGAAAATCGTTTAATCATAAAATATGATCATTTTTTTTAATGTTGCAATTTTCTCTCATATTTCTCCTTAATGAGTAGCAACCATGATGAGGTTTTGGAAAGGATGGAAACGAAAAGGAAATTAATACTGAGCATCAGGAAGAAACAGCTAAAGTTCCTAGGACATGCAATGAGGAAGGAGGGCTTGGAGAATCTGATACTAACAGGCCAGATAGAGGGAAAAACAGACAAAAGAAAGCAGCGAATAACATATTTGAAGGACCTGATCAGGTGGATGACGGAACGAGGGTTGCGTGGTGTAACAGGAGAAAGTGTGCTCAGAGCCACCAGGGATAGGAAGACGTGGAGAGCCATGGTCACCTACGTTCTGAAAGGACAGGGCATAACTAAATGGTTGTATAAATTCCTTTTAACTTTAAGACGGTAAAATACTTCTGGAAATTTCCAAGTATCCCCATCTGTCTAGGGTGGGTAAATCCCTATGACAGGAATTTGGTTGGTTTATAAAGGTGGCGACTTGTTAATATTCCCCAGGGGAGACAATTTTTCTCATATGTATACCAGGAATAGGATGTGCGTTGTGGAGCAGTGGATATCGACTTGGAACGAGAAATCGGGGAGCCGAGTTTGAATTTCAGTTGAATTCTTTGCATTTACATATGCACAAATACCCTTGGGGAAAGGTATTAATCCATCTCTTCCCTCCAGTTATGGGTTAAATATCAGGACATATTGGGTTCTATAGCCTGTATCACGTATGGCACTTAACTGACTGACTGAATGTAATAGTTGGAAACATAATTTAAACTTCTACTGGGCATAAAGTGGGGTATCGGTTTTCTATTGTTATGAAGTAATAAACTGATCCCCCACTAATTATACTTAATATAATCTATCTCTTCACTCTACAGCTGTGAGTTAAATGGCAGGACAGATTGGGTTCTATAGCCTTAGTCGGCAACCAGTCTACCACAGGAAGCAATGGCAACCTACTGCGGGATAATCTTCTGCCCAGTCACTCAAGTGTGTATCACGTATGGCACTTGACTGACTGATACCAGGAATGGACACAATAATGGAAACATGTTGAAATTTCAAGCCAATTTATTTCAGTGTGGGTTAGGACCACCTTTGGCAGAAATTACAGTTTGAATTCTGCATGGGATCTACTCATACAAAGTTTGAATTGTTTCCAGAGGATTTTTTTTTATCCATTCCTCAGCTAAAGCCGTCCCCAATTCTTTTAATGATGATGGTGGAGGTTATCAACTCCTAACTTTTTTTTTCTAAAATCAACCATAAATGTTCAATGATGTTGAGAACTGGGGATTGTGGTGGCCAGATAAGATGTTCTCATTCACTAGAATGTTCCTAGTGCCATTCAGCTACAACTTTAGCAGTATGAATGGTTGCATTATCATCCTGAAAGATATTTCTCTCTGGAACCAGTTCCTGAACCATAGGACAAAGTGGATCATTTAAAATTCTTAAATATTCCTGTTTGTTATTTTTTTTATAAAGTTATTTAAGTAATATCTGTAAAAAACAACAATTTTAGTTTTTAAATAAAAAAAGTACTACTTTTATTATTCGCATAACTATATATATATATATATATATATATATATAGATAGATGATTACAATTACATGAATTAATAAATATACACATGAGGGTACACACATGTATTATTATTCAAGTGTTAATAAAACAGTGCTCAATGTTGTATGAACAAAGCTATTATATATATATATATATATAATAATAATAATAATAATAAAACCGACTCTGTCCGTATCCTAATCTTAAAATATTACACAAGAATCTTTTAAAGACTATGAATAAACAACAGAATCTAACTCCGTTACCGTCCTCGGCTATAGAGCTTTGGACAAAGAGGGGAAAAAAAAGAAAACTGCGTAGAACCGACAATGCATACGGTTCTTCACAGTAAAGAAAAAAACCCTCGAACGGAACGAACCACCAGGAAAGAAAAGTGCTCGATACTAAACTAACCAAAAAGTGTTAACAAAAAGGCAGTTACGCAGTTATATATATATATATAATAAATTATAATTTAGAACATGTACAAATTTTTATCCACTACAAAGTGTACATTTTATTTTGACATTGAAATGACAATGTCTCAGCTGGTGTGGAAAGGAATGGAAAGTCTCTTTTCTTATATTTGGCAAAATGTGTGTGGTATGTTGTGGGGGTTAGTGATAAAGAGATAAGTCTTGTAAATTGTTTGTTTGGAATTTTGAAAAGAGGGGGTTTGTGGGGGATAGAGTTGATTAATGAACTTGTTGGGAATTTTGTAGACAGATTTAACATTAAGATATTGTATAGCTTTTTATGGTGTAGTGGCTGGATTTTTATCTTTGGGTTTAGTGAATGGGAGGGTAAGGACGTGTAAGGGTGCAGAAGGACAGGATTAGATGCGATCAGGTGTGGATAGTAGTTATCATTTATTCAACCCCCATCTTTCTTATTTAATTGCACAATGATACAATATCTTTTATTTGAATTCAGTTTTTATAATTAATCTAATTTTGTGAATCTGACCTTAATTTTAAATTTAGGAAATCACTTTTTTCTATAAAACTTAAAAATAGATGACAGTTGGTGTTATGGAAAAGGTCAAATTTGATGTATAAGTGTTGTTGATATTATAAAGGTTTATCATCTCTAAGGGATCCTAACTTTGGCTTTTGTAGTATTTTTTAGCCTGATATATATATTTTAACCATAATTCTTAGCGACTTTGTCGAAAGAGCTTTGTTGAAAGTCAGTTTTTTTCCCCCCAGTGTAGAAGCGCATTCGATAACAATGAATTGCTCATTGAACCCCTTGTCAAAACTTCTTTTGTTTACTTGAATCGAACAAAGAAAGAGAAGAAATAAAATTGTCTAAATTGCTGACTCACCAGATCGACTTTATGTGTTTGTTCAAACTGAGCGAAAAAATTTCAAATGCGTAAGCTGAAACTCAGATGGGCAACAGTTGCGGTTCATGGGACACAAAATGAGGAAAGAGCACCTAGAGAATCTAATACTCACAGGACGGATATAAGAAAAGAAGGACAGGAGAAATCAATGTGAGACATGTTTGATAGGCTTGAGCAAATGGATGGCGAAACGGGGTTTAGGAGATATACCAAAAAAAAAATATATATTAAGAGCGACAAGAGTCAGGGCCAAGCATAAGTCTATAATGACGTACGTCCTGAAGGGACACGGTACAAGAAGAAGAAGAAGAAGATCAATACAGAGAGCTCAGTGGATACAATCCATAGCAATATGATATACGTTAAGGAAAACACAAGGTGGTATGCGTTGAGTTTGTCCAATATATATATATATATATATATATATATCGAGGCAGCAAGTAATTTTCTAAACATATGCTATTAAATATAAGAGACAATCAATGTCTATTATGTTTAATCATGAGCCGTTCTAAACGTCATATTTTTGCTTTAATTTCAGTTGAAAATAAAGACAAAAATTCTCCAACATTTGGATAATTATTTATTGGTTTTCTTCTAAGCTTTCGGCTCACATGAGCCATCTTCAGAGAGGTTGTTTAAACTGAAATATTATAAAATCCACCATCACCGACGATTTTATTTTGTGTTGACATAAAACTCCGCTTGGCAACGGCAATAGTTACCAAAAATAATAAACGCAGTTCTTAAGTTTGCGATGCGGTTTTATGACGTCACACCGCGGGATAGCACGAAATGACAACAAAACCATGTAGTCAAATGCAATGTAATATGTTATTTCCTGTTTTAAAGTTGATTTCATTAAGTGTTGGTTGTTTTGATTTGATGTACATGGCCTCCAATATCTGCAGGTTCCTGTTACTGTGTGTATGAGTAAGGATCACCGTATTGTTGACCAAAATCTGTCTGATATTACCTACATGTTTATGTTTTTCAGAGAAATGTTGTTTAATAGTACTCTGATCAGAAAGATGACATGTAAGTCTACGGGAGAGCGTGGTTGTAGTAAAACCAATATATGTACTAGGTGTTTGATTAGTATCAGAGATGCAATCTCTGAATGGGCATGTCAATTGGTACACTACATTGGTTTCTTGTAGAGAATTTAGTTTAGTGCTTGTTGGGTTATTATAGACTATGAGGTCAATTGTTTTAAACTTTTTATAATATATAATGAGTTTAATTTGATTATTACTTTCGACTGGTTTAACATTTCTGCGTATTATGTTTTTTAGAGTTTTTTCATCTTGTTTATAATTATTATGTATTTGGTTGCAATAGTATAAGTTAATAGTGTTATGTTTATTTTGATGTAAACCATTATTATTAATATTATCATTATTGTTAGAGCTATTGTTAATTTTGTTGAGATACATTTTAATTTGTTGATCAATAACGGAGTTAGGAAATCCATTATTGACTAGTGTTTGCTTAATGTTGTGTAATTCTTTATAAAATATAAATTTACTACTTCTCTATATAGGAAACCAACTAGCATAAATTCGTGTCTTCTTAATTATAATAGTGAATGCCCCCAACGATATAAGTTAGCGGTTATAAAAAACTTACTTCAACGCACACAAATGATATCTTCTTCCAAATCTATATTATGCAATCATCAAATGCATTTTTCAAACTGACAGTTTAATCGATTTGAATTCATTTGATGTTCATGGGAATTAAGTTAATGCTTTTTTTAATAACAAGAGTAAGAATTTAAATATTCTAAGACTACAGGTAGATAAAAAATTAACATTTTCGTTAAAATTTAAAAATCAGAAAAATATCAAAATGCAGGGAGATGAAATCAAAGGGGCATAATTCATAATTATTAATAGTAAAATAAAGAAAGGAAGGAGGAAAGAAAGTAAGGGAGTGAGGAAGAAAGAGAGAGGCAAATGTACAAAGGAAACTCTATCAATTGGGGATCGAAGAATTTAAGTATTCTTTCTCTATAGCAGCATGTGCTCATTAAACTTATTTTTTGTGAAGTAGGTGCATAGGAAAAATGGGAAACTAATATAGATAAGGAGTTTTGTTTAATGGCATATCAATACCTCTGTGGGTTATTTAAGGCCAATAAGGTGGGGTTTTAAGGATTTTTTGTTTTTTTTAATGTTCGGTTATAGTGAGAAGGTTGATTTAGTCAGATTTTAACAAATTTTTTTGTTTTTATTTTATTTTAGAAAACTGAAAATGTATTATAGTTTTGTATTCAAAAATATTTTGCTGAGAATAATTTTTTCTTTCAAAAATGTGTTGTGGTAATAATTTTTTAGAAAAGAGAAAACCGGAAACTGCATCCTAAACAGGAAACAAGGGATGAGCCTCTTCACCTGTTCAATAGATGAGGGTGGAGTGTGAATCTATTGAACAGGTTAAGACACTCACCCCTTGTTTCCTGTTTAGGATGCGGTTTCCGGTTTTCTCTTTTCTAATCTTCTCACTCTTATGTAGCCCCCTGCACATCAGTGGCGTTACCGCCTTGCTTGGTGTGATATGATTAAAAAAAAAATATGCCTGAGAGAGGTGGATATTTTAATGTGTTATATATACGTGGTGTATAAACACATCAGCAGCTGAGAGAACTCAGTTTATGACTGAAGAGTAATGAGTAAATTTCAGCAGTTCCGGTATTTAAAATTTACTTTCCAGACAGCTCAATTGTATAATGAAAGCATAATATATATATATATATATATATGAAATGATTTGTTTGAACATGTTTTTTTATCGATACTCGTATTTAAGTAGATATTCTGTTTATAATCAAACAGTATCATATACTTATTTCTATTGACCTGATTATTTATGATAATCATCATGTTACGGAAATTAACGAAGATTAGCGAAACTGGTTATAAACAACGGACAATTTGAAATGATTTCTTTGAACATTATTGTTGATCAATACTCGTATTTAAGTAGATATTCTGTTTTTAATTAAACAGTATTATATATTAATATCTACCGGCCTGATTATTTATGATAAATTTTTGTTACAAAGATGTGTGTCAAATTAAGCCTATAACAATTTTTGATTCATCGTAATAATCATATCTGCTTTGAAATGAATCATAAAGTCAACAAATGTAAACATGTTACGGAAATTAGCGAAGATTAATGAAACTGGTTATATACAACCGAAAATTTGAAATAAATAATGTTAAAAAAATTAATTTGAAATTGTCGGTTGTTTATAACCAGTTTTGTTAATCTTTGTTAATTTCCATAATATGACGATTATCGTAAATAACCAGGCCGATAGAAATAAATATATAATACTGTTTGATTATAAACAGAATATTTACTTAAATACGAATATCGATCAAAAATAATGTTCAAAGAAATCATTTCAAATTGTCGATTGTTTATAACCAGTTTTGTTAATCTTCGTTAATTTCCGTAATATCTAAACTTATTTATAAATGAAACTTTGTTCGTGTGTGTCTGTGTGTGTCCATTACCTATAGACTCTGAAATGGCCAAACCGATTTTCTTGAAAATTTACCAGTTGTACTGTAAGCGTCTGTGAGTGTTCTTAGCTAGGTTTCGTGTCAAGCTACCCACAATAAATATTGATAATCGAAAAAATCAGGTTATAGAAGGAGTGGTCCAATTTTAATCAAATTTGATACACTTATAGACAAAGACATAAGAAATGATATTCAGAAGTTGCAAGGTTGCAGTTCTTAAAATAGTGCAGAAAATCAATTATATATATAAGGCAAGAAGTTTGTGTGTGTGTCTGTTTATCTGCCTGTATGTCTGTATTTTTTCCAGCCCTTTTATTTTAGTTTTTGCTTCGGGTTTCAATCTAAGTAGGTATAATTGTAGTTCTTAGTCTCAGCCATGATGCCATTTACTCAGAGGACTTATTTAGCCTTCAAAATTTAGTTTACAATGAAAAAACCTATTTAATATCAATACCAGGAAATCAAAATTTGACTTACATCCATTCATTTTTCTTTCAGTCTATGGTTTCGCTTTAACTGGAAATAACTATTGCTTTTTAGTCTTTAGTGCCAACAGTCCAAAGAGTCTGAGCTCCAGGACCATGGATTAGTTTTAAAGCTTTCATTACACTCGAGCAACGTCGGGCTATACTGCTAGTATATATATATATATATATATATATATATATATATATATATATATATTGAATTTATCTGAAGTTTGAGAATAATTTGTCCAGTGTCTTCGGAGTGTTTCCGACTTTCAGGGATTAGCTAATCATCTTTGTAGATGTTATAGTCTTCAGAAGTTGCTGGATGCTTATTACTATTACTCCAATGACAACATTCGAAACGTTAAAGAACTTCAACCTTAGGTTTCTTCCTCAAATTGTAATATTCAGTATTGATTTGGGCATATCTGAAAATCTTTCGTTTCTGATTTTAAATAATGTTATATTGCTTTGTCACAGTGTTTGTACTGATGATGAGGATGGGGTGGCTATACTGATGACCTAGGCATTCATATTTGAGAAAAGAATGATCTCGGACAAAAAAATCTGCATTCGTTATAAAGTGCTCAAAGAAGTGGAACTTAAGATGAACCTTTCCAAAACGGAAAATTGTGATCTGGAATCGGAATGTAAACTGTGATGGCACATCCGCTGAATTCAGGATGTGGTATTAATAAATTCTGAACACTTCAGATTTTTTTTTTTTAAAATCATTTCACAAAACAATAAAGCCACTAAGACAGACATAGGGGGTTACTAAATGCTAGAGAGATAAATGGAAAAAAAAATCACAATTATGGAGAGAGAACAATAAAAAAATAGGATTTAAGATTTGTTTATTTGAGTTTTGTTTAACAGCATATCAACAGAGGTGTTGATATGCTGTTAAACAAAACTCTAAAAAGGTGGGGTTTTAAAGTACTTTTTAATGTTCGGTGATAGTGAGAAGTTTAATTTAGTCAGGTTTTAATGAAAATTTTTTGTTTTTATTCTTTTTTATTTTAGAAAACTGAAAATATCTTAGTTTTGTATGAAAAATGTTTTGCTGAGAATAATTTTTTTCTTCAAAACTGTGTTATGGTAATAATTTTTCCTCAAAAATGTTTATTTTCTATAAAAGTTTATTTATATATATATTTCTATAAAAGTATTTTTATACTGTCATAGTATTTTGACCGCAGTTTGGGGGTTAACTATTTGCCCATAGCTGGGACCCTAACAGGTGCTACCACTCCGAGTCAGGGTGGACCTAGGAACAACAGCAATTAAGAGGTGGTCCTCACAACCTCCCAAACAGAGACCTTGCTGCCAGATGCAGTTTACCGTCATGCCCAGGACCAAGGAATTAAGAAGATAGAAGATAATGATTGACATGCATTTAAAATGTTGGAGATTGAAGCTGACGGAAAAGTAAGAAGACATTAGACAGTTTCAGATGAGATAAGTGTGAGAGAAGAAACTGTTAGCATAAAACTTATGGAATGCCATTGCTAGAGTTAGTTTTGCCCAACACCGCAGGATACTTCGAGGTTAAAATAGTAACCAGAAAAATCAAGGTATATTCTTAAGCTAGCAGTATAGCCTGGCATTGCTTGGGTGTAATGAAAGCTTTAAAACTAATCTATGGTTCTGGAGCTCAGACTTTTTGGAAAAACCGTAGATTGAAAGAAAAATGAATGGTTATAAGTCAAATTTTGATTTCCTGGTATCGATATCAAATAAGTTTTTTTCATTGTAAACTGAATTTTGAAGGCTAAATAGGTCCTCTGAGTAAAAAATGGTATCATGGCTGAGACTAAGAACTACAATTATACCTACTCAGAGCCAAACCCGAAGCAAAAACCAAAATAAAAGGGTTGAAAACCTGATTTTGATCAGACCCGATATGATATCGGAGTATCGATTTCCAATATCTGAGTCAAATAAGTCATCCAAGGATAAACTAACCTAAGTAAGTCCATGAAAACTTATCGTACCCATAGGTTGTCAAATTGGAGAAAATGAGCCATATTGATGGTTGAATATCGGTTTTTGATCAGAATTGATACAATATCAGCAATATTGGGGAAAATGAGTTTTCTGAGAAGATCTACTAATGTTTGAGACTAAAACCTATGATTTTACTAAGAGCAAATTCTGCAGCAAGAACCATGATAAAAGGGCTGAAATCCTGATTTTGATCAGACCTGATCAGTTATCGGGGTATTTATTTCCGATATCAGGGGGAAATTGGAAAAAATAAGTAGCCCATGACCTGGCCAGAAGTCTAAAGAATATTTGTGTAAAGTTTGGTGAGAATGTGATAAAAATTGTGGATATGTATAAAGGACAGACAGACACACACACACACACAAACATCTTGCTTTTTATATATATAAATAGCCCCATCAAATTAAGACTCTTATGTGGATATCATGCAAAACCCAACATATTTAGAAATTTCTGTATTATCTTGTACATACAATCATTTTCTCAGATGAACAGCTAAAAAAAAAAAACAAATAAATCCTTTAGGTCTTAAAGATAATGCATCACCAGACAATATAGAACTGTGCTAAAAAATGGTTTTAAATGAATCATTAAGCTCTTAATGACCATCTATCACCAGAGACATGCCATAGAATATTAGCCCAAGAAAAAATCGTATCACTTAATACTTCTAACTGCAAAAATATCTAAAATGGAATGATGTCTGGAACTCAAAGAGAAAATAATGACAAAATCAAGATGTTGACATTCCACACTACTTCAAAAAATGGTTAGAAAGGAAATCCTCATTAATATTGGAAAGAGTGATGACATCTACTGGGCTTGAAAAGAGAAAATAATGACATAATCAAGATGTTGACATTCGACACTACTTCAAACAAAAGGTTAGGAAGGAAACCCTCATCAATACTGGAAAGAGTGATGACAGCTAATGGGCTTGAGAAGAGAAAATAATGACATAATCAAGATGTTGACATTCCACACTACTTCAAACAAAAGGTTAGAAAGGAAACCCCCATCAATACTGAGAAGAGTGGTGACAGTTACTGGGCTTGATGAGAGAAAATAATGACATAATGAAGATGTTGACATTCCACACTACTTCAAACTAAAGGTTAGGAAGGAAACCATCATCAATACTGGAAAAAGTGATGACAGCTACTGGGCTTGAGAAGAGAAAATAATGACATAATCAAGATGTTGATTTTCTGCACTACCTTTAGCAAGAGTTTTGGTGGAAAAACCCACATCAGTATCAGAAAGAGCTATAAAATTTATTGGTCTAATTGTTGGAATATTTCACTGAGAAACTGTTTTCAGAAAATTATTTTATATATTTCAAATGACATTAACTTTTCAGTCAATTACTGGGGAATATTTCCTTACAAGGAAATGACTAATTTTACTGTCATTTCTTTCATCATTTGTTATTACTGTAAAAAATTTCATTCCACTGACCACAGAATTATGAAGAAAATAAATTGTTAACCAATTTTATTCAACTCATGGGACGTGAACAAGGTCATGGGCAACACTCTTCTCCTTTGACTTTTCTCTTTTTTCCAACTAAGATAAAGGTGAGTGGAAAGGTTAGATGGCAACCCCCGCCCCACTAGCATCATTCAAGTTTTTTCATTTTTTTTTTATCTTTTTCCCAACCTTCATGAATCATTCCCCATCCCCGAGACTCCTATCGTTCACCCTCAGCATCACATCTTACCTCTCTCGACTCTGTCCCCTGCCCATCACTCTATGCAAGAATGTTATAATTGGCCCAATGCCAATTCAATTTAACTTTGCTGCAACCCCCCAAGATTCTTCCCCCATTCTTCTCTGACTTTCCTCAAGGCTTGCCCTGTCACCAGTACACCCAAGACCGCCACGCTGCCACATCCCAACATTCGGGTTGGCAAGATTTTAACTGCTGCCACCACCACCACTCCTTCAACTGATCATGATGATGATGATGATGATGATAATAAAAGGATTATTATTATTAATTAGAAAAAAAACCTGCAAGAATGCAGATGCTACTACTACTACTACTACTACCAGGAATTGTTGAGCTGATGTCTTAACTGCTCCAATGGCAAGCAGTCCAGCCCACATTTAAAAAAGCCAGAACACTTAACTCCTCTATGCTTACCCCCTTCCCCCTACCCCGTTAACTTTGATTGATTTTGGCAGACCTGAAGGTCGACTGGGTCACATCTATCCCTCTTTTCTTAGGGGATGGACTGGAGTGTATATATATATATATATATATATGTGTGTGTGTGTGTGTATACCTATTTGTGCAAACATATGCATGCAAACGCAAACATATATATATCTATATATATATATATATATATATATATACACACACACACAATTCTTATTGTATTAATATATACATAGTGATGATTGCACTATATATATATATATATATATATATATACATACACATATGATGATACCTGCATGTATACATTTACATTTATTTTATACATGTAAGTCCACAAACACATATATGTACGTGTGTATGTTGTGTGCATGAGATATATGTGTGAGATATATATATATGTGTGTGTGTGATGTTTGTGTGTTGTGTGCATGTGATATATATGTGTGTGTGTGATGTTTGTGTGTTGTGTGCATGTGATATATATATATGTGTGTGATGTTTGTGTGTTGTGTGCATGTGATATATATGTGTGTGATGTTTGTGTGTTGTGTGCATGTGATATATATATATGTGTGTGATGTTTGTGTGTTGTGTGCATGTGATATATATATATATGTGTGTGTGATGTTTGTGTGTTGTGTGCATGTGATATATATGTGTGTATGTGATATATATGTGTGTGTGTGTATGTGATATATATATGTGTGTGTGTGTATGTGATATATATGTGTGTGTGTATGTGATATATATATATATGTGTGTGTGTGTGATATATATATATGTGTGTGTGTGTGATATATATATGTGTGTGTGATATATATATATGTGTGTGTATGTGATATATATATATATGTGTATTTATATGTGTGTGTGTGCGATATATTTATGTGATATATATGACTGTATGATATATATATATGATGTGTGATGTATAGTTTATTTGAATTATATTCAGCTGAATCAAAATGAAAATAATTTCAATGCTCAAAACATTAATGTTAAACATTGTTCAATATAAAAATAGAGCAATGAATATTTATGATTAATTATTACATTAGAACATGTGCAAACTAGAAACTACTACAAAATTGTAGATTTTGTTTCGACATTGAAAGAACATCTCATCAGGTAGTTAATAACAACTACCTGAACATTGTTCTTTCAATGTCAAAACAAAATGTGCAGTTTTGTAGTAGTTTGTAGTTTGCTCATTCTAAAGTAATAATCAATAATAATAATGACAATAATATATATATATATTACTCACACACATAGTAAAAAGTACCTTCAGATATTGGAGGCCATGTACTAATGTAGACAACCCACACTTAATAAAATCAGCTTTAAATTCGGTCATAGCACGTTACATTGCATTTGAATACATGGTTCTGTTGTCATTTTGCAGTTCCCAGATGAATCCCTCATGCCACTATACACTCAATTGAACAAAAAACCCACTACCACCATTCCTTCTTGGCCTACAGCCATGTGCGACACAAAAAATGGACCTGTCTAATTTTCTCTGTATAACTCCACTCTGTTAATAATAATTTAAATGTTCTATGTTCACTGAACATTAAATGTTCATCCTTTGATAATGGCTTATGTAAGCCGAAAGCTCAGACCTGATAAAAAAATCAACAATTATTGCGATTTCTTGTCGTCTTTCCATGACAACACTATCAAGCTAATCAGATCATACGAACGGATCTTACACAAAATAGACAGAACTTGTCTATATTATTCAATGAAACCTATATATATATATATATATATATATAGGGGCACCATAATATAATTCACAAATTTGGAAACGGCCGACTGTACTGATTGTCACTCCTGCTGGAAGCTCTAATACAAGCATCTCAGAGTGTTTGGGTGTGAATCAGTGGATATCAGCTCGGAACCACAAATCGGGGAGCCGAGTTCAAATTCCAGTTATATCCCTTGCATTCACTTATGCACATAAACCCTTGGGAAAGGTATTAATTCATCTTTTCCCTCCAGTTATGGGTTAAATAACAGGACAGATTGTGTTCTATAGCCTTGGTTGGCAACCAGTCTAACAAAAATGCAATGGCAACCTACTGCGGGATAATCTTCTGCTCAGTCAGTCATGTCTCGTTTGAGACATGATCGCCCAAGTGTGTATCACGTATGGCACTTAACTGACTGACTGAATATAATAGTTGGAAACAAACATCCTACTGGTCATAAAGTTGGGGATCGGTTTTCTATTGTTATGAATTAACAAACTGATCCCCCAATAATAACTACTTAATAATATAATACATCTCTTCCTCCTCTAGCTATGAGTCAAATAACAGGACAGATTGGGTTCTATAGCATTGGTCGGCAACCAGTCCACCGCAGAAAACAATGGCAACCTACTGTGGGATAATCTTCTGCCCAATCTGTCATGTCTCTTTTGAGACATGATCGCCTAAAGCATGTGACTGACTGGGTGTCAATCTGAGGATAATGCAGAAGACTTGGAAAGAGTTGGACGAGTTTAATGGTGATTTCAAAGGTGTTTGAAGTAATCACTAGTGATGGTGACGTTATGCCTCCATTCATCTTCCCACAAGGCCTCAAACTCAACATCTCAACCTACATCAAGTGCCTTGAGGAGGTAGTGTTGCCCTGATTCAAGTGGACTCTGCACCATACCACAGAAGCTGGAATACCCAGTCATCGCTGTCAGACAATTTCTGCAACCACATCACCCTTACATCTTGTCGCATACCTCTTGATTATTATGCATGGGGAGAGACCAACAAGGGGACCATTTAAAAGAGTTGCAGGAGATTCTGAAGTCATCTGAAGGCCATGGTTGAAGCCAATGGCAATTTTATTGAATAAATTTACTCTTTATTTAGTATTTCAAAATATTTTTGTATAATTTTGGTAAATATATCTGTTAAAATGAGATGTCAGTGTCATTTTCCTTGTCGTGTAATTTAGATGACTGTATTTACTCAGTATATGTGTGTGTAAGGTCTGTAGGATATATAAATGTAAACTTATTATACTTGTTTCGAAAAACCCTCAGAGTACATACCCGGAAGGAAAAAATGGTAATAAAAAAAGAACGAGCTAAGCACTTGAACATCAGACAAAGTACGTAGCCCAAAGAAAAAAAACCCGAGACGAGTAACCTAAAACAAAAAGCGCTTAATACGCAAGTAGTGCAAACTAATCAAATAACTAACCTAGAGAGCCAACGAACCTACCAAGGTTTCACCAAATTGGATCTTCAGGGAAAGACATGAATTAATAAATATGCATATGTGTGCGCGTTAATATTCAGATGTTAATAAAACAGTGCTCAATGTATGAACAGAGCTATATTACATATATGTGTTAATGGATATACATATTGTCCTACGTTGATGAGATAATTTGGAGTTTCATTCGTTATGAAATCATCAGGTGCATATTTCAAATGGACCGTTTAACAGATTTGAATTTAAGTTCACTCGATATGCAGCTGATGATTGAATAACATGAAAATATGTATATTTATTAATATATTCATTCATTCACAAGCACTAATCAGATCCTGAAAGTTCACCTATTCACATTCTCTCAAGGTGGCTCCTTGCTTTAAATGTCTACTGAGTTATCTAGATCAGCCCAAATATCAAGTGTAACTCATATATATATATATATAGTACTGTGCAAAAGTATTAGGACAAGAACTATTTTATCATATTTTATCATAGGCATATTGACAGAAAATAAACAATTTAATTAAAGTAATTTTATTTAATTTACTCAACAAATGCTTTAACAAGAAAAAAGTACTTGTTACAAAATGAATTTAATATTTAGTATAATAGCCTTTTGAAATAATAAAATAATTGCAACAATTTACCAATCGCACCTCGTATATATATATATAGTACTGTGCAAAAGTATTAGGACAAGAACTATTTTATTTTTTATAAGGCATATTGACAGAAAATAAACAATTTAATTAAAATAATTTTATTTGATTTACTCAACAAATGCTTTAACAAGAAAAAATACTGGTTACAAAATAAATTTAATATTTACTATAATAGCCTTTTGCTTTGATCACAGCCTTCATTCTGTCAGGTATTGATATTACAAGCTTCTTCAATGTATCTAATGGTATCTCCTGCCAAGCAGCTTGTATTTGTTCCCAAAATGTTTATTGCGAAGTAACATTAGATTTATCAATTCGTGAGGGGGGAATAAGAAAAAAGTCAGTCATATCCAAGGATAATAGAATAATGAGTAGTTTCAAAATAACGTTTAATAGAAAATGGGAAAAATTAAATATAACTTCTTTTTAATACATTTCTTTTACACCTAATTTTAAACAATCAATGTTTATTAGCAATTTACTTGGTTTTTCACTCTGTATTTGAATTTCAGTGAGGTTTTTAGTAAAATCTCACTGAAATTCAAAAATCTTTCTTTTCTTTATTATTTTTAAATCAGCAGGACTTTTTGGTTGGGAAATTTAGTGAAGTAGTTTTCTGTTGCCACCTTTACAGTTTTGTATTCAGAGGTGTTGTGTCCTGGGTATGATGATAAAATGCATCTGGCAGCAAGGCCTCTAGTTGAAAAATTTTGAGGAGCATGGAACCACCTCCTAATTGCTGTTGTGACCGGGTCCACCCTGACCCAGGGTGGTAGCATTTATTAGAGTCCCAGTTATGGGCAAATAGTTAACCCTCAAACTGGGGTCAAAATACTATGAAAGAATAAATATATATTTTCATAGTGAAAATTACAGCAATACATTTTCGGAGAAATGGTATCTCCTGCCAAGCAGCTTGTATTTGTTCCCAAAATGTTTATTGCGAAGTAACATTAGATTTATCAATTCGTGAGGGGGGAATAAGAAAAAAGTCAGTCATATCCAAGGATAATAGAATAATGAGTAGTTTCAAAATAACGTTTAATAGAAAATGGGAAAAATTAAATATAACTTCTTTTTAATACATTTCTTTTACACCTAATTTTAAACAATCAATGTTTATTAGCAATTTACTTGGTTTTTCACTCTGTATTTGAATTTCAGTGAGGTTTTTAGTAAAATCTCACTGAAATTCAAAAATCTTTCTTTTCTTTATTATTTTTAAATCAGCAGGACTTTTTGGTTGGGAAATTTAGTGAAGTAGTTTTCTGTTGCCACCTTTACAGTTTTGTATTCAGAGGTGTTGTGTCCTGGGTATGATGATAAAATGCATCTGGCAGCAAGGCCTCTAGTTGAAAAATTTTGAGGAGCATGGAACCACCTCCTAATTGCTGTTGTGACCGGGTCCACCCTGACCCAGGGTGGTAGCATTTATTAGAGTCCCAGTTATGGGCAAATAGTTAACCCTCAAACTGGGGTCAAAATACTATGAAAGAATAAATATATATTTTCATAGTGAAAATTACAGCAATACATTTTCGGAGAAATGGTATCTCCTGCCAAGCAGCTTGTATTTGTTCCCAAAATGTTTATTGCGAAGTAACATTAGATTTATCAATTCGTGAGGGGGGAATTGCTTTTACACCTAATTTCTTTTACACCTACTATTACCAGTAGTACATTTTTGAAGGAAAAAATATTACCAGTAATATATTCTTGATGAGAAAGTATATATACCAGTAATACATCTGACCCTCTTTACAAAATGCATCAATGAAACCTGATCTACGAACTGATTTCTTACAAAGAACGCATATTCTATTCATATGAAGCTATTGTAAAACTCTTTTTACCATTAATAAATATATGTATACCAGTAATACATCTGACTTTCAAAAAACCCTTTTTACAAAAATACGTCAATAAAACCTGATCTACAAACTGATTTCTTACAAAGAATACATATTCTATTCATATGAAGCTGTTGTAAAAATCTAGTAGCCTTTAATAAATATATATATATATATATATATATATATATATATATATATATATATACCGGTAATACACCTGACTCTCGACAAAACTCTCTTTACAAAATGCGTCAATGAAACCTGATCTACAAACTGATTTCTTACAAAGAATAAATATTCTATTCATATGAAGCTGTTGTAAAAATCTAGTAGCCTTTAATATATATATATATATATATATATATATATATATACACCAGTAATACACCTGACTCTCGACAAAACTCTCTTTACAAAATGCGTCAATGAAACCTGATCTCCAAACTGATTTCTTACAAAGAATACATATTCTATTCATATGAAGCTGTTGTAAAAATCTAGTAGCCTTTAATAAATATATATATATATATATATATATATATATATATATATATACCGGTAATACACCTGACTCTCGACAAAACTCTCTTTACAAAATGCGTCAATGAAACCTGATCTACAAACTGATTTCTTACAAAGAATAAATATTCTATTCATATGAAGCTGTTGTAAAAATCTAGTAGCCTTTAATATATATATATATATATATACACCAGTAATACACCTGACTCTCAACAAAACTCTCTTTACAAAATGCGTCAATGAAACCTGATCTCCAAACTGATTTCTTACAAAGAATACATATTCTATTCATATGAAGCTGTTGTAAAAATCTAGTAGCCTTTAATATATATATATATATATATACACCAGTAATACACCTGACTCTCGACAAAACTCTCTTTACAAAATGCGTCAATGAAACCTGATCTCCAAACTGATTTCTTACAAAGAATACATATTCTATTCATATGAATCTATTGTAAAAATTTTGTTGGCATTAAATAACCCATTGAGGTGCTGATATGTCGTAAAACAAACCAAACCATTGTTGTTCTCCTAAACTAGCTGCCAAACAAGTTTCAAGAAGACTATGTTAGAAATGGTTTCATGCCTTTCTAAAGAATGCAAAAGCCTAGACTAGGATATTTACTCTTCCCTCCCACTTAAGAGAGGTATGACACAAGGTAACGTGGGGAATCTGAGCATGTACGCCCAGGCAAACTGGTCAAATATTACCCATCCCCCCCACACAGAGTGGATAGGTTCAAAACCGGTCCTAAACTGGTCTTAATTCGTCATTTGGAACCCAGCCAAAAGGCTGGGGCCCAGAGTAGACCAGAATTTGAATTCTTATTGACAATTCCATTTTTCTCAAAAATTATTATTGTGCCACCTGCCTATATAATTTTACATCAATATAAAATATATTATTATGGACTATTTTAAAGAGCTGAAGAAATTAAGAACAATAAAAGTGACTGTTGTACCTGTACTTGCTGTCACTTGATCTCCATTGTTACTATTGCTGCGACAACTTAAGGAGTAATAATAATAAAATTTTGTTTTCTCATTCTTTCAGATCATTGCCCTCGGGCCAAGCACAGAAAAGGAACTACAGCAGAAGTCTGTGGAAGTATATGCTGTTCCAAAATCTCCCACTCCAGCTGATTTGGCCAAATTGATTATAGAAGGCAAAGAATGATTATCGATGATTCTTACTGATTAGAAAGGAAAAACAAAAACGCTTAAGAATTTGCAAACATCTATTCAGGTTTTCAAATTGAGAAAATTTGTGATGAAATATTTATTTTTAATTTTGTAAAATAGACTATCAGTGTACTTTTGATTTTAACTTATCTTAAATGGTTTTTCTTGTGCTTTGATTTTTAAATTATTTTAAACTCTGGTAATTTTTCCGGGTAACGAGAAAAGAATTTTTTAAACTTACGAACAGCATGAATAGTTTTCTTTGTTTTTTACCTTTTGTCTGAAAGAACATCATAAATTTGTCCGGCATTGACTAAACAGAATTCTAGTATGGAAAATGTTTCACTTTTCACAAACTTTTGTAGCTGGCAATCTATTTTGTGTTTGAAATGTTGACCAATCAGAACACGCAGCATCACAATGAAATATATTTAAATAATCTCTGAATTCTGATTGGTGGATAATTAATTCTTGTCAAAAGTTGACATTTCAAAAAAATAATGCTTTTTCTTGAAAAAAAAATTGATCAGAATCTATAAATCTATAAAACACGATGGAGGGGATGTTTGGGGTTGTTAGCTTTTCTGAACTACTTTGATAAAATTTTTTTCAAAGCTGAAGTCACCACCTCTGCCCATGATGAAAGAGAATTACAGTATGAATTTGAATTGTCATTTGACATTCCACATTTTATGATCTTGGAAAGACTATAAATGTTGTTTGAAGTTTTTAAAATGTTTTACTCAGCATAAAAAAACATAATGTATTATATACTAGCATATTTACCCTATATTTCAAGGGTTTAAAAATGAGTTTATGTCAAGATTATTTTTTTATTCATATCACAAACTGATTATTCATTATTATGATATATTATTATGATATATTATTATGATATATTTATATGTGAATTTCTGGGATGAAGAGTTATTTATCACACTATTTATATTTGTATTATTATCCTCCTCTTTGTTGTTGTTATCACAATGGTTTGGCCATTGCGCCCTCCAACCATCATCAGGTGTAATCTACAGGGAAATCCAAACAAAATCTTTTATTTAATCTACAGGGGTAGACTGTTCTTGTTCCACTATCCATGTCTGGGGCTATTTCATCAAGTTGTTATTTTTAGTACTGTTCAGTTATTGTTTGCCCTCTTTCCACTGAGTTCAAGTACACACTGTCCACACTTCTAAACTGAACCCTTTATTTAATCTACAGAGGTAGACTGTTCTTGTGCCACTGTCCATGTCTAGGGCTATCTCATCAAGTTGTTATTTTTAGTACTGTTCAGTTATTGTTTGCCCTCTTTCCACTGAGTTCAAGTACACACTGTCCACACTTCTAAACTGAACCCTTTATTTAATCTACAGAGGTAGACTGTTCTTGTGCCACTGTCCATGTCTAGGGCTATCTCATCAAGTTGTTATTTTTAGTACTGTTCAGTTATTGTTTGCCCTATTTCCACTGAGTTCAAGTACACACTGTCCACACTTCTAAACTGAACCCTTTATTTAATCTACAGAGGTAGACTGTTCTTGTGCCACTGTCCATGTCAAGGGCTATCTCATCTAGTTGTTATTTTTAGTCCTGTTCAGTTATTGCTTGCCCTCTTTCCACTGAGTTCAAGTACACACTGTCCACACTTCTAAACTGAACCCTTTATTTAATCTACAGGGGTAGACTGTTCTCGTTCCACTGTCCATGTCTAGGGCTATCTCATCAAGTTGTTATTTTTAGTACTGTTCAGTTATTGTTTGCCCTCTTTCCACTGAGTTCAAGTACACACTGTCCACACTTCTAAACTGAACCCTTTATTAAATCTACAGAGGTAGACTGTTCTCGTTCCACTGTCCATGTCAAGGGCTATCTCATCAAGTTGTTATTTTTAGTACTGTTCAGTTATTGTTTGCCCTCTTTCCACTGAGTTCAAGTACACACTGTCCACACTTCTAAACTGAACCCTTTATTTAATCTACAGAGGTAGACTGTTCTTGTGCCACTGTCCATGTCAAGGGCTATCTCATCTAGTTGTTATTTTTAGTCCTGTTCAGTTATTGCTTGCCCTCTTTCCACTGAGTTCAAGTACACACTGTCCACACTTCTAAACTGAACCCTTTATTTAATCTACAGGGGTAGACTGTTCTCGTTCCACTGTCCACAGTTATTGCTTGCCCTCTTTCCACTGAGTTCATGTATAATTTTTTATCAACAGCTTCCATTTTTTTCCTATCATTATTATTCCTATGCTAGGATTACTAAAGAGCTCCTCATAGCCTAGCATATGCAATAATTCTTTGAAATGTCTTAACTCTCTTTGTCTAGTATTTCTGCTTCATTCTAAAGCGATTGATGACTGCCTCTTTCCTCCATACATGATTAGCCTTGCCTGATTTCATTGTTTTGCCCATAATTATAGTTTTTCTATCTTTCTTCAGCCTTAATTTTAGGGGTGACTGGTCTCACCTTTATACTCTTTGCCACAACTGAAATGAAATGGAATACACCCAGTTCTTAATCATGTTGCGCTTCTCTGTTGGGTGGAGCTGTTTTTGTTAGGAGTGTTCATGTCTAGGGATGCCTCGGCTGTTGCTGTTTCTACTGAGTCCACACTGGGATTGAACAATTTCTATGTCAGCAAATTCATGTGCAAATATTTTAATCTACTTGACCTGTAGCTTACTGAACTTGGAGCCTTAAACCTAGACTACCTGCTAATTAGTGCTGCTGGGTGTCATGTTTTAGCTGTTGATGCTGATGTTATGGTCAATGACTTGTTGACATTTGTCTTTCTTTATTAGTGACACTTATTTTATTTCTATGCTAGGCCTAAGAAGGTCCTCATAGCCGGGTATATGTGATGATTCTTTCAGATGTTTAACTCTCCAGTGTTCTTCCTTGTTCAGAATTTTCTCTTCATTCCACAGGGGCTGATGACCACTCATTTCCCTCCATACATAAATGATATCCCGAGACATGGGCAGTAGAAACAGAATCGTCTACCCATGAAGATTAAATAAATTGCCTGTAGGTCATCCAGGTTGATGTACGCATGATGAAGGCCGGAGAATACAATGGCCAAAACATTGTGAAAAAACCACAAACATGGGAAAAATAGTCCGATCTAAATAGTGTAAATATTATAATAGAATGGCTTGTATTTATGGCTTAATTCTTTGTCAATTCAGGCATTTTAAAAAATATTGTTTTATTTGATCCTATAAGCATGCAGCCAGTCTACTGAATCTGTGATATCCTTCAAAGATATACATTTTTTGGCAGACCTGAAGGAGACTACCACCACCTTTAAATTTGTTGTTTTTCCTTTTTTTTTTATTTTTTTTAGTTCAATCATTTTGATTACACCCCAAACTTTCCGATTGACAAAAAAAATTTGGAAAAATTTCAATATTTTAACAATTTTAGTGGGGAGGATCAGTTTTTCATACAACGTTATAGTAAATCGATCCTCCATTTTGGAACCACTCGCTGGTACGACATTACCACCACCTGTAAATTTGTTGATTATCAATTTTTTTTTTTTACTTTTTTCAGTGCAATCTTATCGATTAAACCATAAAGTTTTCGATTGACAAAAAAATTTGTAAAAATTTCAACATTTAAACAATTTGGGGGTGGGGGCTCATTTTTTTTCATAAGACCTTATAGTAAATTGATCCCCTGCAATTAACCTTTTTGGTTGCGTATATTCAACTATTGAATCCTTCGAAATTTTTGAATAAAGCCATTCTTGGAGTTTCCGAGGAAGATGTCATCGTAAGAACTGAAGAAAACTTGAAAAAGAGCAGCAACTCGTTCCAAAAGAACCAAAACAAAGCAACCTCAACATGAGTGGTTCCAAAATGGAGTATCGATTTACTATAACGTTGTATGAGAAAGTGAGCCCCCCCCCGCTCCCCCCCCAATTGTTTAAATACTGAAATTTTTTTCAAATTTTATTTGATAATCAGAAACTTTGTAATAACTGATTAGACTGAGCTGAAAAAAAAAAATTAAAAACAACAAATTTAAAGGTGGTGGTAGTCTCCTTCAGGTCGGCCCATTTTTTAACATTTTAAAAAATTTTGATGTAATTTGTTTTTTTCCTTCTTTTTTTTAAAGAAATTTTATTACTTTGAAAAATGTTTCTCTCAGTTATTATTTACTTTCAAGCTCATCTTTTGTTTTGTTATTACAATGCTTCGACCATTGAGCCCTACAGCCTTCATCAGTCATTTTGAGGACCTGGGTTACCTTCATGAAATTTGAAACTGAAGACTTCATTTACAACAGTGGTCCCCAAATGTTTTGAGGTTGCTGCCTACTTGTATACCAAAACACAACCCTGTTGCCACCCCCCAAACATAGAGACTCAACTCTAATGTTCTCTTTCCCAATGTATAGTCACATTTGATTGAATTTTCTTTATGCTAATATTGCAGGTCCAATGCGTATCTTAATATTTCCCATAATAATTGGTATATAAATGGGAGACACTGTGAAGATACAATGTGTGTGGGTTTATGTGATGTATGTCATTGTTCAAATGTGACAATGCCACCCTCTGACTAATTCAAGGCCTTTTATTGGGGATTTGATGCGTTGTGGTGCAATGAACATCGGCTTGGAAAAGGTATTAATCCGTCTTTTCTCTCCAGTTATGGGTTAAATAATAGATTGGGTTCTATAGCCTTGGCTGGCAACCAGTCTACCATAGAAAGCAATGGCAACCTACTGCAGGATAATCTGCCCAGTCAGTCATGTCTCATGTGAGACATGATAACCCAAAGCGTGTATCACGTATGGCACTTAACTGACTGAATAGTTGGAAACATAATTAAAACTTTTACTGGGCCTAAAGTGGAGGATCTGTTTTCTATTGTTATAAAGTAATAAACAGATCCCCTATTAATTATACATAATATAGTAATGTAATATAATCTCTATCTTTTCCCTCTACCTATGAGTTAATTAGCAGGACAGATTGGGCTCTGTAGCCTTGGTTGGCAACCAGTCTACTGCAGAAAGCAATGGCAACCTACTGTGGGATAAATCTTCTGCCCAGTCAGTTATGTCTCTTTCGAGACATGATCGCCCAAAGCACTTAACTGATTGACTGATTTGGCATTTTATTTCTGCAAAATCTTGTCAAATCTACTACTATTACATCAAGCTTACTTGGCCTTCACGGACATGGCCCACCACTTCTTCTCTGTTGTGTCTGATGGTCTTTATTTCTTCAGTGTTGAACTCTGTATCTTCTGTCAAGGTTTTGCTAGTTGACCCCAACTACTATTGCTATGCGTTGGTTGCTATAACATATATTTTCAAATTCTTCTCTGTGGCACTAACAGAGTCTCAGAAATCTTAATGTTTGCATCCATATGATTTTCAGATATGGAAAGGATTTAGCTATAGAGATTCATATTTGATAGATGCCAACATCATAAGATGCTTAGATCAGCCTAGAGTATTCTAGTGAAAACTTTATTTAATGTTTTCACCATTGATGTTATCAGAGCCATTGAAAAGGTTTCAACAGTTGAATAGAAGATGTTGACTTCAATGCTTGAGGATTAAGTATAAGGTTGCCAAAAAAGTTTTTGCCATTCTTGATTTATAAGAAAAAGGTATACAAAAGTTATATAAAGTTGATATACTGCTAGTCCTTGAAGTAATCCCCATCACCATCTAAAACATTTTACCAGAAGTAATCTCCATTGGCATCTAGAACCCTTTGCCAGAAGTAATCCCCATCGGCATCTAGAACCTTTTGCCAGAAGTAATCCCCATCGGCATCTAGAACCTTTTGCCAGAAGTAATCTCCATTGGCATCTAGAACCCTTTGCCAGAAGTAATCCCCATCAGCATCTAGAATCTTTTGCCAGAAGTAATCCCCATCGGCATCTAGAACCTTTTGCCAGAAGTAATCCCCATCGGCATCTAGAACCTTTTGCCAGAAGTAATCCCCATCAGCATCTAGAACCTTTTGCCAGAAGTAATCCCCATCGGCATCTAGAACCTTTTGCCAGAAGTAATCCCCATCGGCATCTAGAACTTTTTGCCAGAAGTAATCCCCATCGGCATCTAGAACCTTTTGCCAGAAGTAATCCCCATCGGCATCTAGAACCTTTTGCCAGAAGTAATCCCCATCGGCATCTAGAACCTTTTGCCAGAAGTAATCCCCATCGGCATCTAGAACCTCTTGCCAGAAGTAATCCCCATCGGCATCTAGAACCTCTTGCCAGAAGTAATCCCCATCGGCATCTAGAACCTCTTGCCAGAAGTAATCCCCATCGGCATCTAGAACCTCTTGCCAGAAGTAATCCCCATCGGCATCTAGAACCTCTTGCCAGAAGTAATCTCCATCGGCATCTAAAACTGTTTGTGGAACTCTCTTCTGGCTTTTTGCTTTCCAATCAAATTTTGTTTTCAAAAATCTAAATGCAATGTTAATCATTATCTTCCTTTTTTAAATTTCTGTTCTTTTATTGTTCTCACTCTTTAATAATGTTTTTTTCTCATATCCTCACTACTCAGTCTCCTCACCTTGCACCTTAGCGGCTTTATTGCATTACTTGGGATGAAATTAACCATGACAGACAATCGCTCCTAAATCCCTCTACCCATTAGCATGAATCAGGCTAGTCTCCCTGAAAGCAAAACACTGCATCTCCTTGGCTTAACTCTCACAACAGACTGCAAGTGGAACGAGTATATAGAATCCATAGCTAAATCCACTGCTAAGAAAGTTGTGTAGGGCCAGGAAGTTTTTTACGCCTGAAACAATCTTGCACATATATAAATCTACCATCTGCTCGTGCATTGAATACTGCTGCCATATCTGGTCGGGTGCTTCTGCTATCCACCTAGGTGTCCTTGACAAAATCCAATGGAGAATCTGTAATGTAATAGATCCCAACTTGACAGCTCAGATACAGTCACTTTCTCACCGGCGCAATGTGGCTTCCTTGTGTCTCTTCTACAAATACTTTCACGGCTTCTGCTGCAATGAACTTAGCTCACTGGTGCCTCCTATATATAAATTTACTCGAGCCACAAGATTAGCAACTAGATCCCACCCTTTTACTGTGAAACCAATAAATTGTAAACACAAATTCCACTCTAGCAGCTTCTTTTCTCACACTTTTCGCCTGTAGTATTCCCTTCCATTTATTTGCTTCCCCAACAGCTATAACCTCCAAGAATTTAAATGTAAAGTCAGTAGTCATCTCCTATCTCACTAATCTTCATCCTCTCTTTCATGCTCCTTTCTCCGTCTACTCCACTCTCATCAGTATTCTCATCCTTCTCTTACCCACTTCCTGACACCCCCTATAACCTGTCACTCTTTCTCAAAACTTTTGACTTCTGTAATCCCTTGCAAAAAAGTGAAAGTAAAATGCCTTGCTTGGGGCAATATGATTATAAAAAAAAATACTATACTAATTGTAATTTGGATATAAAGTGGGGGATCAATTCTACATTACAATCAGTAAATAAACAAATCCCTCACTTTATGGCCACATTCATTCTTCTCTTACCCAACTTCCTGATACCCTCTATAATCTGTCACTCTTTCTCATAACTTTTCTTCTATGTAACCCCCTGCAAAACAGTGGCAATAAAATGCTTTGCTTGAGGTGATATGATTATAAAAAAAAAGTATTAGGTGTATGCAAATGTTTTCAACATCTTCTTTAAATAAAAGAAAATAGAAACTGGATATATGGTAGAATGCAAAACAAAGTGATATGAAAAAAAGAGCTTTAGAATTTAGAAAACCCTCAACGTACACCTATAAATATGCACACGCATAAATAATTTGTGTTGGAATGGCTTCCGTTTCAAACATTTTGTAACTTTGAATTCAATTCAAGGATAAAAAAAAGTTTTGAATTCAAAAATCCCAACCATTCGTGTCTGAATATTACCATTTCTGATATGAAGACAATGAATTTTCAGGGTTAAAAGGCAAGGCTGAAGGCCTTTCTTCAGAGTTAGACTGCCACTTGGGTTCCATTTTAGTTGAACTTGGAACAGAGAAGGTCACCCCAGCACAGCTATTTTGAAAAGCTTTCCCCACTCTACTGCAAAAAAAAAAAAAATGAAATTATAAATTTATCCTAAAAAAAATAAATAGGTTTCTTCAACTTGACATAAATTTTGCAAAAAACTTTGTATTGCATATTTGGAAAAACGATATATAACTTTTTTTAATATATCAAAAACGATTTTAAGTGTGTGTGTGTGCACATGCGTGTGCGGGGGAAGAGGACAACTTTTCCACCTTGTCATAGTCTTTCTTTTTCCCAAAGATGTCATGTTTACAAAAATAAAGAAATTTAAACTCCTTTGACTAATATAAGCATTTACAATTTTGAGCTTAGTTTGACACAAGACGAAAAATTTTGGGCACTGGTCATGAGAAAACAACTTTGAATCCCAGTGAAGTACAGTACATTAACTTACAAATATCCTAGGGAAAATTATGAATCCATCTCCCCTCAGTTATGGGTTAAATAGTAAAAACTATCTGGGAAAAAAATCATTATTCTTAAAACATTGTTAATACAATATTCTCTCGCAAGCAGAAAAAAAAACAATTATTCTTACAGTCCGAAATGTTTCGGCCACAAAGGTTGATAAACCGTAAAAACAAATCAATAAAAATCAAACTTTACTCTCTTACAACAACCTCACTCCATAACCCTCGACCATGACTGACTTTTGGACCTTGTATCGGAGGCCACAATTTAAACAACATAAGGTACGCAAATGATACAGTGCTGATAGCAGACACGAAAAAGAAAATACAAGACAAGGTAGCTGAAGAGAGTGACAAGAAAAGACTATAAATAAACTGCAAGAAAACCGAATGCATGGTCATCAGCAAAAAGGGCAGCCCAAAATGCCCTTTTTGCTGATGCTAAAATCAAGCAGGTACAAAAATTTAAATACCTGGGAAGTGTTCTAACAGAAGACGGAAAGTGCGACACAGAGATCCAAAGGCGAATTGGCATGGCGAAGGAAGCATTTCCAGAAGTTGAGTAAAGTATTAAGAAACAACAATTTCGCTAGAAACAAGTAAGAGAGTACTGGATTGCTATGTGATGTCAGTTCTTCAATATGACAGTGAATGTTGGACAACATCATCAAAGATGAAGGAAAAACTTGAAGCAACTGAAATGAGGTTCTGTAAAAGAATGCAGCGAATATCATTGATCGATCATGTGAGCAATGATGAGGTGTTGGAAAGAATGGCAACGAAAAGGAAATTAACACTGAGCATCAGGAAAAGATAACTAAAGTTCCTGGGACATACAATGAGGAAGGAGGGCGTAGAAAACCTGATACTAACAAGCCAGATAGAGGGGAAAAGAGACAGGGGAAAGCAGTGGATAACATATTTGAAGGACCTGATCAGGTGGATGACGGAACGAGGGTTGTATGGTGCAACAGGAGAAAGCATTCTAAGAGCCACCAGGAATAGGGAGATGTGGAAAGCCATGATCGCCCATGTCCTGAAAGGACATGGCACATAAAAAACGAAGAAGAATGGACGAATAAGAGTAAAAAAAACATTCGTCGTAGAGCCGATTTCGAATTCCAATTGAATCCGTTGCATTCACTTATACACAAATACCCTTAGGAGAGGTATTAATCCGTCTCTTCCATCCAGCTAGGGGTTAAATAACAGGACAAATTGGGTTCTACAGCCTTGGTAGGAAACCAGCTGAAAGTAATGGCAAACTAGTGCTGGAAAATATTCTGCTCCGTCAGTCATGACTCTTTGGAGATAGATATATAAGACATTGAAAACAAAAATCAAATCATACCAAAAATATCGCGGAAAACAAGTAAAACAGGATTATCATACAGTAATGTAGCTAAAAATTGTGTGTGTGTGTGTGTGTGTGTGTGTGTGTGTGTGTGTATATATATATATATATATATATATATATATATCTTATTTATAAATTAAACTTTGTGTGTGTGTCCGTTACCTATAGACTCCGAAACGGCTGAACCGATTTTCTTGAAAATTTACACAGTTGTACTATAAGCGTCTGCGAGTGTTCTTCGCTAGGCTTTGTATCGAGGTACTCGGGATAAATATCGACAATCGAAAAAATCGAGTTATAGAAGGAGTGGTCCGATTTTAATCAAATTTGATACACTCATAGACAAAGACAAGAAACGACATTCAGAAGTTTCAAGGTTGCAGTTCTTACAATAGTGCAGAAAATTGATAATATATATATATATATATATATATATAAGGCAAGATGTTTGTGTGTGTGTGTTTATCTGCCTGTATGTCTATTTTTTTTTAGCACTTTTGTTTTAATTTTTGCTTCGGATTTGGCTCTAAGTAGGTATAATTGTACTTCTTAGTCTCATCCATGATACCATTTACTCAGAGGATTTATTTAGCATTAAAAATTTAGTTTACGACGAAAAAAACTTATTTGATATCGATACCAGGAAATCAAAATTTGACTTGCATCCATTCATTTTTCTTTCAGTCTACGGTTTCGCTTTAACTGGAATCAACTATTGCTTTTTAGTCTTTCGTGCCAACGTCCAAAGAGTCCGAGCTCCAGGACCATGGATTACTTTTAAAGCTTTCATTACACCCGAGCAACGCCGGCCTATACTGTTAGTTGCTAAATAAACGACCAGAACTCATTTCAAGATGTCAGGCAGAAAAACTACTTTTTACGAAATTTCTTAAAAATTGGAAACTAAAAATAAATACGAAAAATGAATAAAATATTATTAAATAAATAATAAGAATAAATAGGTAAAATGAAATAAACAAGAAATCTGTAATAAACAAATTAAATAAATAAGAAATGAACAAATTATGAATGCACGCAAGTAAATATAAAAATAACAATGAGAATAAAGTGATCAATAATAAATAATGAGTAAAAAGTTCAGTCAGTTAAGGGCCATACGTGAAACACGTGAAACACGGGCGATCATGTCTTGAAAGAGGCATGACTGACTGGGTAGAAGATTATCCCGCAGTAGGTTGCCATTGCGTTCTGCAGCAGACTGGTTACCAGCCAAGGCTATAGAACCCAATCTGTCCTACCATTTAACTAATAGCTGGAAAGAGAAGAGATAGATTATATTAAATTATTATATTAAGTATAATTAGTGGGGGATTAGTTTATTACTTCATGAATATAGAAAACCGATCCCCCACTTTATGTCCAGCAGAAGTTTTAATTATGTTTCCAACTATTATATTGTCAGTTAAGTGCCATACGTGAAACACGTTTTGGGTGATCATGTCTCGAAAGAGACATGACTGAGTGGGCAGAAGATTATCCCGCACTAAGTTGCCATTGCGTTCTGTAGTAGGCTGGTTACCAGCCAAGGCTAGAGAACCCAATCTGTCCTGTTATTTGACTCATAGCTAGAGGGGGAAGAGATGTATTATATTATTAAGTAGTAATTAGTAGGGGATTAGTTTATTACTTCATAACAATAGAAAACCGATCCCCCACTTTATGACCAGTAGAAGTTTTAATTGTGTTTCCAACTATTCTATTCAGTCAGTCAGTTAAGTGCCACAAGTTAAACACGCTTGAGCGATCATGTCTCGAAAGAGACATGACTGACTGGGTAGAAGATTATCCTGCAGTATGTTGCCATTGCTTTCCGCCGTAGACTGCTATAGAACACAATCTGTTTTATTATTTAACCCATAACTGGAGGGGAGAGACGGGTTAATATCTTTTCCAATATATCCATACACAGGAAGTAAAAAAAAAAAAAAAAAAAAAAAGAAGAAGAAAAAAATGGGTATTAAGAAAGAAAAAAAATTTTAAAATTCGACGTCCAGACAGGGATTCATGACTGGATATTAGAATCTATCTATCTATCTATATATATATATATATATATATATATATATATATATATATATATATGTATGATGATCTAACTCGACAAACAGACCTGGTGAGTAAGAACATCATGACGATGTCCTCACGAAACTTCGAAGTCAGCATGAATCTGCTCTTTCAAAGCGATAAACTCTTTGTATATATATATATATATATATATAAAGGAGCATTACATTTTCCTATTCCGCTTCTGTGGTTTCCATCACTGAAGGTTTTTTCAGGCAGTGAAAATTATTTATTCTTGCAAAATGACAACAATTGCGACACACGGCAACGGGGAAAGTAGGGTAGGGTTGGCCAACCCTTTTTATCCTAGACTTAGCTAATCCGATAAACGACCCATTCATCCATTACAATTTGCTTATTCACTATTCAATCCTTCACATACCGCAATGCTACATATTCACAAGGGAACTACAAAATGCCCCATGACATAAACATTTTCATTTTGTCCCAATGCTTTTTTTTCCTTTTTTTAAAAAAATATATAAAAATTCAATGATCCAGAAAAAAAGGAGAGGGTATGAACCCAGAAAACTAAACTATAAGAAATCATTAAAACCAAAGATAACAGTTGTTGGTAGTGCCTGTCCACCAAAGGAAGAAGAAGCAGCCTCTGTATTCTGCCAACAGACTCGAGAAATCACTCACTAACGGAAAGGGAAAGTTAAAAATATATGGCGGAGTGAGTAAATCAAAACTGACAAAGAAATAGATGCAAAAAAAAAAATAATAATAATTTGGAGGTTAGAAATCTCGACGTGGGTCGTAAAAGAGAAAACCTGGCCCAGGCTGGGGACGACACTCACATTAACTAAGTAAACAAAGGGAGTTTTATCTTAACGAAGAGTGGGTTTGACAGGAATCTGACTCGTTGCGACTAAACGGATTTAGAAAAAGAAAAAAAAAAATCAAAGCTAGCTCTGTTCACTTGTTTCAATCTCTCTACTTTTACTCACCTTTCGCTGAAATCTGTCGAGAACAGTAGCTAAATATCTGTTCTGATAATCTTGAGCTGGTGCCTAAAGAATCCGACCTGATCCTGATAAGAATAGCGTTCGTATTGCAAGATTCCTTTCGTCCATATTACCATTCTTAGATTCATCACACTCCAGAGTGCGGGCTTGCCATATCGCACATATATGTGAGATCGATGAACACAACATTTTCGGTATCTGTGAATTCCGAGTGAGGAACCACACAAAATAATGAACAACAAAACAGATATTTGAGATACAAAAATATGTTATATTAAACGTAAATATACAACTAGAACGCAGGTTAGTAATTCAGGAATACGATTAGTAAGGAATATATATATATATATATATATATATATATATATATATATACAAGTCTGTGAAAGTGAAGCCGTGCTTGGAATTAACTTATATTCGTGTAATACTATTCTGTCTGAGTGGAGCTCAGAGCTACTATGACTACTACGCGGTATTCTCTGGGTAACTTCGGTATCTCTCGGTAACTGACGAATCAGTTCCGGTACTCTCCGATAACTAACGGATCTCATTATGGCAAGAGTATATGTATACTCAGTCGAGTTCATTATCAGAAAAAGGTGGGGTTCCTACAACAGTATCAATATGAGCTGTCAACTCACCGTCGTGGTCTCAGAACGGGGCGCACCTGAGGACAGTGGTATAAGGCGTGCGAAGCAGTTTCCTGTAAACTAAGGTTACACCAACGACAGTCGGGCAAATCCGCTCAACACCCTCTGAAGGTTGTGTCAATCGCTAACGAAGTGAAATTTCAAGGTTGCTGAGGTAATCTGTCGCTAGCGCCCAAGACCAAAAAAGTGCAACTCGGTCGCCGAGAAACTAGTCACCCACAGAGACGATCCTTTGTGACCACCTCAACTAATTCTCAATATAAGTGTCTTCTCGGCCAATAGACTGAGAAATGACTCTCAAGGCTTCTCGACACTCTCTGAGGCATGCCAACTGTTTCCGGGGATTAAGACAGCTCTCAACCTTAGAATCGGAAGGAGTGATCTGTAAGGTAAGGAAAGGCGTCACTAACACCCCACTCCAAGATCGAATTCTCTGTCAACGCACAGTGTAGGAAAGCCAACATCGATGACTCGCCAGGTATGGCATTCTTAGTCCCCCTTGACACAAACATGCCTTATGCCTGCCACCACCACACAAGAGAGAGGACAAACACTCGGGCGCCTTACGGTTCTTGCAGAGAGTAAGTGTGCGCAACCGTTAAAAAAAGACATAAGTAGCGCACGCCTCAGTCCTACCCTTCACGGGCGACCGACTTCGGATTCAAGACCGGACCGCCGATCCTACATCTGCCTGTACCACCGACCCATTCTTCTAACCCTCGCCCTAAATAAACTCCAAGAATGTGGACGGGTCCATCAGTCCAACTAAAGAGCCTTGGAAAAGCGATTCCTTTCCAGGCACCTAATCGCAAGTGGCCTTCTCGTAACGTTCAAGCAACTTTTGTACCACCTCAATATGAAATGGTTATCTCATCGGCGTACGCGGAAATCCTGGGTCGAGCACCACCAGGGACAGCGATTCCATATAGGGCCGGGCTGCACGCCTTGTTCTTTAAGTGGTGAAGGAGGGTATCCAAAGCAGCGGTGACAATGGACAACCCTGAAGAACCGACCAAGACAGCGCAAAAGCGTGTGACCCCCAAGGATTTATACCGTACTCGTGGGTAATAGCCCTAATAAGGAACACAGGTGAAAACCTACAGGTATAGACCACCTGGAAGGTGCAAAAGACTCATTTCCGGACATCAGGGATAGCCCAAATAGTGACTCCTGTTCTTAATAAATGGGCAAAATTATGCGCAGGGAGGGTCCCGGTTATTTTCCATCCCTTCCTATATAACGTCTGAAATTAACATTCCCGATGGACGTCGGCGGGATTGTCCTGGAAGGACGCATTCCATTGAAATTGGGTATAGGAAGCTTCGGACAATCTATCGTGGTCCTGACACCAGCAGATTCCCACCCAGATTGCGTTTAAGAAACAAACTTGAATGGCTTCAAGAGAGCTTTCCTTTGCAAGGAAAGGTCCTTCTCAAGAGCCATTTTGCCTACTTGGAAGCTATACAGAAGGGAGATGGCGAATTCTAAGTGGGGGGGGGGTGGGAAATTTGGAAACTTTTTTACGGATAGCTAGGTTCTTTTCCGTTTGGCGAAAAAGGGTTTTAGAATCTTCCATGGCCTTCTCGGCACTACTTCAGCCGGACATTTTCTCCGTTTTGTACAACTTGACATCCTCTTCCTTTTCCCCATTCTCAGTCACCCCCTTAAACGAGGAAGATCGCGGTGGGGGTATATTATCTAGCTCCATATCTTTATTCTGTAGCTGAAGTTGCGGTTGTTGCTGCGGCTCATGATGTTAGGGAGGTTGCTATTAATGCTGCTACTCTTGTGACTAAGATTGTTTCTACTGTTGCTGCTGCTCATGTAGCTAAGGAAGTTGTTGCTAATGCTGCTGCTCTTGTAGCTGAGGTGGTTGCTATTGTTGCTGCTGCTCCTGAAGTTATTGGGGTTGCTATTAATGCTGTTTCTTTTGTAGCTAAGGTGGTTGCTATTGTTGCTGCTGCTCATGTAGCTAAGGAAGTTGTTGCTAATGCTGCTGCTCTTGTAGCTGAGGTGGTTGCTATTGTTGCTGCTGCTCCTGAAGTTATTGGGGTTGCTATTAATGCTGTTTCTTTTGTAGCTAAGGTGGTTGCTATTGTTGCTGCTGCTCATGTAGCTAAGAAATTGTCGCTAATGCTGCTGTTCTTGTAGCTGGTGTGGTTGCTATTGTTGCTGCTGCTCATGAAGTTATGAAGGTTGCTATTAATGCTGCCGCTCTTGTAGTTGAGGTGGTTACTATTGTTGCTGATGCTTACGGTGTTAAGGAGTTTGTTGTTAATGCTGCTTATGAAGTTATGGAGGTTGCTATTGTTGCTGATGCTGGATGTTTTTATGTTAACGTCCTTTTAACCTCTCTGATGATGCCTCATGTGAGCCGAAAGCTTAGAACTAACTTAAAAAATTATCCAAATGTTGGACAATTTTTGTCTTTATTTTCACCTGAAATTAAAGCCAAAATACGATGTTTAGAACGGCTCATGATTAAACATAATAGACATTGATTGTCTCTTATATTTAACAGTATATGTTTACAATATATATATATATATATATATTTTTTTCTAAACATATGCTGTTAAATATAAGAGACAATGAATGGCTATCATGTTTAATCATGAGCCGTTCTAAACGTCGTATTTTTGCTTTAATTTCAGTTGAAAATAAAGACAAAAATTCTCCAACATTTGGATAATTATTTATTGGTTTTCTTCTAAGCTTTCGGCTCACATGAGCCATCTTCAGAGAGGTTGTTTAAACTGAAATATTATAAAATCCACCATCACCGACGATTTAATTTTGTGTTGACATAAAACTCCGCTTGGCAACAGCAATAGTTACCGAAAATAATAAACGCAGTTCTTAAGTTTGCCAAATACATAATAATTATAAACAAGATGAAAAAACTCTCAAAAACATAATACGTAGAAATGTTAAACCAGTGGAAAGTAATAATTAAATTAAACTCATTATATATTATAAAAAGTTTAAAACAATTGACCTCATAGTCTATAATAACCCAACAAGCACTAAACTAAATTCTCTACAAAAAACCAATGTAGTGTACCAATTTACATGCCCATTCAGAGATTGCATCTCTGATACTAATCAAAAACCTAGTACATATATTGGTTTTACTACAACCACGCTCTCCCGTAGACTTACATGTCATCTTTCTGATCAGAGTACTATTAAACAATATTTCTCTGAAAAACATAAACATGCAGGTAATATCAGATTTTGGTCAACAATACGGTGATCCTTACTCATACACGCAGTAAGAGGAACCTGCAAATATTGGAGGCCATGTACATCAAATCGAAACAACCAACACTTAATAAAATCAACTTTAAAACAGGAAATAACATATTACATTGCATTTGACTACATGGTTTTGTTGTCACTTCGCGCTATCCCGCGGTGTGACGTCATAAAACCGCATCGCAAACTTAAGAACTGCGTGTATTATTTTTGGTAACTATTGCCTGTTGCCAAGCGGAGTTTTATGTCAACACAAAATAAAATCGTCGGTGATGGTGAATTTTATAATATTTCAGTTTAAACAACCTCTCTGAAGATGGCTCATGTGAGCCGAAAGCTTAGAAGAAAACCAATAAATAATTATCCAAATGGTTGGAGAATTTTTGTCTTTATTTTCAACTGAAATTAAAGCCAAAAATACGATGTTTAGAACGGCTCATGATTAAACATAATAGACATTCATTGTCTCTTATATTTAACAGCATATGTTTAGAAAATTACTTGCTGCCTCGATATATATATATATATATATATATATATATATATATATATATATTGGACAAACTCAACGCATACCACCTTGTGTTTTCCTTAACGTATATCATATTGCTATGGATAGTATCCACTGAGCTCTCCGTATTGATCTTCTTCTTCTTCTTCTTCTTGTACCGTGTCCCTTCAGGACGTACGTCATTATAGACTTATGCTTGGCCCTGACTCTTGTCGCTCTTAATATATATATATATTTTTTTTGGTATATCTCCTAAACCCCGTTTCGCCATCCATTTGCTCAAGCCTATCAAACATGTCTCGCATTGATTTCTCCTGTCCTTCTTTTCTTATATCCGTCCTGTGAGTATTAGATTCTCTAGGTGCTCTTTCCTCATTTTCTGTCCCGTGAACCGCAACTGTTGCCTATCTGAGTTTCAGCTTACGCATTTGAAATTTTTTCGGTCAGTTTGAACAAACATAAAGTCGATCTGGTGAGTCAGCAATTTAGACAATTTTATTTCTTCTCTTTCTTTGTTCGATTCAAGTAAAAAAAAGAAGTTTTGACAAGGGGTTCAATGAGCAATTCATTGTTATCGAATGCGCTTCTACACTGGGGGAAAAAAACTGACTTTCAACAAAGCTCTTTCGACAAAGTCGCTAAGAATTATGGTTAAAATATATTATGATTTAATTGTGGTTTTCCCATGAGGTTTGTGTCTCACTCTCTGAATTATTTGGGTTGAATCGTCTATCGCTAAAAACAAAGAAACAACAAAAAAAAAAAAGAAATTCTCAGCAATAAAACAACAATTTTGGGGTGCAGTTTCGACGACTCTCATCAATATCCTTCTTCAGAAATGTTGATAGTTTACTGTGAAGTATTTATTTCGTTGATGAGACATTTTTACAGTTTACTTCATGATACGTTAATGGTTTGTTGTAGAGTTGACACGCCCAATGGAATTTTTCAGTGAGTTTGAAAGGCTCAAAAGAATATGGCAAAGTAGTAGCAGTCTCTCTTGAATTTTTATCACATGAACCTGTCAAACGTTGTTTTTAGTTTTTGTTTTTATTTATTAGGATTTCTTTCAACTTAATTTAGTCATTTCTTTCTCTCCATATCGTCTTTTTTGTTTGTTTCTTTCTTTCTGTTTGGCACTCACTTTTTCTTAATATTTAATATTTATCCACTCTTTCTTTTTTAACATCTGTGCACCCTTTCTTTCTTTCTTTCTTTCTTTCTTTCTTTCTTTCTTTCTTTCTTTCTTTCTTATGATCTCCCCACTCTCCCTTCATCTGTTTGTATCTAATTTTTTATTAGTATTTTTTCACTTTTTCTTTATTTACGTCTCTCCACACTTTCCTTTCTTTCTTTCTTTCTTTCTTTCTTTCTTTCTTTCTTTCTTTCTTATATATATTAGTCATCCACATACAAGCCTGTTTCGTTGTATCACAGCTCATCAGTGTAGCTAGACACATCCACTTGCTTCTGGCCGGGATCGAACCTTGACCGATTTGGTGTCAGTCGGAGTCGTTATCCGCTAAGCATGGAATCAGAGAAGGGAAATATTAACGTGTTGTATATAAGCAGTCTATACACACGCCAGTCACCAAAAGAACTCAATTCATTTCAGAAGAGTATGTGATGCAGTGGATATCGGTTTGGAACGAGAAATCGGGTAACGAGTTCGAATTCCAGTTGAATCCATTGCCTTCACTTAGGCGCGAATACTCTTGGGAAAGATATTAATCCGTATCTTCCCTCCAGTTATGGGTTAAATAACAGGACAGATCGGATTCTATAGCCTTGGCTGGCAACCAGTCTATCTCAGAAAGCAATGGCAACCTACTGCGGGATAATCTTCTGCCCAAGCCAGTGATGTCTCTTTCTTAACCCTAACCCTAACCCAAGCGTATTTCACGTATGGCACTTAACTGACTCAATGCTTATATATATATATATATATATATATATATATATATGTGTGTGTGTGTGTGTGTGTGTGTGATCAAATGAATTACAAACAATATGTTTGCTTATTTTAATAAAAACCGTTTATACTCACGGATAATTTTTCGCGTATTACAATAAAAATGTCAGAAATGAGCTGTAACGTTGGGAGATGTTAATTATCATTCATTTTTTTAAGGTACCCAAGTACTTTCAGCCTCTTTTCGAGGTCATCTTCAGAGGTGTGAGTCATGGTAACAAACATAACCGGAAAACTGTGTTGCTAAAAAATTACTATACATTTTTTCCTGCTTTAAATATAACGGTTAACAAATTGCTAGCGTTCATTAGAACGTGAAAATTATCCAAAATGGAAAGAAAAGAAAAGAGATTGAAAGTACTTGGGTACCTTAAGAAATGAATGAAAATAACATCTGCCAACGTTACAGCTCATTTCTGACATCTTTTGATTGTAATACGCGAAAGATTATCCATGAGTATGAACGGATTTTATTAAAAATAAGCAAATATAGTGTTTGCAGTTAATTTAATCTGACATGTTTAAAAGAAAATTTGCTGCCTAAACACACACACACATATATATATATATATATATATATATATATAACGAAGATTCACGAAAGGGTTATAAAGAACCGACAATATCAAAGTAAATGTTTGAACATTATTTTGATCGATAGTCGTATTTAAGTAGATATTCTGTTTATATTCAAACAGTATATATATTTATTTCTACCGACCTGATTATTTACGATAAATTTTGGTTACGAAAATGTGTGTCATTCGGTAGGATTCGAACCTGCGACCCCTATCAACATAGGCGAAGCCACCAATTGATCTGGTGCGTTTTAGACCTCTCGACCACGAATGACCACCAGTCTAAACGAAATCAAATCAAGCCTATATAAAACGATTTTCGATTCACGTAAATAACCATATCTGCACTGAAATGGAAATTAACGAAGATTAACGAAATGGTTATAAACAATCGACAATTTGAATATTAGATATTATCTAAGACGCGACAGATCAGTTGGTAGCTTCCCCTATGTTGATAGGGGTCGCAGGTTCAAATGACAATTTTCGTAAGAGAAAATTTCGTATTTCGTAAGAAATAAATATATATATTGTTTGATTATATACGTAATATCTACTTAAATACGAGTATGGATCAACAATAATGTTCAAACAAATAATTGCACCACGCACACACACACACACACACACACACACACACACATATATATATATATATATATATATATATATATATATATATATATATATATACTACCGGTCATAATTATAAGGCCACCCCAGTTTAAAAAAAAAGATGTATTTCATACTATTTTTAGTATTTATTGCCAAGTGGATAATTCTAAATGAAAATAGAATGGTTCTTTTGTTAATACAGCACAATAACATGTGCATCAAATGAACTGTTCTGGTGTCCAGGTTTTGTGATCTTTTCCCCATGCTAGTCTCTTCTTCTTATTGGCTAGCCAAAGCAAAGACTTCCTGGCTGCCTTGTAAAATTTTGCTCAGTAATAACAAAAGAAGTAATTCCATCTATTCCAAATGTTGACACATCCGTAAATAAAACGGAAGAGGCAGACAAAGGACCGGAAGTTGGTGCCATAAACGATCAGCAAAAGTTCTTTCGAGGTGAGTGATCAGAAGGCGAAAGACACTGATCACTCACCTCGTTATTTCATGGTAAATCGGAAGTATAGACCTATTAGGCCTATACTTCCGATTTACCATGAAATAACGTGTCTGCCTTAATTTTTTCTTATAAACTGTTTATTTTCATGGCGTTGTAAGTGAGACGGAGGTAGCAAGGTAACTAGATTGGATCCTTCTTATTGGCAGATGGACAGTCGTGAGCTGAAGAGGGGAAATTGAAGCACATCGGGTCGCAACTATCCAGCTATTTTGTGAAAAAGAACCTCCAAAAATGCAATTTATAAATTTACCAAAAATAAAAGTAGCTCTCCTAACCCTAATATAAGTTTCATAAAAAATTAAAAGATATGTATATCGTGTTTGCAAAAATAAAGATATTCAAAAGCTTTTTAGGCAATCTAAATTTTCCATAGATATGAAAGATGCAATACGTCTATACGCCTAAATCCCACGAACTTTAAGCGAAATCACACTACGTAATCTAAAATGTGCGTTGTGGTGCAGTGGATATCGGCTCGGAACGAGAAATCGGAGAGCCGAGTTCGAAATCCAGTTGAATTCATTGAATTCACTTACGCGCAAATACTCTTGGGAAAGGTATTAATCCGTCTCTTCCCTCCAGTTATGGGTTAAATAACAGGACAGATTGGGTTCTATAGCCTTGACTGGTAACCAGTCTACCGCAGAAAGCAATGGCAACCTACTGCGGGATAATCTTCTGCCCAGTCAGTCATGTCTCTTTCGGGACATGATCGCCCAAGCGTGTTTCCCGCATGGCACTTAACTGACTGACTGAATATAATAGTTGGAAACCTAATTAAGACTTTTAATGGGCATAAAGTGGGGGATCCGTTTTCTATTGCTATGAAGTAATAAACTGATCCCCCATTTATTACTGCTTATTAATATAATACATATCTTCTCCCTCTAGATATGAGTCAAATAACAGAACAGATTGGATTCTATAGCCTTGGCGGGCAACCAGTCTACCTCAGAAAGCAATAGCAAACTACTGCGAGATAATCTTCTGCCCAGTCAGTCATGTCTCTTTCGGGACATGATCGCCCAAGCGAGTTTCACGTATGGCACTTAACTGACTGAATCTAAGATTTTAAAAAAAGTTTTACTAACTTTTGAATATTAGGTATTTTCTTTCTGGCAAGCAAGCATAATACTTAGCGGCAGTCTGAGATTTCTGGCTGGTGTTGGATGCCTGAAATGTCTTGCTCTTCAGGACCGAACAATATTGGATGGAAAAAAGCTGATCATGTTCTTTAAGAGAAGGGTGGATCCAGTGTCTCCGCAGGAGTTACCAAAACGAGACTGTTTTAGGGATTTCAAGCCACTTATCGTACGCAGTTATTGAATCTGAATTTTTGGTTTCCAATCAAGTCTTAAGAGCCCACTTTAAATCAGCGCTGGGGGTTTATTTTTACTACTAGGGAAAAATGACAGCAATTGCTAGAAAATTTTAATAGTGAGACGCAATGAAAGAAGATTCTTGAAATAATTCATTGAGAGTCAATAAATTCACAACTAAAATAAAGGCCAATGAAGTGTTTAATTAATTTGTTGCCTTTATATGCCTTTGTATATATTTGTATGCCTTTATATTTTTTTTAGAGAGGCAATGTTATCAATGATTCATTGATTACTCCTGGTATTATATAAGTCGCTTTTTGCTCAATATCTTTTGTATGTGTTTAATGCATCAGTTAAATGGAAATATTTCTTGAAAGAAAAAGTTCAGTAACAAGACAACAAAAATGCCAACAACAAAGTTATCTGAGTTGAAGCAAAAAGATCACTTAATAGACAAAGATAGCCTCACATGAAAGGCTTGAACGAAAAAGATTCACTGGTCACTATGATTCTCTGATCACTCTTGGTATTATATAAATCGCTTTTTGCTCAATATATTTTCAGGTTAAAAATGTTATGTGTGAAATATAAAAGTGAAGTGTAAATATCTCTCGTAAGAAAAAGAATAGCAACATAATGACAAAGACGACGATGACAAAGCCTGTATCGAGATAGTGTTTGAAGAAAGATGATCATTTAATAGAAAAAGGTATCTGTCAGCTTCACATGAAAGGCTGGAACAAATAAGACTGCAATCTAAGAAATGTACGAGTAAAGGAACTAATTAAATGATTCATTTTGCTTTGTGACTAATTCTTTCTAAATAACTCATGACTTTCAAACGAGGCATTACTACGCAAAGGAATGAGAATGATATACTCCAGTAATTGTAATAAAGGGTTCGGCTCGAAACTCCTAGCACCTGAAGAAGACCGAAGCGTACGATGCCTGAAACGTCGTACAAATGGCAACAAAAATGAGGACAATAGTCCGAATAATGTAAATACTGTAAATACTTCCTTATCTGAGAGATATAGTCAGTTAAGTTCCATACGTGAAACACGCTTGGGCGATCATGTCTCGAAAGAGACATGACTGACTGGGCAGAAGATTATCCCGCAGTAGGTTGCCATTGCTTTCTGCGGTAGACTGGTTGCCGGCCGAGGCTATAGAACCCAATCTGTCCTGTTATTTAACCCATAACTGGAAGGAATAGACGGATAAATACCTTTCCCAAGGGTATTTGCGCGTAAGTGAATGCAATGAATTCAACTGGAATTTGAACTCGGCTCCCCGGTTTCTCGTTCCGAACCGGTATCCACTGCACCACAACACGAAAACAAAGGCAAATGAAGTGTTTAATTAATCTGTTGCCTTTATATTTTTTAAAGATTCAATTTTATCTATGATTCATTGATTACTCCTGGTATCATATAAATCGCTTTTTGCTCAGTATCTTTTCATGTTAAAAATTGTATGTGTTTAATGTATCAGTCAAATAGAAATATCTTATGAAAGAAAAAAGATGAGCAAGATGACAACAAAAATGGCGACGACAAAGTTATCTAAGTTGAAGTAAAATGATCACTTAATAGACAAAGATATCCAAGTGTCTGACACGAAAGTTTTGAACAAATTCGACTGCAATCTGAGAAATGTATGAGTAAAGAAACTTATTGATTAAATGGTTCATTTTGCCTGGCAACTAATTTTGTTTAAATACATATAAATATTTTATTCGTATAGATTATTAATATGATTAAGAGAAGTAATCACTCGTAGTTTTACAAACTTAAGTTCATTTACCTCACTTCCTGTTACAGATGAGACAGGAGATATGCATAATTAAATACACATTGATAAGCAAACATGGGGCAACGTGCCTACAATAAAACAAGAGAAGAATTTTTTCTGTATGACGCAATTTTTATTTAAACTACCTTCACTCTTCGCCAATGTTTATTGTATTTAAAAAAGACGATTAAAATTGTAATAAAATCTATGCACATGACAGTGAATTTATGCATTCTCTTTACTCTTTAGAATTTACAGTAAACATATGTTGTGGCGAATCTTAGTCGCCATTTTGTTGTGGCGAATCTTAGTAGCCATTTTGTTGTGGCGAATCTTCGTTGCCATTTTGTTGTGGTGAATCTTAGTCGCCATTTTGTTGTGGCGAATCTTAGTAGCCATTTTGTTGTGGCGAATCTTCGTCGTCATTTTGTTGTGGAGAATCTTTGTCGCCATTTTGTTGTGGAGGATCTTCGTCGCCATTTTGTTGTGGAGAATCTTTGTCGCCATTTTGTTGTGGAGAATCTTCGTCGCCATTTTGTTGTGGCGAATCTTAGTCGCCATTTTGTTGTGGAGAATCTTCGTCGTCATTTTGTTGTGGCGAATCTTAGTAGCCATTTTGTTGTGGCGAATCTTCGTCGCCATTTTGTTGTGGAGAATCTTCGTCGCCATTTTGTTGTGGAGAATCTTTGTCGCCATTTTGTTGTGGAGAATCTTCGTCGTCATTTTGTTGTGGCGAATCTTAGTAGCCATTTTGTTGTGGCGAATCTTCGTCGCCATTTTGTTGTGGCGAATCTTAGTAGCCATTTTGTTGTGGCGAATCTTCGTCGCCATTTTGTTGTGGAGAATCTTCGTCGCCATTTTGTTGTGGAGAATCTTCGTCGCCATTTTGTTGTGGCGAATCTTAGTAGCCATTTTGTTGTGGCGAATCTTCGTCGCCATTTTGTTGTGGAGAATCTTTGTCGCCATTTTGTTGTGGAGGATCTTCGTCGCCATTTTGTTGTGGAGGATCTTCGTCGCCATTTTGTTGTGGCGAATCTTAGTCGCCATTTTGTTGTGGAGAATCTTCGTCGCCATTTTGTTGTGGAGAATCTTCGTCGCCATTTTGTTGTGGCGAATCTTAGTCGCCATTTTGTTGTGGAGAATCTTCGTCGCCATTTTGTTGTGGAGAATCTTCGTCGCCATTTTGTTGTGGCGAATCTTAGTCGCCATTTTGTTGTGGCCTGTTGGACCAGGAAGAAAGACACGGAAACAAGAAGGTAGGTTCAAACAGTTTATTAGTTTATTATAAATAATATAGATATTATTTATTATAAACTATTTAGTTTGTACATGTTCTAAAGTATAATTGATAAATATTTATTGCTCTATTTTTATATTGAGCACTTTTTTAAGTTAATGCTTTGAACGTTGCATTATTTTCTTCGTTCTTTATTCATCTGGATATATGTACATGATTAATACAAATATGAAGGGTAAGATTTCATAAGAGTAAAAGCTGTTTTTGTTATCCTTTTTGGGAAAATATATCAACAGATATTAAAGCAATGACATTTCATTACAAAATGTCAACATAGAACAATTTAAAACAAATGTGAGAAAAAAATCGACCATACGATTTTCAAATTTGTGGCTAGCGATTTTGAAGAGAAGTAATTTTAATTTGGCCGGAATGAAATGAGAAATTGCATCTTTGATAACCTTTCAGAGAAATTATGAACATGTTTCTTTTTAAAGATTACTGCTAATGCTTTACTCCCTTATCTGAACTTAACCCATTTTAACCCAGTGTCCTCATTTGAAGATAGCATAAAAAACTGTTAAAAAAAATGGGTATAAATCATTATATAAAACCATTATTATGTATAGGTAGTGAGGACATATTGATTCATCAATAAAATTACCTTCCAAATATTTCTCGGTTGGAAGAAAAATTCTTGTGATTTGTGAATGAATTTAATTTTCTAAAACCTGAGGACACTGGGTTAAAATGGGTTAATAAAAACCAAAGAAGGAGAATGGGTTTCTCGTAAGCCCTGTCTTGAGAACCAAACAAAACGTTCCATCATTTGCAACTCTTCTAACCAGGAATTCCAGACTTTCAATTTTTGCATCGCATTGTTGCAGATGATGAAAAATGGGTTCTGCAAGTCAACAGAAAACGAAAAAGACGGCTGTTATCAATAAATGAGAAATCAGTGCGAGTATCACAAGCAGGAAACTGTTCACAAGAATCTTTAATTTACGTCCTATGAAATATGCCGTTTATTACAAGTCGCTGTTACATGGGAGGATCATCACTACAGATGTGTATTGCCAGCAATAACGAAACATTACGTTGAAAGTATCCTGCTTCGTTAATCTTCGTTAATTTCCGTAATATATATATATATATATATATATATATATATATATATATATATATATATTAAAAAAGGATTAATTCAATGATGTTGGATGAACATTTCGATATGAAAATCCCCACGGGGGAGGATAACACATCACCTCAGCAACAGAAAAATCCTTTCAGAAACTGGAGAAAAATCATATGAATGGTCAGACAAATGTAACGTAAGATGTCTAGTTAATTTCTGAGACTGATTTTTCTCCAGTTTCTGAAAGGATTTTTCTGTTGCTGAGGTGATGTGTTATCGCCCGTGGGGATTTTCATATCGAAATGATCATCCAACATCATTGAATTAATCCTTTTTTAATTTATATTTGCTCTGTAATATTTTATTACATGGAGCTCTCTTCCTGTATCATTTTTTAATATTAAAATAAAATTTTTACTATTAATTAGGATCGGGTTTTTGGAATTTACCTTCCTGCTTTTTTCGCTTGTATTAAAGTATCTGAATTAATATATATATATATATATATATATGTGTGTGTGTGTGTGTGTGTGTGTGTGTGTGTGTGTCATTAAATAAATTGCAAACATTATGCTTGCTTATTTTTAATAAAATCCGTTCATACTCACGGATAATTTTTCGCGTATTATCAAAAGATGTCAGAAATGAGCTGTGACGTTAATAGATGTTACTTCTATTCATTTTTTAAGGTACCCAAGTACTTTCAACCTCTTTCCGAGAACATCTCAGGGATGTGAGTTATGATAACAAATATAACCGGAAAATTATGTTGCTAAAAATTACTGAACATTTTTTCTGCTTCAAATATAACGGATGACAAATTGCTATCGTTGATTAGAACGTGAAAATTATCCAAAATGGAATTTTTTTATATGTTGTAATGTCATGGTCATGCGCATGTTAAAGCATGAAAAAACTGTTCTTTTTACAAACATTTTAAAACATTACTACAGTATTTATAGCTGATTCTATTAATTAGCGGCTTAAGTGCTTTAATGAATATTGCCTTGAGAATCTGTAATTTGCTTTTGTTGTTTTTTTGGTGTAGGATAGTTGTATTATCGATCATTTTTTTTTATATTATGAATGTAGGTCGTAGATGTCTAGAAATAGACGAATGGTCAGACAAATGTAACGTAAGATGTCTAGTTAATTTCTGACACCTTTTGATTGTCATACGCGAAAGATTATCCATGAGTTTGAACGGATTTTATAAAAAAGTAAGTAAACATAATTTGCAATTTATTTAATCTGACATGTTTAAAAGAAAATTTGCTGCGTAAATACAAAAATTTACATATATGATCCGCTATATATATATATATATATATAGGATCACCTGATAAATAGTCTGACCTGTGCTATGGATTTCAGTGCTAACTGGTTCTCTGTTTTAGCCGGAGCACATTCGTTATTCCATCTGAAGGTGTTAGAGACGCTGTTCATCAGGTCCGGGCGACCCTCTCTTTGTAAACAAAGAGACTGTTTGCTTGGGCTTGCTTTGCTTTGTCTCTAGCATCTTTAGATGTTATAAATTTTATTATTTTTCCCTGTCCATTCATTCATTTCATCCGTAACAGACTTTCTTCTCATAATTTGTTTCCCCGTTTACAGTTCTGACGAGAGGGGACAAAACCGGTCGACTGGTGTTTTTTGTTTTAAAATTTATCGTGGCCTTTCGCCGATGACATTCATTATAAAACGAAAAGAAGGTTACGTTTTTTTTATTTTGTTATTAATAGTAAAAAGAATTGCCAAAGAAAAAAGTAGAAAAGAAAATATTTTGTCCTCTACAAAACGTGGCCTATGTCACAAAATAACGCAGTTATGGATGCAATGAGTATCCTTTGAGTACGAATTGACTGTTACGTCAAATGATGATCGATTTTAGGACACATCAAATGTGCCATTGTGTTTATAAATCGACGCCATTACTAGCCCCGCAGCCATTTATGTATCGTCTGTATAATGTGAAGTTCAGTTAACTGGGCGTTATAGAGAGAGGGGGGGAGAGTGGAAGAGTGAGAGAGGGAGGGAAAGAGAGGACGAGAGAGAGGGTAAGTGAAAGAAGTGAGAGAGAGGAAAGAAAGAAAGAGGAAAAGTAAAGCATAAAAAGAAGCCGTGAAAGAAATGGAGAGGAAAAAAAAAGAAAAAAGAAAAGAAAGAGACTGCAAGATTGATTAATTTGCCTGTTTAATGACATATCAACTCTTTCATGGGCCATTTAATGCCGAAATTTAATTTTCTTAGGAACTTTGAAGTAATAAGATGTTATTCTACTTTCAAAATTTGATCCATGGTAGATAATACTTTGCTTTTGTGTATATGTTTGTTTGTATATACATAATTCTTTTGAGGCGGTAATACATTCTCGTGTAAATTAATTGAGACAACTGCTTAAGTTTCTTTTCTTTCACCACACCGCCAGTTTTAGACTCACTGGAATGACAGGGCGTAATCGATTTTTCCTCAGATTAGGTCATTTGTAGTGGTCTTCAGTGACATGAATGTGTTTTCGGGATGTATGATGAAATTTATGGCCTTGAAAAATATTACTTCATTCGTTGCTTACATCAGATTTTTATCACTCCCAGGCACTATTGTCTCGACTGTCGATTAGTTGTTATAGGGCCATTGTCGGCAATGGATGTTACTCCATGGAAGCGTACGAAAATTGTAACACTGCAGGAACACACTGGCAAGCCTTACAGAGAGATCGCGGATATTGTTAGTATCAGCCTTTCAATTGTCAGTCGTGTCATCAAGGCAAAGAAACAAATTGGATCCATCAGTTCGAAACGTAAAGGAAAATGCGATTGGAAGCGAAAAACAACACCAAGAGACGGCGTTTATGTGATCATGGAAAGTGTGAAAAATTCATTATTCGTTTTGTTTAGGTACCGCCAAACAATTATAAAAAAAACCCAAAAAACCAAAAAAAAAAAAACAAACAAACAAAAAAACCCAGCATACCATGATGTTAAAAGGGCTCAAACTTAATAAAAACAAAGTTTTATCATCATAATGTTTATGCTATTATTAAGAGGAAAGATCAAATTTTGTTGTCATTATTTAAAAAAAAAATTAATCCTTTTTAACACGTTCGAAATTTTAGTTAATTTTTTTATTTTATTTTCCGTCAGCGATTCACGCCATGTTTATGTAATGTGACTACCAAGGAAAACGTAATATTAGGTAAGTCGTTTTTTGGCGTTGAAAGGCACATTAATTTGAAAATTCTTGCAAAAATCAACTAATTCTGTAATTTTAATGAAACTTTCAGGACTTATTCACGAATGAAGAAAATTATTTATGTAATTATTTTTAGAAAATCTTGTTAAAAATATTTTTTTTCATCTGTTACTCCACCCACTCCAATCAATTGAATAAAACCTCTAGAAATACAGTTTTTTTTTTGTTAGTTAAATGCAAGACTCATTGGTTAATGTAAATCATGTACTTTTCTTTTATTACGAAACCGTTTTTGTTGCAATTATTTAAAAGATTTCTTAATCCTTTCTAACACGTTCAAAATTCCAGTTAATTTTTCTGTTTTTGTTTTCCGTCAGCGATTCACGCCATGTTTACGTAATGTGACTACTAAGGAAAACGTAATATTATGCTAGTCGTTTTTTGGCGTTGAAAGACACATTAATTTGAAAATTCTTGCAAAAATCAACTGTTTGATATTAATGAAATCCTCAGGCCTTATTCACGAATGAATGAAATTATTTATGCAATTATTATTTTAAAAAATCTTGGTAAAATATTATTTTTTTTACATCTGTTATCTCCACTTCAATTAATTGCATAAAACTTCTAGAAATATATTATCTATACCAATTTTTTTTATTTTTTAGTTAAATGCAGGAATGTAAATCATATAAGTTTTAGTTTAATTACAGGACCACTTTTCCGAAAATCTGTTCCAAATAGTAAAATCAAAAATGCATTAAAACTAAGCTATTTTTCATGTAGATAAAGTTTTAATTGATTTTTATTTTTTCATGTACATAAAGTTTTAATTGATTTTTATTTTTTTTAAAGTTTTAATTGATTTTTATTTTTTTTAAGTTTTAATTGATTTTTATTTTTTTTAAAGTTTTAATTGATTTTTATTTTTTTAAAGTTTTAATTGATTTTTCAAGAAAAAGTTTATATTGTTAAAAATTCAATGTAAGACTAAGGTATCGAAAATGAAGTGAAGGTCCCTAGTTTTGTTTCAATTAATTTGTACATGTGTTTTATGTTGTAGTTTTGACAAATTTACATTCTAGAATACAGTGATTTCTTTATGGGTTAAGGTCATCAATGAGTTCTTTCATGTTGGTTGGTTGAGCTTGCCGGATAGTCAAGGCGTTGTGAGCGGAGACATTGTCGTGCTGAAGCAAGCACAATTTGTCCTGTCACAACTCTCGTCTCTCCTCACACTCTGAGCGAAACAAACGCCGCAGAATCTTTTTAGACTTGCTGATTGATCAGTCGGCCCTGTGACAAGAACTCATGGTGGGCGATGTCCGTAGCTTACACAGCACACCTGGCCCTATAACTTTTGAGGCAGACTTCGTATTAAAAAGGAGAGTCAGTCAGTTAGTTAAGTGCCATACGTGATACACACTTGGGCGATCATGTCTTGAAAGAGACATGACTAACTGGGAAGAAGATTATTCCGCAGTAGGTTGCCATTGCTTTCTGCGGTAGACTGGTTGCCGACCAAGGCTATAGAACCCAATCTGTCCTGCTATTTAACCCATAACTGGAAGGAAGAGACGGATTAATACCTTTCCCAAGGGTATTTGCACGTAAGTGAATACAATGGATTCAGCTGGAATTCGAACTCGGCTCCCCGGCTTCTCGTTCCGAGCCGATATCCACTGTACCACAACGCACATAAAAAAAAAAAAAAAAAAAAAAAAAAAAAAAATAATAATAATAATAATAATAATAATAATAATAAACAAGAGTTGTGCCAGTGATAGTAGGTGCACTTGGAATGATAAAAAATGGAACAAAACAACACATTGAAAGAATCCCTGGAAACCCCAGCTTAAGAGATATACAAAAAATTGTCTTATTAAGTACAGCCCACACACTAAGGAAAACGTTATCTATGTAATGCTGGGGATGATAGGGAAGATAGAAAAACATGAAATGGAGCCATAACAACACGCCACTACCTGCCTTAGGTCTCCCCGCAGACTTGGTTGGTAGTGAGACCAAAGCAGAAATCGAAATATGATGAAAAAATGACATAATAATAATAAATAAATAAAAAAGAAAGAAAGAAAGAAAGAAGGTATACTTTTGTGTCCTTATTATACTCATTGGTACTTTTTAAAATTTATTTTTAGTCGCTCTATGCTGATTGTTAATGCCGCGATTGAACTCCGAACCGGCCAATTGCTAGAAATATAAATCTTTGATGATATTGTCCTTAGTAATGGCGATCCGGAAGTCCTTATTAATCATATCATTACTAAGAAGACTATGGAATTTCATTCACCTAAAGTCCTGGGGCCTTCTAAGTGCCCGATTTTTTAAAAGGTTTCTTAGATTGGGGATAAGAGCCTAAATTTATTTAAGCAGATCAACAAGTCGGTTTGTGGTTGTTTTCCGTCTGTTGCTCTGCGTTGTATTTTTCGGACTAGGTTTGCGTTTCCGTTTTTTCGTAAGGATGAATTGTCCTACATCAAATTAAGTAATTTGGTATATGAATTTAATTGCCAGTGTGCTTACATTTGGAAACGAGGATTAATCTGCATGTGCCTTCTAAAATACGACTTTGCAAATAGGTAACATGTGCTGCCTTTCCTCTACAAATATGGAATCAGCTATCGCTCAACATCTAGCAGAAAATATAGGCTGTGCCAAGTCGTATAAGAAAGAGTGGTTCCAAATTTTCCATGTAGCTGGTTCCAATAATCATTTAAAGATTTTGGAATCAGTCTGCATGTCATTATAGAATTATTCTCTTTGCCGTCAGAAGAATTTTGTGAAGTCTCTTCATTTGTTGGGGGATATTTTATTTTTACTGTTCCCCGATAATTATTTACACGCGATTTCTCCTCCCCTCGTTATAAATATGAATATTTTTATGTATATTTATTTTAAAGTGTTTTCTCCTTTTTTTTGCTCTTTATTTTTGTTGCTGTTCTTTTCGTTTGATTTATAATTCCAATGATTTTCTCCTGATGAGATGTTGGACGGAAGGGCTCTTGAGACTGTTAATAATTTTTTAAAGTAGTGTAAAAATATAAAGGTAAATATTTTTGTTGTGGCCCGTTAGTGTATTAGAATAATAGAACACACACACATATATATATAGTCATCCACAGACAGATGTTTTTCTGTATCTGTATCACAGCTCATCAGTACGGTTAGACTCCGATTGCTACACAACCCAGGCTCGAAACCCGACCGAATTGGTGTCAGTCAGCGACTCTACCCCTGGGCCATGGGGCGTTTAGCGCATATCATATTACGCGCCCAATAGCTAGCGTGCTCAAATTTAATTTTACTGAATGGGCGATGCGTACACACACACACACACACACACACACACACACACACACACACACATATATATATATATATATATATATATATATATATATATATATAGGCGATCATGGCCTTCCACGTCTCCCTATCCCTGGTGGCTCTTAGCATGCTTTCTCTTGTTACCCCTCCCAAACCCCGCTCTGCCATCCACTAGCTCAAGCCCATAAATCTAGAATATAAATGTATAAAAACTAGCTTGGACACAAAATGAGGGATCAGTTTATATGCTGATTATAATATAGAATTGATCCCCCATTTTATATCCACATTATAATTTCTTACTTTTGACGAAATAAATAAATAACTTAAAATTGTACACAAAACTTGTCGGTATTTTTTTAAAAATAAAAACATTTGAAAGGATTTTTGTTGCCTAAATAAACTTAACTGAAGAACCCACTAGAACGCTTAAGAATTTACAACGGTAGTATATGACTAGAAAGTCAGAAATCAAAAATGGCTTCAGTTGAAAGAAAAGAGAAAAAAAAAAAAATGAAGAAATGAACGTAAAAGAAAAGAAAAGGCGACGAAAAAGAAAAATAACCACGACATTCTACACGTATGCAGCCATAATTATTAGGCCACCCCAGTGTTTTAAAGAAATTATGTATTTCATCTTATTTTTTTAGTATTTATTGCCAAGTGAATAATTGTAAATGAAAACAGAAGGGTTTTTTTTGTTAATACAGCACGTCTATTGTACAGGTGTAGAGGCTCATCCCTTGTCCCCTGTTTAGGATGTGGTTTCCGGCTTTCTCTTTTCCAAATCTTTTCACTCTTACGAAGCGCCCTGCACATCAGTGGCGTTACCGCCTTGCTCGGGGTGATATGATTAAAATAAAAAACAATAACATGTGCATCAAATGAATTTATAAATATTTAATAATTACCCATATTGCAGTCTCATCAATGAAAAATGAAAAAAATTGAGGGTGATTCGGACGAGTTCATCTTTCCTTCTTGACTTGTAAAATTTTGCAAAGTAATAATAACAAAAGAACCATTCTATTTTCATTTAGAATTATCCACTAAAAATTGTATGAAATACATAATTTCTTTTAAAAATCTAAAAATCTGGGGTGGACTAATAATTATGAGAAAGAGAAAGAGATAGATAGATAGGAACAGACTGAGATAGATAGATAGATAGATAGATAGATAGATAGATAGATAGATAGATAGGAACAGACTGAGATAGATAGATAGATAGATAGATAGGAACAGACAGAAGATAGATAGATAGATAGATAGATAGATAGATAGATAGATAGATATGAAAAGATTGAGATAGATAGATAGATAGATAGATAGATAGATAGATAGATAGATAGATAGATATGAACGGAATGAGATAGATAGATAGATAGATAGATAGATAGATAGATAGATAGATATGAATGGAATGAGATAGATAGATAGATAGATAGATAGATAGATAGATAGATAGATAGATAGATAGATAGATGAAAAAAACGGCAGTGATATGAAAAAAAGGAGAATTATAACTCTGAGAAGGTGCTTTAAATTTCTTGACTCGTCCCAATTCAGAAAAGCTGCTCAAATAACCGGACAGTATTGGTCTGGCCGAGAACCTTTCACTAACTCCACGCGTTACAATGCCTTTCCTGTCCGTAAAGCAACAACAACGACAAAAATCCCCGTTTTTAATCTAACGTCCAAAATGGTTTGCTTAAAGATAGAGAAAATCGAGAAAAATAATTTTTTAAAAAAGAAATATCCAGAGTTTGGGTGGAAGACGGGTACACGAATGCAAGTGGCCATTTCTCGTGAGAACTCTGGTGTCGCAGGACTGATTCGTAATTGACAGATATTCCTTGTTGACGCAAGTGACTATGGAGAAGTGGGGAGCAATCGTTTCGGTGAGGAGATGGGGTGCACTCTACGGACAAATAGTCATTGAATGTCTTGAGTCTCCCCTTACAGAACAGAGGTGGAATAATTCTAACAATTTGTCACTCTCTTTTTATTTTTATATTATATTATTTGTTCCGAAATTATTTTGTTAACGAAATTTAATGATAACGACATCATTGGTTAGAGGGGTGTGTGTATAAACTTACGGATAGGCAAACAGATCCACATGAATATATTGAGATAGATAGATAGATAGATAGATAGATAGATAGATAGATAGATAGATAATGAACATATTGTGATATATATGTATATATATATATGTGCGTGTGTCTGTGTCTGTGTAAAAGGGAACATTGAAATCAACACACAGAGGCGACAAACTGTTTCATGCTAGGCGCAATCATCAATGGTGCATTGTCGGTAATCCTTCTAACGGTTAAGGATCACCCACAATGCCTCCTGACATATAAATAGCCGAGGAAAAACACAGCATATGTGGCCTGATAATTGTCCCTAGCATGAAACAGTCTGTCGCCCCTGAGTGTTGACTTTTATATTTACATACGCTCTATCTCTGATATTGAGCACTTTATCCTATAAATATAGCACACATTCAAACTATATAGATATGAACATATTGTGATAGATAGATAGATAGATAGATAGATATGAACAGACTGAGATAGATAGATAGATATGAACAGACTGAGATAGATAGATAGATAGATAGATAGATAGATAGATAGATATGAACAGACTGACATAGATAGATAGATAGATAGATAGATAGATAGATAGATAGATATGAACAGACTGACATAGATAGATAGATAGATAGATAGATAGATAGATAGATAGATAGATAGATAGATATTGTAGTATATAGACAAATAGATATATATATATATATGAACATATTGTGAAAGGTAGATATGAAACTATTGTGATAGATAAGTAGACATAAAAATATGATAGATATACATGTATATTCATAAATATAAATGACAATGGAAAAACTGTATTAGTTGCCAACGCATTTCATCAAATATGAACTTTTTCAAGGCAAGATCGAAATGAATTCATCAAAACAAAGTAATTAATAATAACAAAACAAAATATTCTTAGCAGGCGGCACCAGTCTCCATCCTTCACCTCCTGAAATTAGTGACCATCAAACGCTACTCTAGTTCTCTCTCGCTCCCCCTATAAACCACTATGTAATAATACAAACGAAACAACAGGACTAAACCAGCTAGTCATAAAACGCCCAAACCTATCTGCGTTTCCTTCACAAACATACGAGGTACCCGCAGTAACAGTAACTTTAACGGTGTAAAATCATTCCTCCAAAATAACTCACCCGATATCTTAACCATATATGAGACCAACCTTTACCCTTCTATCCCCTCCTCGGAGTTTTTCGTTCATGGTTACCTTCCCCTCTTCAGGAAGGACTCCAATGTCCATATGCATGGGCTTGGTGTTTATGTCAGCGAACACCTCCCTCTCGCCAGGGTCACATCTCTTGAATCCCTGTATCATTCTTTCATGTGCTTCTGTCTCTCACTTCTAAGCTCGGTTAGCTATCTCTTCTTCCTCTACCGCTCCCCCTCCTCCTCGGACTGTTCGGTACTTGATAGCATCTCTATCAATATCGACAAGGCCATTTCTTCTCACCCATCTGCCCATATATTTGTGTTTGTCGATTTTAACGCCCACCATACCAAGTGGCTTGAAAACTCTGTCACCGACCTTGCTGGGATCTGCACCATGTATTTTTCAATAACCCAAGCTCTAACGCAAGTGGTGGACTTCCCCACGCGTTTCTCTAATGACCCTAACGGAAGGGACTCTTTACTCGACCTTTGCTTTACCTCCATCTCAGACTCCTGCACTACCAGGCAACTCTGCCCCCTCGGAAACTCTGACCACGCCGTAGTCTCCGTCAACATCTCAATCCGCGCTAACTCTACCCAAGAAAACCAGACCAGCAGAATATCATACTGCTACCAGAGAACAGACTGGGATTTGTTCCGAGACTTCTTCTGTGACGTCCCCTGGAACAAAGTCTTTGGTCTTCATGTCGAAGACTGTGCGTCCGAGGTCTCCTCCTTCCTGGCATCGATGCTTTCATTCCGGCCAGGAAATTCCAGCTAAAATCAAATTCGTCCCTCTGGTTCTCACCCGCTTGCTCGGCCGCCATTGCCCACCGGAACCATTTCTTCTGGCTCTATCGAAGCTACTCGTCGAAGCAAAACAGGCACCTTTTCACCTCAGCTCGTAATAAGTGTCAAAAAGTACTGAACGAAGCTAAGAGGGCGTTTACTGCCAGAATGAAGCAAGCATAGCATCCTCTAAGTTCGGCGCCAAAGTTTACTGGCAACTTTGCAAAAGCGTGCTCAACAAAAGCAAGACTTCAATACCCCCAATAATCAATAACTTTGAAGTTCTCACCTCCCCAGCGGACAAGGCTGAATGCTTTGCGCATAGATTCTCCACCAATTCGACACTGGACTCGTCAGGAGTACCTACACCCAACTTCTCACCTAGAACGAAGGCTCAACTAAATAGCGTCCACATTACACCCTCGCTGGTCTCTAAGATAATCTCAAAACTTGACCCTCACAAAGTGAGCGGCGGGGACGGAATCTCAATCATAGTCCTGAAGAAATGTGCCTCATTTAAATTCAAAACCGTACGTCTATTTCAACGAGTGGATTTACCACTCGTCTCTTCAGCGAAACCAAGACATTATGGCAAAATTAAATTATTTGTTTGTGCGCTTGTGTGTGTAAAAAACGGAGGTAGCGAAAAAGAAAGAAAGAAAGAAAGAAAGAAAGAAAGAAAGAAAAAGGGAAGGGAAAAAACTGTCAGTTTGGCTGACGGAACAGAAAAGCTGCCAATTGGTGGTGGATGTTAAAATAAATACTTTCTTCTCTCTGTGCATTTTCTTACTTTTTCCTCTTTGTTAAGCCCAGACACTATGTAATCGATATCTACATCTGTCTACAATTTACTATTTTTAGGTATATATATTATTTCTCTTAGTTTTTAAACGAATTTATTGTTAAGGAATTTGTATTTAATGATAATTTTTAACTAAATTTACACGTAGGTTTTTTTTAAAACTAGTAATTAACATGTAAATATTTTTCGATTAACTTGTTTTTAAGCATTTCTGTAAATTGTTTTGTCTTTTAGTTGTTAAACAGAATTTTTATTAAGGTATTGGTCTGTATTTTGAATTATTTATGACATATCTAAACTGCGTTATAAATATTTTGAGATGGAGATTTCATTTTGTAAATAGTCTGTCATGATAATCACGTTATTGTAAATCTCTCATAAGATATAGTTAGAAAATAAGAATTAAAAGGAAAGTTATAAAAGAGAAAGACCGAACAAATAAGACATAATAAAGAAGTTAAAAATTGGAGGAAGAGAAAGGAAAGTCGTAAGACGAGCCAATAGGATAAAGCGGTTTATTTTATTTTATTTTTTTAATGTATATATATTGGTTGATTTTCTTCTCTTCAAAAAGACACCCCGTATTGGCCGTATGTAGGAATACCAGTACAACCAAGCATACCCGATCTATAACATCGAATAGCCCAAGTGAAGCCTTGATTAATTACCTTTTCTGGGGAACTTATATAATGCACGTCCTAAAGCTAGTAGCAATTTTTTTTCTGGGTGCGAGCCAAATACTGATCATATTCGGTTAGGTCGCTCATCGAAGAAGTGTGTTGTTTATTGAAACCCAAAACTTCTAATGACATGGAGGCAACAACACTGACGATGCACCTGGATTCGGCACTTTAAGGTGTATTTTAATAACTTTCTACCTAAATTCAAATTTCTCTCTCTTAGCCGTTTCCACTAACTCTTTCCTCTCAGTTCTTTCGCTTTCTCTTTTTTTACTCTTTGCTTTTTGTTTCCTCTGCGTCTTTCTTATTCCCCTTTCTTTTCCATTTCTTGATTTCTCTTTTTGTTTTCTCATCTTTCTGCCTTAGTTCTTTTTCCCAAATCTTTTTAACCCTTACGTCGTACAAAACGATTTTCAAAAATAAAAGGAAGTGGCTTTTTAAAAAAATAAAATATTTGAAAAAAATATTTTTACGATCATTATTAACTGTACCTGAATGAGACCTTGTCCTTTCAATGTTGAAAGAAAATGCACACTTTTGTAGTAGTTTGTAGTTTGTACATGTTCTAAAGTATAATTTCTAACAGATAGATAGATAGATAGATAGATAGATAGATAGATATGAACAGACTGAGATAGATAGATAGATAGATAGATAGATAGATAGATAGATAGATAGATAGATAGATATGAACAGACTGAGATAGATAGATAGATAGATAGATAGATAGATATGAACAGACTAGATAGATAGATAGATAGATAGATAGATAGATAGATAGATAGATAGATAGATAGATAGATAGATATGAAAAGATTGAGATAGACAGAAGAGAGGCTGGGATAGATAGATAGATAGATAGATAGATAGATAGATAGATAGATATGAACGGAATGAGATAGATAGATAGATAGATAGATAGATAGATAGATAGCTAGATAGATAGATATGAATGGAATGAGATATATATATATATATATATATATATATATAGATAGATAGATATGAATGGAATGAGATAGATAGATATATAGATAGATAGATAGATAGATAGATAGATAGATATGAATGGAATGAGATAGATAGATAGATAGATAGATAGATAGATAGATAGATAGATATGAATGGAATGAGATAGATAGATAGATAGATAGATAGATATGAATGGAATGAGATAGATAGATAGATAGATAGATAGATAGATAGATAGATAGATAGATACGTTCAGCAAATATTGTTTTCAATTAAGAACTTCATATCCTAACAGCAACAAGGTTTTGTAGAATTAAAAAAAAATGAAATTATTTGACATTTTATAATAAAAAAAAATATGAAAACAATTCTTGTAAAAATTTATGTCACTGAAAATTTTTTCCTTTAAACAATAATGGTTTTACACACACACACACACACACACACACACACACACACACACACACACACACACACACATAAAGCAATTAAAAGCTTATCTAATAAAATAATTTCATAGTTTCATTACATTTTTTTTTACTATTCGATGCAGAGTTTTGGAAAAAAAGTCCAACTGCTCGAAAAAAATAATAATAATTTACATTTCCTCAACGACGTCAGCGTTTAACTAATAAAACAGTTTTTTGATACAAAATTCAATTTCTTAAAATTTCTTGAATTTTCGTGGAGGTGAGTTAACAGATGTAAATAAATATTTTACCAAGATTTTATAAAAATAATAATTTAAAAAATAATTGCATTGATTTGTATATAAGTCCTGGAATCCGACAATTATTTGATTCTTGCAAGAATTTCCAAATGAATGTGTTTTCATCGTAAAAAAATAAATAAAATTGAGCTACATAATATTACATTATCCATTGTAAGCCCCTTTAAAATCAAATCCTGATGTTTGGCAGTTTAGTCAACTCGTAAGAATCGCGTTAATCATAGAAATTTTCAGCACCCCCACAGATTCCCTCCCTGACTTTTACTCTAGTTCTCTCACTCTTCCTCACACACACACACACACACACACACACACACACACACACACACACACACACACACATATATATATATATATATATATCTTGAATTACCTGGGCGATGACTTGTTCTTGTAATGGTCAATAAGTTCAAGACCTGAACTTAAACAAAAAGCTTTCGACACCTGCTACCCTTGTTTTCTTTTTAGCGATATATATATATATATATATATATATATATGTGTGTGTGTGTGTGTGTGTGTGTGTGTGTGTGTGTGTGTGTGTGTGTGTGCATGTTTTTATGTGTGTGTGTTTGTATAAGTGTGTGTGTTCGCGTCCGCATATCTATATAAATATCCGGTCAGCTGAACCCGAGGAGAATACGGGGAGAGGAGGAGTGATTGTCATTATGGGTGAGTTATAGTATCCGGGTGGAATGTACCCAGAATGTCAAAAGTTATGAAAGAAGAGAATAATATTTTTGGAATTTTCGGACGGTCAAATACAATGAAGTGTAAATTTACCCTCCAGTTACGTACGTGCGCGCAGCGTCCCCCGCCGCCGCGCGCACACACACACGCATACACACACATACACGCACACACACATACTCACTCACATACACGCACGCACACACATATACATGCACACATACATACTCACCCACACACCCACAGAGAGTGCGATAGATGAATTGTTGTCTAAATGAAGCAGAAATGAAAATATTAGATTGTTGCAAAAATAATGGCTGATTTCAGAAACATAATTTTATTCTTGAAAAATTAACTGTAGAAAAGTTGGCTATAGTCAAACTACGAGCCAGGAAGATCTATGCACCTCTGCCATCGACCGACGAAATTATTAATTCCTCGTTGAAAAAAAGTTATTGGCTGGGATGCAAGGAAATATTTGAAAGTTAACTCCACCTCTGGTTTGGGTCTAAAGGTTTTTAAAATGTGCTTAAAAATGATAATCAGTGGGTAAAAGATCAGGAGAATATGGAACTCTCGTATCCTAAGTCTGTGAGTTTTTGTGACGTCATTCTTGCAACATGTGGTGACACATTGTCGTGGAACAGAATTGGACCACGTCGATTCAACGCAGGTCTCATTTTTTTGCAGTCGTGCATGCATTTCAACAAACTGGTTGCAGTCAAGTTTTGCATTAATGATGTGATTGACTTCCAGAAATCTGTAGTGGATTACACCAATTGCAGACCACCAGAGAGTTACCATAATCCTTTGATGATGCAACTTTGGCTTTGGAAAATATTTGGGAAACTCATTACGATAAAGCTATTGACCTGGTCGTTTACGGTTATCATAAAGGATCCACTTTTCCTCCCAAGTGACTATTCGGTCAAGAAAGGGATTATTGGTGTTACGCAGAAAGAGCATCGGGCACACTTGAAAACGCCGAAGTTTTTGATTTTCATTGAGATCATGAGAAACCCATTTATCGAGTTTTTCACCTTGCATACTCAGCAAATGGCGTGTGATTGACCCCAAGCGTCTGAAATTTTTTGACGTGAGCTTTGCTCAGCAACTGCTTGCAATTTCTTCGTTGTCAAGACCACATGATCGTCTCCTTACCTTCTTCATCTTCAAGGCTCTCATCACCAGTACGGAATTTCTGGAATCACCTTTGAACTATCCGATCAATTGTGAACCCCTCACCACATGCTCTTTTGATATCATCAGAAATTTCGGAGACACTGTGTCCAATTTTGGACTCATACAAAAAAAATAAACGAAAATTATGTTTTGTCTTGTTCATAATTAAGGGCTTCTATGTTTAAGGATGTGGGTTGTGTTACAGTGGATATCGGCTCGGAATGAGAAACCGGGGAGCCGAGTTCGAATTCCAGTTGAATCCATTGCATTCACTTACGCGCAAATACTCTTGGGAAAGGTATTAATCCTTCTCTTCCTTCCAGTTATGGGTTAAATAGCAGGACAGATTGGGTTCTATAGCCTTGGTCGGCAACCAGTCTACTGTAGAAAGCAATGGCAACCTACTGCGAGACATGATCGCCCAAGCGTGTATCACATATGGCACTTAACTGACTGACTGAATATAATAGTGGAAAACATGATGAATGCTTCTACTGGGCATAAAGTGGGGGATCGGTTTTCTATTGTTATGAAGTAATAAACTGATCCCCCACTAATTACTAATTATTAATACAATTCGTTTCTTCTTCCTTCATCTATACTTTAAATAACAGGAATCTTCTACCCAGTCAGTCATGTCTCTTTTGAGACATGATCGCACAAGCGTGTATCACGTATGGCACTTAACTGATGCTTCAAGAATAATTTTGTTAAAGAATACTAGAACACCAACGAATAGTAACACTTATAACAATCAAGTAGACAATGTCTCTTCCTAGGACGTATGCGCCCGTCTCGTGAAGAATGCTTCCGTCTAGTGACGTATGCTGTATTTACCAACCTTCCCACGCAAGGCTAGATGTTACACAAGGTCTTTTTATTGTGGGTCTTTCCGGCCATATAGCCAGGCCAAAAAATGTCTGTCTATTTTTCCCCAGTCGTGATTCTACCCTTCGGCGGAACCACGACTGGGTTAGTGCCCCCTGCTCGGAAGCAGAGAGCGCTCTTTACCCGAAAGGCAGAGAGCTGACATTGTCATAGAGTCGTCATTCTAGTGACGAATGCATTATTTAGCTGTCTCTCCCAGTAAGGGCAACATGTGACACATGCTCAATTCATAACTGGGCTTTCCGGGCTATATGGCTCGGCCAAAAAATGTCTGTCTAATATTCCCCAGTCGTGCCTCTACCCTTCGGCGGAATCACGACTGGGTTATTGCTCTCCGCTCGGAAGCAGAGATCGCCCTCCACCCGAAGGCAGAGTGCCGACAGTGTCATAGAGCCGTCTAGTGACGACTGCTCTCTAGTTCGCTCTAGTCCCAGTCTTTTATAGACCGGACTATATCCATTCCGGGGTAGGATAGAATATTCCTCTACAACAAATTATTATGTACTGGCAGTATAGTCCGGCGTTGCTCGGGTGCAATGAAAATTTTAAAAGCTCCATAGCCCTGGAGCTCAGACTCAGCCTAAAGAATATTTGTGTGAAGTTTCCTGAGAATCCGATAAAAATTGTGGATTTGTATAAAGGACATAAAGACAGATAAACAGACACACACACAAACATCGTGCCTTTTATATATATATATATATATATATATATATATATATATATAATCGATTTTCTGAACTATTGTAAGAACTGCAACCATGAAACTTCTGAATATCGTTTCTTATGTCTTTGTCTATGTGTGTATCAGATTTGATTAAAATCAGACTACTCCTTCTATGACCCGATTTTTTCGACTATCGATTTTCGATATTTATCGTGGGTAGCTCGACACAAAACCTAGCTAAGAACACTCGCAGACGCTAATAGTACAACTGTGTAAATTTTCAAGAAAATCGGTTCAGCCGTTTCGGAGTCTATAGGTAACGGACACACACACAGACAAAGTTCCATTTATAAATAAGTTTAGATACCAAAATTCACCTAATATATATTGTGAATACTATGCTAAAATGGCTTTTCAAAAGATAACTCTTCGAGCGTCCATTATTTTTGTAACACCCTCATAACACTTACATTTAATTTTAGCAGATACATCTGTAGCGGAACTCTGGATCCTGATTGGTTATCTAATCTCAAAATTCAAAATACGTCAGAAAAACGGTTTTTCCACAGCTAAAGAAAAATCATTTCTTTGAGCCACCCCACGTAACTATTCAATATTTAGGGATTGTCTCTAACCAGTCACGGTCAATTAGAGGAGGTGGGTTGCTGACACACAACAAAGATGTAACTCTCAACTTCAAGTGACCCGGACATTGTCCTCCCTTTCTCTCGCTTTCTCCTTATTTATCTCAACAACTACTACTAGAACATTTTGTACGAACTCTTTAATACCTCAACTTTACCATTGAATACGAACTCTACTCATAACTTTCACAATGAAAATTAATTTCTACAACTATTTTTATTCCTTCTTTTAATAAATTTCTATTTTACATTAAAAGTGTATATTTTATTATTCCACTCTTCTACATATTCCAACCTGCCGACGACCAACCTTCTGATGAAAACCCTTCTGATGAATATTCTTCAGCATAAAACTTGTAAGCTGTAGAGAGTTCGGTTAAGTAAGACACAAGGCCGAACAAAAGAAACATTAACCAGCTCCATACATTTTACATCTACCAAAATTACAGAAAGTAATTTTGAAATACTAAAGAGTAAATTTATACAACAAAATCGACATTTGCTAACCCTAACCCTAAACCTAACCCTGCCTTTTCTGGACAGTTTCCAGATTTAAGTTTGTGAATCCTGCCATAATCCTTGCCTTCAGTTTATCGTTGCTGTTACAAAATGTTTTATTCGCAACACATGATAAACAAGAGAGTTGCAGTCTAGAGAGTTAGGGGGTTAAATATAAGGCGTGATGCAGAAATTGTCTCGGATAGCCATGACTGGATTCTCCTGATAGTGAGGCATGGTGGAAAGTGCTTTTGTGTTAGAAAATGATGCCATAATCCATGCTTTCAGTTCATCTTTAGTTTTGTTGGCCTCTCACTGAACTGCGCACCACACATAAAAATACAAGAAAAATTATAATGCATATATTGGAAAAAGCAGAGGTTCGGAAACAAAGATTTTATTCTCATATGCATTCTTTTTACCAATCCAAAATTAAAATTTCAAACAGCCTTTTCCCGAAAATATTAGGAACCGAAGGAAGAATGTCTGAATTCACAAAAAGATTAGAAATTAATATGCTCAGCACATACTCGCAGCAGTCTGAGCAATAAATTCAATGTGCTTAATAGAAAAAATAGGATACCAAAATATCATATATCATAATCAAAATTTATTTTTAAATCAAAGGAACGAGTTGTTTAGCAAGTGTCGGCATTGAAGTAGATTTAAATTTCCTTAATAGGGCATTTGTCTATATTTCTGATGGTCCAGTGGATATAGACGTTGGTTAGTTCTTTTGAGTTGACCAAAAGAATTGTGAGTTCAATACCAGACTACAGCAGTGGTCAACAATTAACTTGCAGGGTAAGAGAGAGATAACTTATGACTTCCAATCAAGGCATTACTACGAAAAGAATGAGAATGATATACCCCAGTGATTGTAGTAAAGGGTTCGGTTCGAAATTCCTAGCACATGAAAAAGGCCGAAGCGTGCAACGGTCGAAACGTTGTACTAATAGTAACAAAGATGAGGACAATCGTCCAAATAATGTAAATCTCTTCCTTCCTATTTAATCGTTATATTAATTTTTAATTTCTGTTTAGAATTTAATTAAGTAATTAGTGGGGGATCAGTTTATTACTTTATAATAATAGAAAACCGATCCCCCACTTTATGCCCAGTATAAGTTTTAGTTATGTTTCCAACTATTATATTCAGTCAGTCAGTTAAGTGCAATAGGTGATACACGCTTTGGGCGATCATGTCTCAAAAGAGACATGACTGACTGGGCAGAAGATTTTCTATCCTATTATTTAAACTATAGTTGATGAGAGAAGAGAAGTATTGGTTTAATATTAAGTAATTAGTGGGGGATCAGTTTATTACTTTATAATAATAGAAAACCGATCCCCCACTTTATGCCTAGTATAAGTTTTACTTATGTTTCCAACTATTATATTCAGTCAGTCAGTTAAGTGCCATAGGTGATACACGCTTTGGGCGATCATGTCTCGAAAGAAGCATGACTGACTGGGCAGAAGATTATCCCGCAGTAGGTTGCCATTACTTTCTGCGGTAGATTGGTTGACAGTCAAGGCTATAGAAATCTAAGTTATCCTTCTATTTAACCCATAGCTGGAGGGAGAAGCGACGGATTAATACAATTCTTAAGGATATTTGCGCTTAAGTGAATGCAACGAATTCAACTGGAATTCGAACTCGGTTCTTCAATATCTCATTCCACTGCACTACAATACACATCCTATATTGTGTATAAAAGTAATTAAAATTTTATCTAAATAGAAAATGACAGTTTTATTGCAATTTTGTTTACACTATTCGGAGCAGATTTTCTCAAAAAAATCAAACTTCAAAAAAATGTATGTTATTTACATTCCCCAAGGAGTCCTGCATTTATTTAATAAAACAAAGTTTTGTGGCGGTCCTCAATTTCAAGAAATTTTAGGAAATTAATTAGACAGGGAGGGGCGTAACATATGTAGGAAAAAATTTTTTTTATCAAAATTTTATAAAAATGATTTTTTGCTAAGAGATGGGTATTGACATTGCATTTAAATTTCTGGTGGTTGTAGCCGTCAGGAAAGCAAGAATATGGAAGAGAATTCTACAGGCGAGAAGTGCAGGAAAAGAAGCTGCCGGAATAGAACCGTTGGCTGCATGTGGCTGATCTGTGAATGGGTGGGACCCAGTTGTCAGTCTGGTTGCACGAGCAAACTCATGTGGCAGGGGCACCAATGACTTAAGTTCGTCGGTGCAGAAGTCATGAAAATATTTATAGAACAGACAGAGGGGAGCCACATCTCGACGGTGAGAAAGTTGCTGGAGTCGAGCTGCCAAGTCGGTACCTATCACATTGCTGATTCTCATTTGGAGCCTGTCGAGAACACTGAGATGAACAGCGGAGGCGCCTAACCCTATATGACAGCAGTATTCCATCCACGGATGGATGGTTGATTTGTATATAATTTCAGTCATTTGTGAATAAGTATTAAATGTTACATCAAAATCCAATCAACGGAAAGAAAAGCAGCTTGCTATACTGATGGAAAATTTCTCAAAAAGAGAAACAAGCCCAAATAGACCAAACTATCGCCCGTTTCACACTCCACCCACGTCAATTGAACATGTGAAGAGGCTCATCCATTGTTCCCTGTTTAGGATGTGGTTTCCGGTTTTCTCTTTTCCAATCTTTTCACTCTTACGTAGCCCCCTGCACATCAGTGGCGTTACAGCCTTGCTCGGGGTGATATGATTAAAAATAAATAAATAAATAAATAAACTAGCTACATTTTCGCAGGATGCTGTGTTTCAAATAGAAATTTCACGTATAACCTCAAAGAGTAGGTTAAATTTGATGCTCATTATCGCAGGTTTGAGGAGATATTTCTCAAAGACTGCTCGAACTGACAGACAATAAGAAAATTCGTTAACTATTAAGTTAGGTGATTTGGGACACGAAAATAAAGAAACTATTCTACCAAAACAACCTGGAGAAATTACGTTTGAAAAACTATTCAGATATTGTATAAATTTTTTTGTAGCACGTAGTTCTTTATTCAGCACGCAATGGCGTTGCTTAAATTTATTAAAAACGATGATGAAGGCTACACAACGTTTGCAAGTATAGTGAATAAGGAGTGTGAAAAGTTCCGACTGAATGAATTAAGTACGGATATGTTCATGTGTTGAATTTTTGTACGAAGTTCAACCTCACAAAGCAAAACAGACGTACTTGCGAGACTCTTAACAAAGTTGGAGCAAGACCAGGAAATAACGCTACAAAAACTGGCTGAGGAATGTCAAAGAATTTTAAACAACAACAACAACAACAACAACAACAACAACAACAACAAAATACCGTAAATATTGAGCAATGGTATATATATATATATATATATATATATATAATAATAATAATAAAATCGACTCTGTACGTATCCAAATCTTAAAATCTTACACAAGTAATTTTTAAGGACCACGAATAACCGGCAGAATCTAAGTCCGTTACTGTCCGCCGCTATAAAGCTTTGGACAATGAGGGGAAAAAAAAGAAAACTGCGGAGCACCGACAATACATACAGTACTTCACAGCAAAGAAAAAAAAACCCTCAAACGGAACGAACCACAAAGAAAGAAAAGTGCTCGATACAACAAAGCACAAAGAAAGAAAAGTGCTCGATACAAACCAAAAAGGATTAACCAAGAGGCAGTGACGTAGAGCAAAAACACACGAGAAAAAATCGCGGTAGGTCTTGGCGATCTTGCGATTTTTTCTCGTATATATATATATATATATCATTACTTTTCTAATATATATATATATATATATATATATATATATATATTAGAAAAGTAAAACCACAAAGTAGAAAAGTTCAAATTAATCCATGCTATAGTTTGACATCCACGCTTTATCATCCAAGATCTAACGTGTTGGCCGAACGTTTTCAAAAGGCCAATAAGAAAAGTGGAAGAAATAGAAACAAGAAATGAGGAGCTACAGAATTTCTTATCTGTCTTTCGTATCAGATGCAAACACAAATGCAGGAATGTTTCCTGCAGAGTTAATCTTTGCAAGGAAAATCTAATCAGTCTTTGATAAACTGAAACCAAATAAAGAAAAAACAAATCATGAGTGACAGAACTAAGTACGACGGCAAACGCTTTTACTTAAGTATTTTAAAAATGACAAACTTGGTAAAGTGTCATCGAAAGAAAGCATCATAGCCAAGAGAATAGGCCACATGATGTACGAAGAAGGCACATAAACCAAATAAAAAGAAGGTACACTACTAAACAATTTAGGCAAGAACCCATGGAAGTAATATACGACATATTCGATGTGCCGATACGTCCAGAAATACAACAAAGACGTTTAGGAAAGCGAAAAAGAAGAGCAACGAGAACGATCGAGAGCGTTCAGGGGATAAAATATTTCAGTGAAATGTGTTGTAGAGCTGCTAACACCCCTCTGGCATTCTTAAGAATGGAATGGTTTGTGGAGCGAAGTAGATATAAAAATAAAGAGTCATAATGATTTCGGACTGTCATTGACGATTAGTATCGGACTTTTTTCTCTGCGAATCTAACGACTTAACCTCTCCTCTCTTCTACTATTTGTTGTTCTGTTTGCTTTGTATTTATTTCCCATAGCACGGTTATTGTGCTGTAGATACTCAGTACACATTTTCTGGATATCATCCAGCCAACTCGGCTATACAATAGAATGAGAATCATATAACCCAGTGATCGTAATATTTCGGTTCGAAATTCCTAGTACCTGAAGAAGACCGGAGTGTACAAAGGCCGAAACGTCGTAAATATGGAAGTAAAGATGAGGACAATCGCCTGAAGAATGTAAATAGAAGAAATATCACATACAATCCTGTATACACGTGAATTGGGCACCTTGAGGTGGTGTAATGGTTAACAAGCTTATCTTGCTAGCACCTATTACAATTGACAAATCGTCTATGGAGTGATTCGTGTTGACCATGTCCACCATAGATTATGAATATAGAATACAGCGCAGTACGTAATCTGTTCAATGAAACAACGTCAAAGATTAACACTCACGAGTCCGAAACTCTACTGAATCGGACTAGATCGCCAATACTCGGGAAAATATGGTCGCCTTTATACAAGTCTGCATGACACTGAATGCTAGGCAGTTTCATTACAGATAAAGATAAGACTTGAAGTATTAGGAGATCTACAGGAAGATACTGAGAATGCCATGCATTAAACTTGTCAGCAAGACGAAGTTTTAGAAAAAATGGATAAAAAAAGGATACTTCGAATCAGAAAGAGACAGTTGACATTTCTAGAGCACAAAACGAGGAAAAATGTCAGGAAGTTAAAGAGGACAGAAGTAAAGGAGACAGAGGAAAAGAGTGCATAACCTACTTAAAGAGTTTGTGTAAACGGTTGGCAGAATAGGGATTAGGATAGATAACAAAAAGACAAAATTAACTTGGATCTATAAAGGACAGGAAATCCTGGAAAGCCTTGTTCGCCAACGTCCCGAAGAGACATGACACAGAGAAGAAGAATAATTTATTACTACACTATTTATAATCCCATTTGTGCATATTTCTATGCGACTATTTAGCACTGGATTTATCGGTACGTGGAGTGGGCACCGGAAACCCCAGCTTATCGAGTTAAGATTTACGTTTTCTTTTTTTTCTCTGAATGAATTGAAAACCGTTTATTTTTTTCCCCAAATCATGTATTCTTTTTTGCCAGAAGTTTCAACGCATTCAAACGGATGCACTCATAAAGAGTTTTGTCAAAGAATCTACCTGTCGCTGGGAGTTTCACCTTCAACCTACGAAGGATTTGATTGACGTGAATTTGAAGGTGATTGTCGACGCGTCAGCGTTTTCCGTAAAGACGGCTTGACACTATTAACCTGTCTTATGGTCCGAGGGTTTGTCTATCTGTCTAACCCCAGGGATGAAGTGTCTCTTCCCGCTTTTGTGCCCTACTTTTTTTTTCACTCCTGCTCTTTTTGTTTTGACTGTTAGAAGCCATCCATCTTGTCGGTCGTCTTCATCATGTAGGCTGGCCGAAAAGCCAGTTCATAATGTATGTTTTTGCGTTTGCCTATGTATCAGCCACACACAAATATATATAATTTAATATATATATATATATATATAAGTAGAAGTATAACCCGGCGTTGCTCGGGTGTAATGAAAGCTTTAAAACTAATCCATGGTCCTGGAGCTCAGACACTGTGGACGTTGGCACGAAAGACTAAAAAGCAACAGTTGTTTCCAGTTAAAGCGAAACCGGAGACTGAAAGAAAAATGAATGGGTGTAAGTCAAATTTTGAAGTTTGGTGAGAATCGGATAAAAATTGTGGATTTGTATAAAGGACATACAGACAGATAAACATACACACACCAACATCTTGCCTTATATATATATATATATATATATATATATATATATATATATATATTATCGATTTTCTGCCCTATTGTAAGAACTGCAACCTTGAAGCTTTTGAATATCGTTTCTTATGTCTTTGTCTACGAGTGTATCAAATTTGATTAAAATCGGACCACTCCTTCTATAACCCGTTTTTTTCGATTATCGATTTTCGATATTTATTGGGGTTACCTCGACACAAAACTTAGCTAAGAACACTCGCAGACGCTTAAAGTACAACTGTGTAAATTTTCAAGAAAATCGGTTCAGCCGTTTTGGAGTCTATAGGTAACGGACGCACACACAGACACAGACACACACACATATACACACACAGACAATAATATGCATTATTATTAGTAGTTTTGTAGAGGAGGGACAAGAGATAAATATTGATAGTTAGCAACAGGAAAATGACAGCTGAAGTTTTTTGGACATGTAACGAGGAAGAGAGGCTTGGAGAATCTGATGCTCACAGCGAGGATAGAGAGGAAGAGACACAAGGGAAAGCAATGCATGACATACTTGATAGACTTGCGCAGATAGATGGTGAAGCGGGGATTGAGTTGTATAACAAGAGAAGAGGTATTAAGAATGACAATGGATAGGGAGATGTGGAGGGCCATGATTGTCTACGTCCTGAAGGGACACGGTACATTGAAAAAGAAATAAATCTAAAAGACATGGCTACATAGCTAATCGGTATTGAGAAGAGATGGATTCATGCCTAATCACAATTTGATAAACAAGTAATTATAATGTGGGTATAAAGTAGGGGATCAGTTCTATATTATAATCAATATTCAAACTGACCCCTCACTATGTGGCCACATTAGTTTCTATATATTTATATTCTAGATTTATGGACTTGAGCAAATGGATGGCAGAGCAGGGTTTGGGAGGGGTAACAAGAGAAAGGGTGTTAAAAGCTACAAGGGATAGGAAGATGTGGAGGGCTATGATCATCTATGTCTTGAAGTAATAAGGCACAAAAAAGAAGAATTAAATCTAAAAGACATGCCTATGTAGCTAATCAATATTGAGAAGAGGTGGATTCATGCCTTAATCACAAATTGATAAACAAATAAGAAATTATAATGTGGGTATAAAGTGGGGGATCGATTTTATATTATGATCAACATATAAATTGATCCCTCACTTTGTGAACATGCTAGTTTATATACATTTGTAGTTTAGATTTATGGATGGCAGAGCAGGGTTTGGGAGGGGTAACAAAAGAAAGGGTGTTAAGAGCTGCAGGGGATAGGGAGATGTGGAGGGCCATGATCGAAGGGACACGGCACATAGAAGACAAGTGGGTTATAGGGGAAATGGCGTGGTGATGGAGAAAAAGATAAAAGCTAACAGAGAAATATAGAAGAGGAGAAAACGAGGAAGGGAGGAAGACGTTTGGAGAAAAGTTAAATTGAGAGGCGAGAGATTGAAAGTGTCAGTCAGTTAAGTGCCATACGTGATACAGGCTTTGGGCGATCATGTCTCGAAAGAGACATGACTGACTGGTCAGAAGATTCCTGTTATTTAAAGTATAGATGAAGGGAGAAGAAACGAATTGTATTAATAATTAGTGGGGGATCAGTTTATTACTTCATAACAATAGAAAACCGATCCCCCACTTTATGCCCAGTTAAATTGAGAGGCGAGAGATTGAAAGTGTCAGTCAGTTAAGTGCCATACGTGATACACGCTAGGGCGATCATGTCTCGAAAGAGACATGACTGACTGGGCGGCAGAAGATACCTGTTATTTAAAGTATACATGAAGGGAGAAGAAACGAATTGTATTAATAATTAGTAATTAGTGGGGGATCAGTTTATTACTTCATAACAATAGAAAACCGATCCCCCACTTTATGCCCAGTAGAAGCATTCATCATGTTTTCAACTATTATATTCAGTCAGTCAGTTAAGTGCCATACGTGATATACGCTTTGGGCGATCATGTCTCGAAAGAGACGTGACTGACTGGGCAGAAGATTATCCCGCAGTAGGTTGCCATTGCTTTCTGCGGTAGACTGGTTGCCGACCAAGGCTATAGAATCCAATCTGTCCTGTTATTTAACCCATAACTGGAAGGAATAGATGGATTAATACCTTTCCCAAGGTGTAGTCAAAATTTAAACTGAGAGAGTAAAGCGTATGATGTGAGAGAGTGACAGAAGTAATGAAAGAGAGAGACTGTAAGTGAGAGAGAGGATGTTTGATAAAACTGTGATAATGATTATAAGAGAGGGGATAATAGATGCTGTGAGAGGGTGATAGAATGATAGAGAGAAGGAAAGTGAGAGAGAAAGTGTATAATAGATGCGGTGAAAAACTGAGAGAGAATGCGATATAATGTGAGAGGGGGATAAGAGATGCTGTGAGAGGGTGATAGAAGAAATGAGAGGGAATCAGAGAGAGTGTAAAAGATGATATGGGAGGGTGACAGAATGAATGAAAGAGAGAAGGAAAGTGAGAGAGAGAGAGAGAGAGTATAATAGATGCTACGAGAGGATCTGATGAGTGAGAGAGAGAGAGACGATAATATATTATGTGAAAGGGTGTGATGACGAAAAAGAGCGAATGAAAGTGAGAGAGAGGATAATACATGCTGTGAGAGGGTGACATTAAAAATTAAAGAGAGAATGAAAGAGAGATAGAGAGAGTGAAAGAGAATATAACAGATGCATTGAAAGGGGGGTGCTAAAAAGAATGAGGGGGAAGGAATAGAGGCGAGTAGATAATGAGAGGTGAAAGAGGGTGATTGAGTGTAATAAAACGAACGCAACAAATGAGACAAGGAGAATGAATGAGGGAGAGAAATAGAGAAAAGAGAGTGAAAGAAATAGGCGAGAGTGAGGGAGAGACAGAAAGGAATAGAGAAAGAAAGAAAGAAAGAAAGAAAGAAAGAGAGTGAGAGAGAGAGAAAGGGAAAAAAGGAGCAATCTTGCGACAAATTTTGCATCATATCGCATTGGTATTGATTGCGTTCAATGTAATATGGCGTCTAGAAAAACGATATTTTCGTTTTTTCCGATAAAAAGACAGGAATATTTAACAACTCGTTCACATTCCAGTTGATTTTCTTTCTCTTTTACAGACCGCCATGACCGCCAGTCAAGTCTTGTTAGATACCCACTTCTTTTATGTACAATGTCCTGAAATCATTGCTCTCCACAGCATCCTCTCTGTTGTTCTAAATAACTATTGCTATCATTGATTTCCTTGCACTCGTTCTACCGTTCGGTTATTCAAACTAATCAAGTAGGCCCATGGTTGTTTTTCTCTGTTTTTTTTTATCATTTCATCCCAAGAAAGGCAATAAAGCCACTAAGATTCAATAGGTTACTGTGCGTGAGTGAATAAGAAAAAACAAAAAAAAAAGACATAATTAAGCAAAGAGAACGACAACAAAAAAGGAATTAAGAAAACAAGAATAACGTTTAACGTTGCATTAAAATTATTGAAAATTGCCAAATTTAACCTTTAATCTTTTGCATTATTTATTATTATTTCCTTTCCACTGCTTCCCTTTTCAAGGCCTCAAATTTGCAGATGCTTAATTTCATTTAAAGTTGTTTAATTTCATTTAAAGTTGCTTTCTGTTGCCATAGCAGGATATGAAAACACAACTATGTAATTCAAAGATACTATAGTTCAGGGATCAGTGTCACCTTTAGTGGCAAGTTAAAATTTTTGTACACCAAATGAAATCACATACGGATTGATAAATGTTAATCTTAGACTGTTAAAAACAGTGTTAAACATTTTTAATCATTTCAACCCAAACAAGGGAATAAAGATATTGAACAGCTAGGGATTATTGAACGTGAAAGAATCTTAGAAAAAAAATAAAAATACATTATTAAGGAGAGAGAATAATAAAAGAACAAGAATTAAGAAGACAGAAGATTAACATTTCGTTTAAATTTTTGAAGAACGAAGTTGGTTGGAAAGTAAGAAGCCGGAAGCGAGTTCTACAAACGAGAAATGTGATAGAAGAAACTGTTAGCATAGAACTTACGGTTACATCTAGCTATTTCAACTGTAATATGATGAGACCTTAACTCCAATCTAGTACTGTGCTTAAATACATAAAGTCTAGGTACCATAGAAGAATGTTCACCAGAAAAATTACAATGAAAGTATTTAAAAAAAAAAAAGCACACAGAAGATACGTTCCGGTGGTGGTAAACTGACAAAAGCTGAGACGCCAGATCAAGGGTAAAAAAATTGCAGATTCTTTTTTGAATTTTTATCAAGTATTTCTAAATACATAGCAGAAACCTGCAATAAGATTAATTTTCAATGTATGGACGAATGATAGACTTACAAATGTTTAAGGTAGATTCTGTCGAGAAAAATTGTCTTGTGCGACACAACCCATTTTCTTGTCAGTTAAGTACCATACGTGATACACGCTTTGGGCGATCATGTCTCTTTCGAGACATGACTAATTGGGCAGATGATTATCCCGCAGTAGGTTGCCATTGCTTTCTGCGGTAGACTGGTTGCCAGCCAATGCTATAGAACCCAATTTGTCCTGCCATTTAACTCATAGCTCTAGGGAGAAGAGATAGATTATATTACATAATTATAGTATGTATAATTAGTGGAGGATCAGTTTATTACTTTATAACAATAGAAAACAGATCCCCTACTTTATGCTAAGTAGAAGTTTTGATTATGTTTTCAACTATTATATTCAGTCAGTTAGTTATGTGCCATACATGATACACGCTTTGGGCGATCATGTCTTGAAAGAGACATGACTGACTGGGCAGAAGATTTCCCGCAGTAAGTTGCCATTACTTTCTGTCGTAGACTGGTTGCCAGCCAAGGCTATAGAACCCAATCTGTCCTGTCATTTAATTCATAGCTGGAGAGAGAAGAGATAGATTATATTACATTATTATATTATGTATAATTAATGGGGGATCAGTTTATTACTTTATAACAATAGAAAACCGACCACCCACTTTATGCCCAGTAGAAGCATTCATCATGTTTTCAACTATTACATTCAGTCAGTCAGTTAAGTGCCATACGTGATACAGGCTTTGGGCGATCATGTCTCAAAAGAGACATGACTGACTGGGCAGAAGATTCCTGTTATTTAAAGTATAGATGAAGGGAGAAGAAACGAATTGAATTAATAATTAGTAATTAGTGGGGGATCAGTTTATTACTTCATAACAATAGAAAACCGATCCCCCCTCTTTATGCCCAGTAGAAGCATTCATCATATTTTCAACTATTATATTCAGTCAGTCAGTTAAGTGCCATACGTGATACACGCCTTGGGCGTTCATGTCTCAAAAGTAGGTTGCCATTGCTTTCTGCGGTAGACTGGTTGCCAGCCAAAGCTACAGAACCCCATCTGTACTATTATTTAACCCATAACTGGAAGGAAGAGACGGATTAATACTTTCCTAAAAGTATTTGTGTGTAAGTGAATGCCAGGAATTCAAGTGGCATTCGAACGTGGCACTCCAATTTGTAGATCCGAGCCGATATCCACTGCACCACAAAGGCATTGCAATTGACGCAATATATTTCCCTTTCATGTTAGCGGAAAACGTTGTAAGGTGTCACTCACCTGTGTAAAGATCTCATGGAACAACCAGCCAGTAATCAACTAGAATAGAAGTTAAGTCTAACTGACCAAAAAAACTAGCAGGGCATATTGGTAGGTGGTTTAAATAATAACCTGGGAGATTCCATTCTGTTGCAGGCAAGTCTATTCTGTAAGCAGTGATTGGCTGATAATTTCAGTGTGTACATTGAGCTCCATAAACATTCAGCACAATATCCACCATTTGTCTTTGGGCCACATAGGGACATGTATTCAGTTACAACCGTGTTTATTTTTGTCTGCCAATTGGACGCTAGTTGGAAACATCAGGAATGTGTGTCTCAAACTCTTGAATGTTCACCTTCCTACAGGGAGACAAAAGAAGACCACCATGATGAAAGGTAAATTATTTGACTTCTACAACCTGGACGTTAGCATCTGCCATGCTGATGAAAGGCAAACAGGGTTCTCTCGGGTAATTACTCGAGAGAACTTTTGTTCAGTTTCTCCTGCTTCTAATATACCACGAGAGTGTCAAATTCTGAAAGCCTTCTGTTCTCATTATGCATCTAAAGTATTTTAGTTGGTTCTTTCCGTCATTTTGTGTATAATAATGTATGTGTATGTAGGTACAGAAACACTTATCTGTTTAGGTATATGTCGGACGGTAAGTGTATATGAGTGTGTTTGCAAAGGAAAGGTTTTTAGATGTTTCCGATTTAATCGCTGAAAATACAGCGGAATGTTGCGAGGAGTTTCTTTTGTGATATTTTATGTAAAATTCATATGTGTGAGTGTGGAAATGGAAATGGAAATGGGTGACTGAAATGCAGCCTGATTGTGATGAATTTGTTTTTGGCTGGATTTTTTTTGTGATAAATTTATTCTGGGTAGAAATTTTATTGAAGATACAATGAGTATTATTTCATTTAGATTATTTTGTGCATTATTTCTATGTATTATTTAGAATATTATAATATAGTATAGCCCTGCGTTGCTCGGGTGTGATGAAAGCTTTAAAACTAATCCATGGTCCTGGAGCTCAGACTCTTTGGACGTTGGCACGAAAGACTAAAAAACAATAGTTGTTTCCAGTTAAAGCAAAACTGTAAACTGAAAGAAAAATGAATGGATGTAAGTCAAATTTTGATTTCCTGGTATCGATATCAAATAAGTTTTTTTCGTCGTAAACTGAATTTTGAAGGTTAAATAAGTCCTCTGAGTAAATGGTATCATGGCTGAGACTAAGAACTACAATTATACCTACCTAGAGCCAAACCCGAAGCAAAAACTAAAATAAAAGGGCTGAAAAAAATACAGACATACAGGCAGATAAACAGACACACACACAAATAGCTTGCCTTTTATCTATATATCATCGATTTTCTGTACTATTGTAAGAACTGCAACCTTGAAACTTCTGAATATCGTTTCCTATGTCTTTGTCTATGAGTGTATCAAATTTGATTAAAATCAGACCACTCCTTCTATAACCTGACTTTTTCGATTATCGATTTTCGATATTTATCGGGGGTACCTTGACACAAAACCTAGCTAAGAACACTTGCAGACACCTATAGTACAACTGTGTAAATTTTCAAGAAAATTGGTTCAGCCGTTTCGGAGTCTCTAGGTAACGGACACACATACAGACACACACACACACATACACATACAAAGTTCCATTTATAAATAAGTTAATATATATATATACATATGTGTGTGTGTGTGTGTGTGTGTGTGTGTGTGTGTGAATCTGCTCTGTTAAAAAGAGAAAATCTTTGTACCTAACCGTACTGATGAGCTGTGATACAGCGAAACAGATCTGTCTGCGGATGACTATTTACGCTCTCACACCCTGATTGAGCCCTCTGGAGGAATGGTAGACTTTGAAAAAAAGGTAGCTACTCTGGCATCTACGTATCCTTCATTCAGCAATGAATTAAAACATTCTCAGCTATAAGGCGTGTATAATGATAATATACACGCTAAAATTCTGCCTCTTTCTACCGAGCGCCCATAGCTTAGAGCTAGAATCGCCGACTGACGCCAATTCGGTCGGGTTTCAACCCTAGGATAAAAAGCAATCGGTGCCTAATCGTACTGATGAGCTGTGATACAGCAAAACAGACTATATATATATAGTTCATATATTTAAACCATATATACACATATATGGTTTAAATAAAAAGAAGACAATAGGAAAACTGTATTTAACTCGCCTACGCGTTTCGTCCTGTGATGGACTTTATGAAGACAAAAAGAGCTTTATTCTAAATTCAGTCAGTTAAGTGCCATACATGATACACGCTTGGGGATCATGTCTCGAAAGAGACATGATTGACTGGGCAGAAGATTACCCCGCAGTAGGTTGTCATTGCTTTCCGAGGTAGACTGGTTGCCGACCAAGGCTACAGAACCCAATCTGTCCTGTTATTTAACCCATAACTGGAAGGAATAGGCGGATTAATACCTTTCCCAAGGGTATTTGCGCGTAAGTGAATACAATGGATTCAACTGGAATTCGAACTCGTCTCCCCGGTTTCTCGTTCCGAGCCGATATCCACTGTACCACAAGGTACATTCTAAAGTACGTATCCACAAACAAACAGTGTTGGCAACCATGAAAACACATATCATTCAAAAAGATTAACAGAATATTTTAGTTTTAGAACTCCTTCATTTGTAGTGCAATGTCAGGAGATGTTAAAATGAAGGGAATTCAACCGTTTTCCTTGGATTTTTTTATTATGTATATTAGTCTGTTTCAGTATCATTTCCATAAGAAAAGGTGAGATTGAGAAAAAAACCGGGGCTCAAATTGATATTCTGCTAGTACGGGATAGCGGTGCTCTCAAAAACTTTCCTTCTGAACAAATTGTTCACTCTTTTTATTAGTGTGGCATTTTTTAAATCGAAATTGTGGCCGAATATATACACATATATTCATGCTTCACGCACACATACGCATACATGCACACACATATATATACCTTTGTGCAAATTAATTGAAAGAACTGTTTTAGTTTCAATTTTTTTGCCAGACGGTCAGTTTTAGACCCAATGGAACCAAAGGCTGTAATCGATTTTTATTTTTCCTCAGTGGTGTGCAGTAATATAAATCTATATTCATGGTGTATGATGAAAGTTGTTAGGCATTGAAAAATATTGCGTCATCCGTGATTGCGTCAGATTTTTATCTTGATCGTCGATTAGTTTTCCTATGAACACTGTCTGCGATGGGCGTTACTCCAAGGAAGCGTACGAAAATTGTGACCCTGCAAGAATACACTGGATAGCCTTACAGAAATCGTGGAGATTGTTGGTGTCAACCTTTCAACTCTGAGTCGGGTCATAGTGCTAGAGACCTAGGAATATATATATATATATATATATATATATATATATATATATATATATATATAACACGCTAAAATTAATATTATTATAAAAGATAAAAAATGCTATAGAAAAATCAATATAATAAATCCTTAAAATAAGATCTAATGCCCGCAAAACTATCTAAATAAATAAAATATATATTTAAAAAAAAAATTAAAAGAAATAAATAAGATTCCAAACGATAATTTATAGAAACAAGAAGATATATAAAAAAATTTAAAGAAAAAACCGACCCTCTAAACTTAAAATGAAGATTAAACATACAACTTTATACAAAAAACTGATAAAACGCTAATTTGCATTTACTTCCCAAAAAATACAAATTTAGATTTCTTGAAATAACTTCGCCTAAATACAATTATACTCCAAACTTGATATATATATATATATATATATATATATATATATATATATATATATATATATATATATATATATATATATATATATATATATATATATATATATATATATATATATATATATATATATATATATATATATATATATATATATATATATATATATATATATATATATATATATATATATATATATATATATATATATATATATATATATATATATATATATATATATATATATATATATATATATATATATATATATATATATATATATATATATATATATATATATATATATATATTTATATATATATATATATATATATATATATATATATATATATATATATATATATATATATATATATATTTATATATATATATATATATTTATATATATATATTTCTACGTTTCTGACATTACGATTGAGCTTTCTAGAAAAGGAAATTTTAAAAACAGTTTCCACTTCCGCGATATAAGCATTACTCTTCAGAAATGAATTGAGTTCTTTCGGAGACTGGCGTGTGTATACACTGTTTACGTTAAAATTTCCCTTCTTTCATTCCATGCGCCTATGGGGGTAGCGACTCCGACTGTCACCAAATAGATCGAGTTTCGATCTCGGCCAGAATCAAGTGGATGTGTCTAGCGACACTGATGAGCTGTGAAACAGACTTGGATGTCGATGACTAATATATATATATATATCAGAAAAAGAAATAGGGTTGTCCTATCGAGAGAAATTGGTATAGAGTAAAAACTGTGAGAGGGCGCGAAAGTTTTGTCTAAAGTGTATATTTTATTATTGTTGTTATTATACATGTTATGATACTTTAAATGTGATTGCGGTCATATCACGTTGCAATACACCGGTTCTCGTTCGATCACCGAAGTTGAGCCTGGTCAGTACTTAGATGGCTGACCGCTTAGGAATACCAGGTGCTATAGCCATTTATTGACGGATGTGCGTTGTGATGCAGTGAATGTCCTCTCGGAAAGAGAAATCGGTGAGCCGAGTTAGAATTCCAGTTGAATACCCTGCATTCACTTACGCACTGGTACCCTTTGGAAAGGTATTAATCCGTCCCTTCCCTCCAGTTATGGGTTAAATAACAGGGCAGGACTTGGGACTCCGCCCTTAAACAAATCCCAATGAAACGTTCTCCATCGGAAAAAAGTTGGCTCAACCACAGCCAGGGTGAATGCGGCTTGGAAAAAAAATACGTTAAGTGTCCCTAATGGTATTTTGTGACGCTTCACGTGGTTCGAATCTAAGATTGACTCTCTTCAGGTGAATAAATTTGTGGCTTTATATATATATATATATATATATATGTGTGTGTGTGTGTGCGTGTTGCGAAAACAAAAGGTTGGAAAACTATTCATTCAAATAATCCCGACAGATTTTTAGATTTTAGAAGCCTGACATGAAAGGTTGTCATTAGACAACCGTTCATGTCAGTCTTGTAAAATCTAAAAATGTCAAGTAGACTTGGTTGATTTTACGATACTGCAACCCTTGTTGGCGTATTTAATGTCGATTTCTGTCTGGAGCACACAGTGAGAATCTAATTCCAAATGAGGTCATAATAATAATTTGAACGCTTTTAATTCTAATGAAACCAATGATATTGTCGGAGATTCGGTAATTCGTTGCACAAGCCACCAGTGAAATAATTATAACAGACAACTCTTCGTTAATAAGGAAGTTAACAGCTTCTAACGAGATATTTTGTCAAAATAATGTCTCATATTTTTATTGATAGTGTAGCGAGTTCTTAGCTGGGATAACCATTGTTGTTGTATTATTTTCTTGCTGGACTCTTAACCGGGTCCACGACAAAGACAGACTGAGTTCTATAGCTTTGGTTGGCATCCAGTCTACCGCAGAAAGAAACAGCAAATTACTTATGGAAAATCTTCTGCCTAGTCAGTCATGAATCGAAAGAGACATGATCGCTCAAGTGTGCATCAAGTATAGCATTTAATTGACTGATTGATCTCGTTTGGGTGATTTGTCTCATTTTTTTTCATATTTACCTGTTTTATAAACTTTATCTCTATTCTGTTAAATAATTTATGATTTAATATTTATATGTAGGTTTTATTTTCAGGCTTCTTTAAAATAAACCATAATACTTACACTATTTTAATCCGTACCTGAGAACCTTTGAGTGAAAAGTGATATTTTCTGAGTAAAAATTTTGAAACCCCCCCCCCCCCCAAAAAAAAACACCAAAATAAGAAGACAACTAGAGTTAGAAATAATCTAAACTTATTTATAAATGGAACTTTGTCTCTGTGTGTGTGTCTGTGTGTGTGTGTATCCGTTACCTACAGACTCCGAAACGGCTGAACTGATTTTCTTGAAAATTTTCACAGTTGTACTATAAGCGTCTGCGAGTGTTCTTAGCTAGGTTTTGTGTCGAGGTATCCCCTGATAAATATCGAAAATCGATAATCGAAAATCGATAATCGAAAAAATCGGGTTATAGAAGGAGTGGTCCGATTTTAATCAAATTTGATACACTCATAGACAAAGACATAAGAAATGATATTCAAAAGTTTCAAGGTTGCAGTTCTTACAATAGTGCAGAAAATTTTATATCGATTCCAGGAAACCAAAATTTGATTTACATCCATTCATTTTTCTTTCAGTCTACGGTTTCGCTTGAACTGGAAACAACTATTGCTTTTTAGTCTTTCGTGCCAACGTCCAAGGAGTCTGAGCTCCAGGACCATGGATTAGTTTTAAAGCTTTTATCACACCCGAACAACGCCGGCTATCCTGCTAGTAAAATATAACCCAGTTCCAACTGGTTAGAATTTGAATTTCAACGTTGTCGCAAATTCGACGATCAGTCTTATATTCAACTTTATTCAATATGCAGATGCGTTTCCAGACATTTTTATTGAATTTTACCCAGGATCGCTGTGGTCATCAAACGAAAACATAAGGGGTCTGGCAATTTGCTATGTGTCCTTGAAAGTTAATATCAATGAAAGAAGATAGTTTTATGAATCGTTATAAATGAACTGAACTCCGAAATATAATTGCTTTACGTAATTCAACAGCAAATAATTTATTGTCATTGAAAGAAAACCTGTCGTATATATTTCTAATGTTTGCAATATGTCACCTGCTACCTACATCCCCATATATATATATATATATATATATATGTATATATATATATATAATTTTCACTGCCTTAAGCAATCAAAAGTTTTTTTACATTCACTGTAAGGTCAGAATTTATGTAAGGACACATAAAACCATTTTTATTTTTAATGTGTGACACTATGTGAGAAATTTGTTCACTGTCACCAAAATTGACATCAATACATTCCGGATTTTTTTCGACGGCTACAGTTAAGGAAACTAATTCTACCTTTTCTGAGAAGACTGTGCAACATCATGAAATAGTGAAATTATCTGGAAACACTCACCATTTACGTTGATCGAACAAATAACGTTACTGCTGGTTGAAAATTATCAAATTTATAACGGGTGAGAGCCATGAAAGTAAGGTTTATAATTTGAGTTTTATTTTTCCATTAAGTGCATTATTATATCCGTGATATAATAACACCATACTTCACGGATGAAACGGAATGACTGAAAGAAAAAGGAATAAGAAAAAAGATTTATTCTTAGAGAGACTCTTAGACTAAAAACTACACAAGACTATACACACACACACATATATATATAGGTGTCCCACGCGGAACACAAGATTTCATACATATCATTGGGAAGCAGAGTTTAGGGAGAAAAATACATAACATAACACAACACCAAATATGGAGATATACCGGTGTCTGGAGAAGCTATGTTCAGATTTAAAACGGGCTGAATTCATCTACTATGTCCCTGGCTAGAACATATTCCATGCGAAACGTTGTGTCTTGGGTTTTCCCAAACTGAGGACTTGCCAGCGGGAGTTTGTTTCTTCTGGAGAAGATATGTTCCTAAATAGAAATAGCACAATGGAATTCTAAGTTTCTGGGGAGACAGATTTAATCTTTGTCGTGGGTGGGTGTTTGGTTGTTGTTGTTGTTGTTGTTGTGGTGGTGGTGGTGGTGGTGATAAAGAAATCAATCTCTTGATTTCGCTTCAGTAAACAAATTGAATGACCGACTACTATCGTCACGCTTTGAAGTGACGTCACTAAGAGACCATCACGTGGTTCATGTGACTAATCTTCCCGAAAGGGAGATAAGCGCCTCCTGTGCTTTTCCGGAAATATGGCTTCTTTGTGTGTATATGTGCTACAACTTTTTTCTAATATTGATGGTATTATAACCCAAAAAGGTTACTGCTTGATTAATCACCTAAACGGAGATTGGGAATAATAGTATAGCAAAAAGTACAAGACTCGCAATCTGCCTGAAGTATATACACTGCCAGTCAGTATAATCACTCTCCTCTACTAAGTATTTACCACCTCCCCACCAAGGCGGATGCGACAAAAGGATAATTAAATTATGAATTCTAAGCTTTTAAGCTCAGTCCCAAATATCCCGTACACCCAGCTTAAGGCCGGGACGAGCTCTTGTCTACTCATCCCAGACGAGACTCTACCCCTCGGCGCAGCCCCGTCAGGGTCCCTCTCCGCTCGGAAGCAGAGAGTTGAACAAGAGAGAGAGAGAGAGAGAGAGAGAGAGAGAGAGAGAGAGAGAGAGTTTGGATCGCTCTTTTCTACTACCATTTACTCCAATAGTTTTTACGTATTTAAGAGGAAAAAAACATTCCATTCCTCTGTGTGACAGATTGTTATTCGACCCTTGATCAACTCTTTGAGTTTGAGTTTTGTTTAACGGCATATTAACACCTCTGTGGGTTATTTAATGCCAAAAACGTGAGGTTTTAAGATATTTTTTTAATGTTTGGTGATAGTGAGAAAGTTGATTTAGTCAAATTGTGATGAAAATTTTTTGTTTTTATTTTTTACTTTTGGAAACTGAAAATGTCTTCCAGTTTTGGATTAAAATGTTTTGCTGATAATAATTTTTTTCTTAAAAAAGTTATCTTTTTCTATAAAAATGTATATATATGTATATATTTCTATAAATGTATATATTTCTATAAAAGTGTATTTTTATACTTTTATAGTGTTTTGACCCCAGTTTGGGGTTTAACTACTTGCCCATGGCTTGGACCCTAACAGGTGCTACCACTCCGGGTCAGAGTGGAGTTGGGAACAACAGCAATTAAACGGTGGTTCCATGCTCCTCACAACCTCCCAATCAGAGACCTTGCTGTCGGATGCAGTTTACTGTCATGCCCAGGACAAGATCGACTTTTTGTAGGCTCTTTTTAGCCAGAAAATATTTATTTAGATTGAAAATGTTTTTGGAAATAATAATGGTTCAGTGACACAAGTCTTGCCAATTAACACATAACCAGAAGGGAAGAGTTGGGTTCATGCCTTTCCCAAGAGTATTTGCGCGTAAGGGAATATAACGAACCCAATTGGAACTGGAACTGGAAATCGGTTCTCTGATTAAGAACTCCGGGTAATTATCCATTACGCTACCACATATCCAATCTTCTTGCCACTGATTTTCCCAAGCGGACACCCATCCAGGTACTGACGTTGCTTACCTTCGATGACCATACGATGATCGGCGTTTCAATCTGATGTGGCCGTAAGCCTTTTATTTTAGAGAAAGAGGAGACACTTCAACGGTGGAAAAAATATATAGGAAATCTCTTCCACGACCACAAAAGATATGATTGACATCAAAAGCAGAAGACCCAGGCGACAACCGGCTTGAAACGCGATAGCCAACGAAGATGATTGATAAATGTATCTGGCCTTAGATGACGTCAATTGAGTGACAACCTGAAAAAGCGGAAAAAGCCTACGAATTTTGAGTTTATATAAACACACACACACACACACACACACACACACACACGCACGCACACACACACACACACAGAGAGAGAGAGAGAGAGAGAGAGAGAGAGAGAGAGAGCAACCGAGAATACACAAAAACAACAACGGGCCAGTAATATTAAAATCTGAGTTGGAAGCTGCAATGGCCAAACTGAATAGACACAAAGCAGCAGGACCAGACGGTATTATAATAGAGATGCTGGCAGTCTTAGATGATTTCAGGGTAGACTATCTCACAGAAATATTAAATGGAATCTACAACAACGGCAATATCCCGAAAGACCCAAACAGATCTATATTCATGGCAATGCCCAAGAATCCAGGTGCAAAAAAAAAAAAAAAAAATACGAACTCCACCGAACACTCAGCTTAATGAGCCACGTAACAAAACTCATCATCCAAATTCGGATGTATAGAGCCCGCAGCAGAATCATATCAGAAATAGGACAAAAACAGTGCAGTTTTGTCAAAAGCACTGAAACAATAAAGGTGATATTTATGATTAGAATGTTGTTATAAAGAAATGTAGAATGACGTTTGCGTTGTGATTAGGTGAATATCGACTCGAAACGAAATCTGGTTGCCGAGTTCGAATTCCAGTTGAATTCCTTGCATCCACTTGCTCACAAATCAAATACCCTTGGGAAAGCTATTTGTTGTGGGATCACCACTTTTTATGGAATAATGGACTCGCCTGATGTGTACATATAATCCTGCCTATACCGAGAACAGAGTTGAGTTGAGTTTTATAGTTTAGTAAGGAGTCAGTTGGTCAGTAAGTTGGTGCAGACTTAGTTGGAGTTGTGGGATATTGACTCATTACCCGGACATACTATTACACTTCAAGACTGTATATATTTATTTCTACTAATAATATTCCTCAATTGATTAACCCACGTTCCAGTCTGTATATTTCGTTCAATATAACTTACATCTCCATATCTGTTTTTGCTATTTATTATTTTGTGTGGTTTCTCACCCGGGAATCCGCAACAGTAATAATCCGTCTCTTCCCTCCAGTTATGGGTTAAATAATAAGACAGATTTGGTTCTATAGCCTTGCTCAGTATCTTGATGGGTGGCCTGCTTGGGAATATTAGGCGCTGTAAGTTTAAGCCTGCGGCTTGACTATTGGATAATGGCTCGGGTTTGTTGAGTTTCATATCCAGTTCGGTTCGTTATACACACTTTCGCGCAAATATACTAGGAATTTGTTTTATAATCATTTCACACCAAGCAAGGCAGTACTGCTACTGGTGCGCAGGGGGCTACATAAGAGGAGAGTGAAAAGAGAGGAACCAGTCACAGGGGGTGTCGGAGAATGGGTAAGAGAAGGATGAGAAAACTGGTGTGAAGAGAGTTGCATGAGAGTATAGGAGAAAGGGAGAAAAACATGATATAAGGGTTATCAGGGAAAGGGTGAGAGCCAAAGAGATAAGAGATGGCAATTCACATTGCATTTAAATTTTTAGAGGGAAGCTAGTATATGGAAGGAAATTTTACAATCGGGAATTGCGAACAAAGAAGCTGTGAGAGTAGAAGTTGCGGTTATATTTGATCGGTTTCGCAGTAAAAAGGTTGGACCTAGTCGCTAGTTTTGTAGCTCGAGTAAATTCATGCAGATTGGGTACCAGGGAGCGAAGCTCGTTGGAGCAGAAACCGTGAAAGAAATTGTAGAAGAGACAGAGGGAAGCCACATTACATCGGTGAGAAAGTGACTAGATTTGAGATATCTCGTCGGGATCAATTACATTGCAGATTCTACGTTAGATTTTTTCAAGAACCCCGAGATAGATAGCAGGTACACCAGTTAAAGTGACAGCAATATTCAATGCACGAGCGAATGGTAAATTTATATATGTGAAAGATGGATTAAGACGAGAAAAAACTTCCTGGCCCTACACAGAGAACCGACCTTCCTAGCAGCAGATTTAACTATGGATTCAATTCCACTTGAGGTCGGCCGATATAGTTAGGCCGAGGAGGCGCAGTGTTTTGCTTTCAAGGTGACTAGCTTGTTCCACATATCACCCGAAGGAGAGCGGTTCTGCTCCGAAACATGAAAATTTTTGTGTAGTGATACGATGCTTTTATAAACCCTTGTAACAACTATTACAATATAAAGCTCTACTCTGTATTGAGCAGTCTTTATCAAAGTAAATGCTTAAACAGTGGGTTTAAAATCTACGTGTTCTTTCACTTTGTTACAATATAGCTCTTAGGGAATGGTGCAAAGAATTTATCACATTAACTGAGCAGGTTCATGCGGACTTCTAAGTTTCGCTAGAACACCGTTGTGATCCCTTCAGCTGTGGAGTCCCATTTTAATTTTATCTATAAGAAGCTCTGTGTGATTTGATATTTTTAAGGATTGGTCCTGTTTGTGATTGGTTGTTTTTTTATATTTATTTATACTATGCAGGCGTTTCATTTCTTTTTATTGCTTTTATATTGCTTTTTAATAAATATCTTTAATGGTGAGAATGATTTTTATGTTTTAAACATGGTCAGCACAATGAGCACGGCCATAATGTAAATGGTCAACTAGACTTGACTTGCTATTTGAGATATCTATCTATCTATCTATCTATCTATCTATCTATCTATCTATCTATCTATCTATCTATCTCAGTCTGTTTATTTATCTATCTATCTATCTATCTATCTATCTATCTATCTATCTCAGTCTGTTTATATCTATCTATCTATCTATCTATCTATCTATCTATCTATCTATCTATCTATCTATCTAAGTCTGCTCGTATCTATCTATCTATCTATCTATCTATCTATCTATCTATCTATCTATCTATCTATCTACTCGTATCTATCTATCTATCTATCTATCTATCTATCTATCTATCTTTTTTTTTTAATCATTTCACCCCGAGCAAGGCGGAAACGCCACTGATGTGCAGGGGGCTATATAAATGTAAAAAGATTTATCAGAAAAGAGTGAGGACTACAAACTAGTTAGAAAGGAACAATAGAAAGCTGAGAAAGCAGGTGCCATGACAGATGCATAGGTGGAGAGAAAGGAAAGATTATACGGTGGTGGGGAGAGAGCTAGAGTCCAGTGGTTAGTAGATGAATATTGACTTTGCATTTAAATTTCTGTTGGTTGTAGCCGTCAGGAAAGCAAGAATACGGGAGTGAGTTCCACAGGCGGGAAGTGCGAGAAAGGAAGCTGATAGAGTAGAATTGTCGTCTGCATTTGGCTAACCTGATTGTGAATGGGTGGGACCCAGTTGCCAGTCTGGTTGCACGAGTAAACACCTGTTGAGAAGGCATCAATGACTTAAGTTCGTCTGAGCAGAAGCCATGAAAGAATTTATAGAACAGACAAAGGGAGGCCACATTTCGACGATGGGGAAGTAGCTGCAGTCGAGCCGCCAGATCAGTACCTATCACATTACAGACTCTCCTTTCTATCTATCTATCTATCTATCTATCTATCTATCTATCTATCTATCTATCTATCTATCTCACACTGTTCATATCTATCTATCTATCTATCTATCTATCTATCTATCTATCTATCTCACACTGTTCATATCTATCTATCTATCTATCTATCTATCTATCTATCTATCTATCTATCTATCTCAGTCTGTTCATATCTATCTATCTCAGTCTGTTCATATCTATCTATCTATCTATCTATCTATCTATCTATCTATCTATCTATCTATCTATCTATCTATCTATCTCACACTGTTCATATCTATCTATCTATCTATCTATCTATCTATCTATCTATCTATCTATCTATCTCAGTCTGTTCATATCTATCTATCTATCTATCTATCTATCTATCTATCTATCTATCTATCTCAGTTTATCCATCTTTTCCCCATAATTCTGAATGTCATCAACCGACAATTCAAAGATTGTCCGACTCAAAATGTGTTTATACCAAATAATATGGTTATCATTATTATTTTCTTTCCATTTAGCACAGATTATCTTTAGAGAGGAGTTTTTAAAATTTCGTAATAATAGAAAATGTTGATGGATTTTTACCTTTATTGCATGTACAGTAACTTGTTTTAATTCATAACTAATTATTAAATAAATAAACCGAACCATGCTTTAAAAAACAAAATGTTCAAAAGAAAATGTTTTCTAATTCCATAAACAAAACATTCAATAAAAGGTCAGTGGATAGTAATTCAATAATCAAAAAGTTCAATAAATGGTCAGGTATTTTAATTTAATAAACAAAAACTTTAATAAAAGGCCAGGGTATTGTAATTAAGAAAATGTTCAATAAAAGGAATGCGTATTGTAATTCAATAAACAAAAAGATAAATCAATGTCCATAGGATTATAATTCAAAAAGCAAATGGTACAAGAAAGGCTAAGGTGTTCTAATTCAGTAAACAAAAACTTTAATAAAAGGCCAGGGTATTGAAATTTAAAGAACAAAGAATTTAATAAATGGTCAGGGCATTGCAATTCAATAAACAAAACCTTCAATAAAAGACCAGGGTATTGTAAGTCAATAAGTAAAAAGTTCCATAAATGGTCAGGTTATTGTAACTCATTAGACAGAAAGTTTGATAAAAGCTCAGGGTATAGTAATTCAATAAGCAAAATGAGTAAGAAAAGGCCCGTGTATTGTAATTCCATAAACAAAAAGTTCAATAAAAGTTCAGGGTATTGTAATTCAAAAATGAAACGTTAAATAAAAGGTCAGAGTACTGTAATTCAATTAACACAACCTTCATTGGAAGCTCTGGGTATTTAATTCAATAAACAAATTATTCAATAAAAGTCCAGTGTATTGTAATACAATAAACAAAACCTCCAATATAAGGCCAGGGTATTGTAATTCAGTAAACAAACCATTCAATAAAAGTAAAGGCATTTAAATCAATTTTATTTTGATGAATATTACAGTCGATGAGAACAAGTAAAAGATTTTTCCCACCCACTCCGAACCGTGCAATTCTCGCCTGGTGAGTAGAAATTCAATATCTCCCTCAACCACAACCCGATGGTTAAGAATCCCTGTTTTACCCTGGACTTAGATATTTATCTGTCGAAAGAGAAAGGTGGAGGAAAGAGAGAAAACGTTGTTCTGTCTGGGCTAATGTCAAAATAAAGAAAGTTTGTCAAACAAGTGAACGTGTAAACAATTCAAGTGTCGCATTTTTTCCCGCTTAAATCTGAGCGATGCCATCTTATGTTCAAGCGGAAAAAAAGGCGACACAAATTCGCTGGTATCCTGAAACGCAAAACTGATGAAGAAACATAATCTTTTGTTGCTCTTTCACCATAAAATTCCTTCTGAGTTGGCGCTACATGATCCCAAAAATGTGCTGAATTACAGAAAGCACATTACTTGAGGGATTTCAAAATCAGCAATAGCTAAAATGCCTTTCTTGGCTGAAATTATCGCCAAGAATTATCGAAATTTGCTTCTGTGGGAAATGAGTCGTATGTTAGATCTGAAGAAACGCAGTCTCTGCATGGTAGAGTAGGAGGGTTAGGTGGATGGAGAGCTTTGTCCCTTCTTTGGATCTCTCCTCATGTTAGGGCGCCGCTCCTATTTGACTACATAGCAATGGTGGATTCTCTACAAGAGAGTCGTACGAGAGTCACTAGACTGACGACTCTACGACACCTTCGGGTAGAGGGCGCTCTCTGCTTCCGAGCAGAGAGCAATAACCCAGTCGTGGTTCCGCCGAAGGGTAGAAGCACGACTGGGCAAAAATAGACAGACATTTTTTGGCCGGGCCATATAGCCCTGAAAGCCCAGATATAAACTGACCATGTGTCATATGTTGCCCTTACTGGGAGGGACGACTAAATAATGAGTCGTACGAGAGTCACTAGACTGACGACTCTACGACACTGTCAGCTCTCTGTCTTCGGGTAGAGGGCGCTCTCTGCTTCCGAGCAGAGAGCAATAACCCAGTCGTGGTTCCGCCGAAAGGTGGAGGCACGACTGGGCAAAAATAGACAGACATTTTTTGGCCGGGCCATATAGCCCTGAAAGCCCAGATATAAACTGACCATGTGTCATATGTTGCCCTTACTGGGAGGGACGACTAAATAATGAGTCGTACGAGAGTCACTAGACTGACGACTCTACGACACTGTCAGCTCTCTGCCTTCGGGTAGAGGGCGCTCTCTGCTTCCGAGCAGAGAGCAATAACCCAGTCGTGGTTCCGCCGAAAGGTGGAGGCACGACTGGGCAAAAATAGACAGACATTTTTTGGCCGGGCCATATAGCCCTGAAAGCCCAGATATAAACTGACCATGTGTCATATGTTGCCCTTACTGGGAGGGACAGCTAAATAATGAGTCGTAGGGAGTCGTAGAGAGTCATTTGAGAGTCTCTAATGAGTTACTGAAGAGTCAGTGCGAGTCAGTGAAGAGTTAGTCACACTTCCGGTGGCGTACCGGAAGTAATCACGTATACACACGTCTTACGACGGATTGGACTCTTGTATCTTTCTATTGTAAATATTACTAATCACTTCTGTACATACTAACCGTCTTTCCGCGGAAAACAATTTATATTCTGATTCTGTTGTTGAGTTATTCATTTATACTTGGCGACATAACACCTAGTCTCTTCTAGTTGTCTCCAATTGTTACTTTCTGCAACTTCCGTCTCCCAACTAACTTCTATCCTCAGCAAGGAGGTTTTGAATTGAACCTTGAATTAACGACGTCGGACTCCACGTGGTCTTTTGCTAGATGTGAGCTCTGAGAAGAGGATTTGCTTGAGTAAGTAGATTCGGGTAAGATGTCCGTCCTATGGAAGTTGGTATCGAGTCATTATGGTTTCACGGCTTTACATCTTTGCACGGAAGAACTTCGTTTCTTGCAATACGACTCTGCCATGTATTTAGACTATTCCTTCACCAGACGGACAGACCGCAGAGATCAAGAACCGATGACTGCTAGACGGACCATCAATTGCTTATGTCCACACTCAACATCCAAATACGCAGACACCCACGCGTCAAACACCCAGCGACCCAGAAATCTGACTCTCAAAGATTGACCAATCCAAACGTGGCCTGGGAACACGCAGCGGCAGCCGAGCGTTATTTTGCGATACCAAACTCAGCCAAACAAATCCAAGAAGAGTAGACATCTCTTCAAAAGACCACGTATAAAGCTAAAAATGAAATAATTTTCACTGGAAAAGACGCCAGCAAGTCTGGTGCGACCAGAACGATCTTGAGATCTCAAAAATATTACATGTATGAGACTAGAAAATGATGATATAAGCAAGATGTTGACGTCTCACACCTTTTTCGGTTACTTACAAACGAAACATATTTCAGATTGTGCGTTGTGGTGTAGTGGATATCGGCTCTCAACGAGAAATCGGAGAGCCGAGTTCAAATTCCACTTGATTTCGTTGCATTCTCTTAAGCGTAAATATTCTTGGGTAAGGTATTAATCCTTCACTTCTCCCTCCAGCAGGACTGATTGGGTACAATAGCCTTGGTTGGTAACCAGTCTACCGCAGAAAGCAATGACAACCTACTGCGGGATAATCTTCTGCCCAGTCATGTCTCTTTCAAGACATGATCGCCTAAAGTGTGTATCACGTATGGCACTTAACTAACTGACTGAATATAATAGGTGAAAACATAATTAAAACGTCTACTGGGCATAAAGTTGGGGATAGGTTTTCTATTGTTATAAAGTAATAAACTGATCCCCCACCAATTATACTTAATATACTAATGTAATATGATCTATCTCTTCTCCCTCCATCTAGGAGTTAAATAGCAGGACAGATTGGGTTCTATAGCCTTGGCTGGCAACCAGTCTACCGCAGAAAGTAATGGCAATCTGCTGTGGGAAAATTTTCTGCCTAGTCAGACAGGTCTCTTTCGAGACGCGATCGCCCTAGTGTGTATCACGTATGAAACTTTGCTGACTCATTTCGGATTGTAGAAAATTTTACACAGTACGCGGTGTTCCCACGCGGTCATCTATTTCAGTAGTGACCGGGCTCGAAGCCGCTTAGCTTCGGCCACCAAACAAGAATCTGTGTTTTGACGGCAAGACTAGAAATTCTTTCTAGGTAGCTTTCTGTCAAGAATCGCTACTTTTAGGAAGAAATCCCCGAGGGTTGCTTCCCTTTACTCTTTTCAATCCTAGAGCCAATCATTAGCTAAATACAATGAGTTCATTCAATAACCTCTACCTTGAGTTTCTCCCGTGGCTTTGTGTTGGGTGAACAACAGTGCCTAAAAACCTAGATAAAAACGTAAACACAGACAGGATCGCCATAGACTACATTAAATCCATAGCTGCATCTACTGCTAGAAAGGTTGGTTCGCTGTGTCGGGCCAAAAGATTTTTCTTGTCAGAATCCATTTTGCACAATTGTAAATCTACCATTCGTCCGTGCATTGAATACTGTTGCCATATCTGGTCGAATGCTCCTTCGATTCCTCTCGAGGTTCTCGTCCTAATTCATTTTACACATTTATAAATCTACCATTCGTCCGTGCATTGAATACTGTTGCCATATCTGGTCGAATGCTCCTTCGATTCCTCTCGAGGTCCTCGTCATAATTCATCTTACACATTTATAAATCTACCATTCGTCCGTGCATTGAATACTGTTGCCATATCTGGTCGGGTGCTCCTTCGATTCCTCTCGAGGTTCTCGTCCTAATTCATCTTACACATTTATAAATCTACCATTCGTTCGTGCATTGAATACTGTTGCCATATCTGGTCGAATGCTCCTTCAATTCCTCTCGAGGTCCTCGTCATAATTCATCTTACACATTTATAAATCTACCATTCGTTCGTGCATTGAATACTGTTGCCATATCTGGTCGAATGCTCCTTCGATTCCTCTTGAGGTTCTCGTCATAATTCATCTTACACATTTATAAATCTACCATTCGTCCGTGCATTGAATACTGTTGACATATCTGGTCGAATTCTCCTGCTATTCCTCTCGAGGTCCTCGTCATAATTCATCTTACACATTTATAAATCTACCATTCGTCCGTGCATTGAATACTGTTGCCATATCTGGTCGAATTCTCCCGCCATTCCTCTCGAGGTCCTCGTCATAATTCATCTTACACATTTATAAATCTACCATTCGTTCGTGCATTGAATACTGTTGCCATATCTGGTCGAATGCTCCTTCGATTCCTCTTGAGGTTCTCGTCCTAATTCATCTTACACATTTATAAATCTACCATTCGTCCGTGCATTGAATACTGTTGCCATATCTGGATCGAATTCTCCTGCTATTCCTCTCGAGGTCCTCGTCATAATTCATCTTACACATTTATAAATCTACCATTCGTCCGTGCATTGAATACTGTTGCCATATCTGGTCGAATGCTCCTTCGATTCCTCTCGAGGTCCTCGTCATAATTCATCTTACACATTTATAAATCTACCATTCGTCCGTGCATTGAATACTGTTGCCATATCTGGTCGAATGCTCCTTCGATTCTTCTCGAGGTCCTCGTCATAATTCATCTTACACATTTATAAGTCTACCATTCGTCCGTGCATTGAATACTGTTGCCATATCTGATCGAATGCTCCTTCTATTCCTCTCGAGGTTCTCGTCCTAATTCATCTTACACATTTATAAATCTACCATTCGTCCGTGCATTGAATACTGTTGCCATATCTGGTCGAATGCTCCTTCGATTCCTCTCGAGGTTCTCGTCCTAATTCATCTTACACATTTATAAATCTACCATTCGTCCGTGCATTGAATACTGTTGCCATATCTGGTCGAATTCTCCTGCTATTCCTCTCGAGGTCCTCGTCATAATTCATCTTACACATTTATAAATCTACCATTCGTCCGTGCATTGAATACTGTTGCCATATCTGGTCGAATGCTCCTTCGATTCCTCTCGAGGTCCTCGTCAGAATTCATCTTACACATTTATAAATCTACCATTCGTCCGTGCATTGAATACTGTTGCCATATCTGGTCAAATACTCCTGTTATTCCTCTCGAGTTCCTCGTCATAATTCATCTTACACATTTATAAATCTACCACTCGTCCGTGCATTGAATACTGTTGCCATATCTGGTCAAATGCTCCTGCTATTCCTCTTGAGGTCCTCGTCATAATTCATCTTACACATTTATAAATCTAGCATTCGTCCGTGCATTGAATACTGTTGTCATATCTGGTTAGATACTTTTACTATTTATTTTGAGGTTCTCGTCAGAATCCATCTTACGCATTTATAAATCTACAATTCATCCGTGCATTGAATACTGTTGACATATCTGGTCTGGTGCTTCTACTATTCATCTCTAGGTTCTCGTCAGAATCTATCTTACACATTTATAAATCTACCATTCGTCCGTGCATTGAATACTGTTGCCATATCTGGTCGGGTGCTCCTGCTATTCATCTTGAGGTTTTCGACAAAATCCAAAGAAGAATTTGCAATGTAATCGATCCTGACTTGGCATCTCGACTTCAGTCACTTTCTCACTGATGTGATGTGGCTTCCCTCTGTCTTTTCTACAACTATTTTTATGACAACTGCTCTGACGTGCTTTTTTTACCTGGTTCCCCGACCACATATATTTTCTCGTGCTACCAGATTGGCATTTAGGTCCCACCTTTTTACCTTTTCTTGAGAACTGCTGCTTTCTGGAACAGGTAACCCTGTGGGTGCTTAGTGGAAAGCTAAATTCTTAACCTATTCAAGTTAAAAGTCAGTCGTAACATATTCTTCATATCTGTCTATATTTCTGAGGTATCGCAATTATTTACACTATTTACATTATTAGAACTGTTGTCTTAATCTTTGTTGTCATATTCACGAAGTTTCGAAAGTTGTACACACTGGCCTTCTTCAGATGAGTGAAATTTCGAACTGATTTTGTTGTTATATTAACGATGTTTCAGCCATTGTACCTGAATCATCTGCAGAAGGTTGAAGCATATAATGACCGAAACGTCGTTAATATGGCAACAAAGATGATGACTACGATCAATGTAAATAATGTATATATCCTCCATATCTTCATAATCTTCAGTTTTGATACTGATATTCACCTCACACATCTAATTAATTGTCCTCTATCCTGAATGGCTCTTGAACCTTGTACTGAGTGAATATGACTACAACCCCCCACCAAAAAAAAAAAAAAAACGAAAAAATTGAAAACTGCCTTTTTTTGTTTCGTGTCCCTTCAGGGCGATCATGTCTCTCCACATCTTCATGTCTCTTGTTGCTCTGAGTATATTGTACCCTGTTATTTCTTTCAAACCCTGTTCCGGCATCCATTTGTTTAAACCCATCAAGTGTGTCTCACGTTGTTTTCCCCGGTCTCTCTTTCTCTCTATCCACACTGCGAGTATCAGATTCTCCAAATCGTCCTTCCTCAGTACGTGTCCCAGAAACTCCAGCTGTCTCTTGCTAATGCTAAGAATATGTCTCTTTTTATTTCAAAGCCTCGTCGTTGCTCATATCTTCCGCCCATGATATCCTCAGCATCCTTCTGTATTTATTTTATTATATATATATATATAATGAAATCTGATGATTTAAGCACTGAATGATGTGATTTTAGAAGTAAATTTTGCTGCATATCCTATATGATACCCCGGACTCGTTGCTGGTTTAAGAATCGATCAGTTTATATATTGATTATAATATAGAACTGATCCCCCATTTTACATCCACATTATAATTTCTTATAAACAGTTGGCATATATATTATTCTTCTATGTGCATTGCTCTTACAGGACGTAGGCGATCATAGCCTTCCACGTCTCCCTATACCTGGTGGACCTTAGCACGCTTTCTCCTGTAACATCTCGCAGCCCCCGTTCTGTCATCCGCCTGCTCAGGCCCTTCAAATATGTTATCCGCTAGTTTCCTCTGTCTCTTTTTCCCTCTATCTGGCCTGTCAGTATCAGGTTCTCCAAGCCCTCCTTCCACATTGCATGTCCCAGGAACTTCAGTTGTCTCTTCCTGATGCTCAGCATTAATTTCCTTTTCGTTTCCATTCTTTCCAAAACCTCATCATTGCTCACATGCTCGATCCATGATATCCTCAGCATCCTTCTGTAGACCCACATTTCTGTTGCTTTAAGTCTTTTCTTCATCTTTGATGAGATTGTCCGGTATTTACTGCCATATTGAAGGACAGACAGCACATAACAATCAAGTAATCTTTTCTTTGTTTTCAATGAAATTCTCAATAACTTGCTTAGCTTTTGCAAAGCATCTTTGGCCATGTCAATTGGTCTTTGGATCTCAGTGTTGCACTTTCCATCCTCTGTTATAATATTTCTCAGGTATTAAAATTTCTGTACCTGCTTGGTCCCATCAGTTCAGACATGTTACATCCAAGGAGCCAAATCACTTGTATTGCCCCCATAGTGTTCCCGCCCGTATCGATTTCTCAAAAAGAAACCAAATAGCCAAACAGGGATTTTCTTAAAGGATTCTTGGACAATCTCTGTTCATATGCATGTATGTATGTATCGATCAATTCTATCTATCTATCTATCTATCTATCTATCTATCTATCTATCTATCTATCTATCTATCTATCTATCTGTCCCCGACATGTAATTGACATTTTGGGATAATCTTTTTACTGATTACCGTGCATTCAGTTTGAAATTATTATCAACTAGCAGTTTAGCCCGGTTTCACTTGGGTAGTTTAAGGAATAATAAGAATAAAACACATATGATGTATTTACATAGCAAATACTTACACAACGTCCACCCTTATCACTGATATATATAGATTAGCCCGGATTCACTTGGGTAGTTTAAAGAATAATAAGAATAAAACACACACACACACACACACACACACACACACACACACACACACACACACACACATATATATATATTTTTAAAAATTAAAAAAAAAAATAATCCAAACGGAAAAGTAGGAAGGTAAATCCCAAAAACCTGATCTAAATATTAAAATTTTAATATTAAAAATGATATAGGTGGAGAGCTCAAGGTAATTAAAATTACAGAGCTAATTATAAAATAAAATAAAATAAAATTCGATGTTCCAAACATAAATTTATTTTATTTTATATATATAAAGAAAACTGATGATTTAAGCACTGAATGATGTGATTTTAGAAGTAAATTTTGCTGTATATCCTATATGATACCCCGGACTCGTTGCTGGTTTAAGAATCGATCAGTTTATATATTGATTATAATATAGAACTGATCCCCCATTTTATATCCACATTATAATTTCTTATAAACAGTTGGCATATATATTACTCTTCTATGTACCTTGCTCTTACAGGACGTAGGCGATCATAGCCTTCCACGTCTCCCTATACCTGGTGGACCTTAGCACGCTTTCTCCTGTAACATCTCGCAGCCCCCGTTCTGTCATCCGCCTGCTCAGGCCCTTCAAATATGTTATCTGCTAGTTTCCTCTGTCTCTTTTTCCCTCTATCTGGCCTGTCAGTATCAGGTTCTCCAAGCCCTCCTTCCACATTGCATGTCCCAGGAACTTCAGTTGTCTCTTCCTGATGCTCAACATTAATTTCCTTTTCGTTTCCATTCTTTCCAAAACCTCGTCATTGCTCACATGCTCGATCCATGATATCCTCAGCATCCTTCTGTAGAACCACATTTCAGCTGCGTCAAGTTTTTCCTTCATCTTTGATGATATTGTCCAGCATTCACTGCCATATTAAAGAACTGACATCACGTCTTCTCTTCTTTGTTTCTAGTGAAATTTTCCTGTCTCTTAATACTTTACTCAGCTTCTGAAACGTGTCCTTTGCCATGCCAATTCGCCTTCGAATCTCTGTGTCGCACTTTCCGTCTTCTATTATAACACTTCCCAGGTATTTAAATTTTTGTACCTGCTTGATTTTAGTATCCCCGCCCTGTTTTTGGCATTTTGGTTAAGGAATTGCAAAGAAATGAAACAGAATAGAATTAGAAATTGAAGGAATGACGGGAATATTAAAGGAAGGAAAAAAAGAAATATAGAAAGAAAAAGACAAAACAACCAAAAGGAAAGAAAAGTGACAGATTCGAAAAGAAAGAAAGAAAGAAAAAAGAAAGAAAGAATGAAAGAAAGAAAGAAAGAAAGAAAGAAAGAAGAAAAGTAAAATGGTGACAGAAAGAAAGAGAATCAGAAAGAAAAAAGGATACAACGGAAGTTATGAAAACTAAGAAAGAAAGAAAGAAAGAAAGAAAGAAAGAAAGGATGGAGAGAAGAAAGAAAGAAAAAAAGAAGAAATGGAAAAATAAAGGATATGAAAAATTAATAAAAAGGAATAAAGAAAGAAAAGAAAAAGAAGGAAAGAAAAATAGTGGAAAAAAGAAAGAAAAACAGAAGGAGAAGAAGAAAATAACGGACATGAAGAAAGAAAGAAATAAATAAATAAAGAAGAAAACAGATAAACGAAAGAAAGCTGGAAGAATGAATGAAAAACGAAAGAGAAAAAGAAAGAGAGGAAAGAAAAATGAAAAAGAAAGAAAGAATAGAAATAAAGAAAGAAAAGAAAAATTAAGAGAAATAAGAAAATACAAAGAAGGAAAGAAAAATAGCAAAAAAAAGGAAAGAGAAGAAGAAAATAACGGAAATAACGAAAACTGAGAAAGAAAAAGAAAGAAAGAAAGAAAGAATGAAATAAAGAAACAAATAGAGGAACGAAGAAAAACTGGAAGAAAGAAAGAAGACAAGAACGGTAAGAAAAAGAATAAAAAAATAAAAGAGAAGAAGGAATAAATAAGACAAGGAAAGAAAGAAAGGAATGAATAAAAAACGAGAAAAATGGGTCAAAAACAAGAGAAAAGTAAAGAAAAATGACGTTGGAAGGAAACAGAAGAAAAATGAAAGATTCCATAAAAAGAAGATTAAAAAAGCGAATTGGACAGAGAAATGAAAAACAGGAAGAAGAAGGAAGCAAAAGAAAAAATAAGAAAGAAAACAAAACAAAAATGTAAGAAAGAATGAAAAAATAATAAATGAAAAAAGGAAAGAAATCAAAAAGAAAGAAACGACAACGATACGAACACAAAAAAATGAGTGAATAAAGAAAAGAGAAAAAAAGAAAGAGAATGAAGACTAAATAAGAGAAAAAGAAAGAGGATTGAGAAAATAGAAAGAAAGAAATGACAAAGAAGGAAAGAAAAAGAAAAGAGAGGGAAAAAGAAGTGAAAAATAGTAAAAAAAATTGCAAAGAAGAAACAAGAAAAAAGAATTAAAAAAATGGAGGAAGTAAAAAAAAATAAATAAAAAACAAACAGAACAAAACAAAAATCACAAGTTGCTGTTTAAGTAATTACTCAGCAAAAAAAAAAAAAATGCTGACAAAGATTTTGAAAAAAAATGTGTATCAGTGGTGGGGGTGGGAATAATTGAAACAAAAGAATTGACCCGAACTCTCACTCCCTTTTCATTTGAAAAAAAAAAGAAAAAAAAAAGAAAAAATGAATTTCCCATTTTTTAAAAATACCCCCCCCCCCCCCCACACACACATAGAAAAAAAAATAATCGAGAAAAAATTAGGGAAAATAAAAGGGAGTCCCAGAATGTTTTCCCTTTAATAACAAGAACACATATGTAAAATATACTCTTTTAAATACATACCCACCATAACACTTCCCCGACCCGACGTAAATCGGGATCTCACACTGAGATATTAGTTGTAAACACATCCGAAAAAGAAGGGAAAAAGTGGGGGAGGGCAGAAACGCCTAGGATAGAGTAATGAAAACCAACCTTGTTTAATAGACAAGTTGTGGAGCAGTGGATATCGGCTTGGAACGAGAAATCGAGGAGCCGATTTCGAATTCCAGTTGAATTCCTTGCATTCACTTACGCGCAAATACCCCTAGGAAAGGTTTTAATCCGTCTCTTCCTCTTATGGGTTAAATAACAGGACAGATTGGGTTCTATAGCCTTGGCTGGTAACCAGTCTATCGTAGAAAGCAATGGCAACCTACTGCGGGATAATCTTCTGCCCAGTCAGTCATGTCTCTTTCGAGACATGATCGTTCAAGCGTGTTTCACGTATGGTACTTAACGGACTGACTGTCAGTATAGCGACTTCGAATCTGTGTGTCTGACTATTAGGATCCTATACCGGCCTTTAATAAAAATTATAAAACTGATTGTCAGAATCCTGATGAATAGAGCGAGAATCAGGCCAGAGATAGGGCAGGAACAGTGCGGGTTCGTCAAAGACACCGGAACAAGGAACGCCATATTTATGATTAGGATGCTCTCTGAAAGGGCATTACAAATGAAGAAAGACTTATACCTATGCTTCATTGACTACGCGAAAGCATTCGACAAGATACGACACAAAAAATTGATGGAGATGCTCGGCAGCCTCGACATTTTCGGGAAAGACATAAGTATAATCAACAATCTCTACTGGCAGCAAACGGCCTGCATACGGACAGGTAACGATCTCAGTAGATACACAAAGATAGAAAAAGGCGTAAGACAAGGATGTGTCTTTTCACTGGATCTGTTCAACTTGTACAGCGAGAATATTTTGAGGACCCTAGATGACACGCCAGGATTTGTTATTGGAGGCCACAGCCTGAACAACATAAGATATGCGGACGATACAGTGCTGATTGCGGACACGGAAAGGAAACTACAAACCTCATACAGAAAGTAGCAGTGGAGAGTGACAAAAAGGGACTACAAATAAACTTTAAGAAAACTGAGTGCATGGTCATCAGCAAAAGATACAACCCAAAATGCCAAATATAAGTGGGAGATATCAGAATCAAGCAAGTACAAAAATTTAAGTACCTAGGAAATGTTCTAATAGGAGATGGAAAGTGCGACACAGAGATCTGAAGGCGATTTGGCATGGCAAATGACGCGTTCCAGAAGATGAGCAAAATACTAACACACAGGAAAATCTCAATAGAAACAAAGAAAAGAGTGCTGGACTGCTACGTGATGTCAGTTCTTCAATACGGCAGTGAATGCTGGACAATATCGTCGAAAATGAGGACAAAACTAGAAACGGCCGAAATGTGGTTCTACAGAAGGATGCTACGGATATCGTGGACTGAGCATGCAAGCAACGATGAGGTGTTGGAAAGAATGGCAACTAAAAGGAAATTGATACTGAGCATCAGGAAGAGACAACTGAAGTTCCTGGGACACGCAATGAGGAAGGAGAGCCTGGAGAACCTGATACTGACTGGCCAGATAGAAGGAAAGAGAAACAGAGAAAGGCAGCGGATAACATATTTGCAAGGCTGGATCAGGTGGATGACGGAACGGGGGTTGCGAGGTGTAACAGGAGCAAACATACTAAGAGCCACAAGGGATAGGGAGACGTGGAGAGCCATGATCGCCTACGTCCTGAAGGAACAGAGAACATAGAAGAAGAAGAAGACATTTATTAAATTTTATAGCCTCTCATCTTTTATGTGTCACGTCTCTTCAGGACATTTTTTTTTTTACTAAATGTTCATCCAATAAAAGGCACAAGGGCCACTTAAGGTAGGAAATATAGACAGCTAACTGTTGACTTGAGGAGGTCATAATTTAATTAACGAATAAATTTTCAAGCAGGGAAGAAAAGTTCAGGCAGAGACGTTAGGAGTATAGAGATGAAATAGACTTTAGAAGGGACCGGAAACACAATCCTAAAAAGGAAACAAGGGATTAACCCCTACTCCTATTCAAAAGACAGGGGAGTAGTGCAAACCGGACGATAGACATACCTACCTACTCCTCTTAGCATTGGGTATAACAAACTAAAGTTTTATTTTCAATATATTCCAAATATCCTCTCCATTATAACAAAGACCATATATATATATATATATATATATATATATATATATATATATATATATAATAAATATATATATATATATATATATATATATATATATATATATCAGCAAGCGGTGTAGATATAGAAGCCAAAGGAGTATCCTGTACATACATACAGTGGTAGGATAACTCTCTAAGAGAGCTCTAAATATATATGTATATAAATACATATAGAGCAAATATAAGAAAAATTAAGGCAGACACCACGTTATTTCATGCTAAATCGGAATTATAGGCCTATTACAGGCGAACCATCATCAGCTTCCGTCTTTATTGTACAAAAGATTTTACACGAATCGTGTAAAATCTTATATATATATATATCGTTCATTCAGTAATGAATTAGAACACTCAAACTACTGGCATGTGTTTACATGATATATCACACACTAAATGTCTACCTACCGAGCGCCCATAGCTCAGAGGTAAAATCGCCTGATGACGTCAATTCGGTCGGGTTTCAATTCTGGTTAAAAGCAATCGGATGTCTAACCGTACTTATGAACTGAGAAACAAATCTGTCTGCGGATGACAACATATATATCTATCTCCATGAGCGTGACGGGAGGTATATATATATCTATATATATATATATATATATAATTTAGTGTATCGAGGCAGCAGATAATTTTCTAAACATATACTGTTAAATATAAGACAATGAATGTCTATTATGTTTAATCATGAGCCGTTCTAAACATCGTATTTTGGCTTTAATTTCAGTTGAAAGTAAAGACAAAAATTCTCCAACATTTGGAGAATTTTTCATTAAGTTGGTTCTAAGCTTTCGGTTTACATGAGCCATCTTCAGAGAGGTTACAAGGACGTTAACACAAAAACATCCAACATCAGCGACGATTTTATCCTGTGTCGATATAAAACTTTGCTAAGCAACGATAACAGTTACCAAATAGCAAACGCAGTTCGCAAATTTGTAATGCGGTTCTATGACGTCACACCGCGTGAGAGCTCGAAATGATAACAGAACCATATATTTTAATGCAATGTAATGTGTTATGACCAGATTTAAACGTGATTTTATTAAGTGTGGGCTGTTTGGATTTAATGTAGATCTCCTTCGAAAGCTTAGAACCAACTTAATAAAAAATTCTCCAAATGTTGGAGAATTTTTGTCTTTATTTACAATTGAAATTAAAGCCAAAATACGATGCCGAGAACGGCTCATGTTTAAACATTACAGACATTCATTGTCTCTTATATTTAACAGTATATGTTTATATATATATATATATATATATATATATATATATATATATTCCTCCTGTCACGATTGGTGGGGGGTATTATGTTGTTTCTTACGTCTTGATGTAAGATACACAATAGTAAGTACATCAATATATATGTTAGCGTCATTTTAGACGGCGTATCGATACAATTATTTTGCCGTCATTTTTCTCGGCAAAATCATCTTCATTATAATAAAGACTGTTTTATATATATATATATATGTGTGTGCGTGTGCGTGTGCGTGTGTGGAGAGAGAGAGAGAGAGAGAGAGAGAGAGAGAGAGAGAGAGAGAACAAAACATTAAAAAACGGTACCAACTTTTTCTTGGTAGCTCAATGAGCAACAGAGTTATGACCCATCAAATGTTATCAGTTTCCGTCTCATGTGCTGTTGAAGCAAAAGCCAGTTTTAACAGTGTATGATTGAAGATGCAGGCTCAAGGTTAGTGAAAAATAAAAAAAAATAGAAAAATAATTACGAATCTAATGAATATAATATCACATCGGTAGTTTTGTAGAAAAGAAAGTTAATACTAATTAAATCAAAACTTAATAAAAAGTTAATATTAGAAAATTAATACTAATGAAATTAAAATTTATTAGACCAATGGCTGGTCTACACTAAAAATTTTGTTCTCAAAAATGATAATAGTCAAGACATGACACAAAAGGTATGGGCGCTCATAGCTCTCCACAACTTCCTATCCTATAGCGGATTTTTCTACTGATGCTAAGGATCCTCAAAACACGCTGCCTTCATCAACCTTTTTTACCCTCAATATTCTCCGTTAGGGGGGAGGGTTAGCTGTTCCAAGCCTGACTCCCTCATTATTTGCCCAAGGAATTTCAGCCGCCTTTTCCCGATTCTGAACATACACTTCCTATTAGCAAAAATATTACTGGAAATGATCCTCACTAGGTGCCCCATGTCTCTACCAAATTAAGCTTAGATTTGAAAGAAACTATAGATACCACTGTTTGTCTCGCAATTTAGTACCTCCCTCTTTGCCCTGATCTTGTGTCATACTAAGCGTACATTAATGCCGAGACATGAACAGTCAGCGATATTAACAAAAACTGATATATATATATATATATATATATATATATATATATATATATTATATTAGTCGCCTGTTTCGCTGTATCGCAGATCATCAGGGTGGCTAGAGTTCCACTTGCTTTCAGCCGGGATGCCAACTCAACCGCTCTGATGTCAGTCGGAATCCCTACTCCTTAAGCCATAGACGCATGGAACCAGAACGGAGAAAATTTTGCGTCTATATATATATATATATATATATATGCAGTGTATACACACACACACCAATCACCGGGAGAACTCAATTCATTACTGTAGAGTAACGCCTAAGTCGCAGTATTGGTAAGTGTTTTTAACATTTTTCTCTGATGTCAGTCGGAGTCCTTACTCCCTAAGCCATAGGCGCAAGGATTCAAAACGGAAAAATTTTAACGTGTTATGTATACGCGGTGTATACATGCACAAATCACCGGGAGAGCTCACTTCATCATTGAAGAGTAATGCCAAAATCGCAGAATTGATAACTGCTTTTAAAATTTTTCTCTGATGTAAGCCGGCGTCCCTACTCCCTAAGCCATAGGCACATGGAATCAGAACGTAGAAATTTGAGTGTTATATATATATATATATATATATATATATATATATGTGTGTGTGCGTGTGTGTGTGCGCGTGTGTGTGTGTGTGTGTGTGTGTGTGTGTGTGTGTGTGTGTGTGTGCTGTGTATACACTTACGAATCACCGGGGGAACTCAATTAATTTTGTTCTTTCTTTCTTTCTTTCTTTCTTTCTTTCTTTTCGTTATTTTCTTCTCTTTCTTTTTTTTGCTGTTTTTCTTTCCTTCTTTGTTTTTTCTTATACACACACGAATTACCGGGAGAACTCAAATCATTACTGTTGACTAACGTGTATATCGTAGAATTGATAATTGCTTTTAACAATTTTCTCTGATGTCAGTCGGAGTCCCTACTCCCTAAGCCATAAGCGCATGGAATCAGAACGGAGAAATTTTAGCATGTTATATATATATATATGCGGTGTATATACACACGAATCACCGGGAGAACTCAATTCATTACTTTAGAGTAACGCGTAAATCGCAGAATTGGTAAGTGTTTTTAAAAATTTCTCTGATGTTATCCGGAGTCCCTACCCCCTAAGTCATAGGCGCATTGAATCAGAATGGAGATATTTTAGCGTGTTATATATATATATAAAATTTTAATCCAAAAGGAAGAGAAGGAAGGTAAATCCCAAAGAACCGATCCTAATTAATATTAATTACATTAATATTAAAAAATGATCCAGGTGGAGGGCTCAATGTAATTAATATTTAAATTACAGAGCCAATTATAAAATAAAATAAATTTCGATGTTCAAATCAGTTGTATGGCCATTTCTACATGAAATTCCTAAGAGAAATTTCACGACTCATCGGCAACTTTTATCTAAATTTATTTATAAATGGAACTCTGTGTGTGCGTGTGTGTGTGTGTGTGTGTGTGTGTGTGTGTGGCCGTTACCTATAGACTCCGAAATGGCTGAACCAATTTTCTTGAAAATTTACACAGTTGAACTATAAGTGTCTGCGAGTGTTCTTAGCTAGGTTTTGTGTCGAGGTACCCATGATAAATATCGAAAATCGATAACCGAAAAAATTGGGTTATAGAAGGAGTGGTCCGATTTTAATCAAATTTGATACACTCATAGACAAAGACATAAGAAACGATATTCAGAAGTTTCAAGGTTGCAGTTCTTACAATAGTGCAGAAAATCGGTAATATATATATATATATAAAAGGCAAGATGTTTGTGTGTGTGTCTGTTTATCTGCCTGTATGTCTATTTTTTCAGCCCTTTTATTATAGTTTTTGATTCGGGATTGACTCTAAGTAGGTAGTTCTTAGTCTCAGCCATGATACCCTTTACTCAGAGGACTTATTTAACCTTCAAAATTCAGTTTACGACGAAAAAAACTTATTTGATATCGATACCAGGAAATCAAAATTTGACTTACATCCATTCATTTTTCTTTCAGTCTACGGTTTCGCTTTCACTGGAATCAACTATTGCTTTTTAGTCTTTCGTGCCAATGTCCAAAGAGTCCAGGACCATGGATTAGTTTTAAAGCTTTCATTACACCTGAGCAACGCCGCGCTATACTGCTAGTATATATATATATATATATATATATATATATATATATATATATATATTGTAACGAAACTTGGTTATAAGCAACCGACAATTTGTAATGAATTATTTTTGAACATTATTTTTACCGATACTCGTATTTAAGTAGATATTCTGTTTTTAATTAAACAGTATTTTATATTTATATCTACCGGCCTGATTATTTCACGATAAATTTTTATTACGAAAATGTTTGCTATCCAGCAAGATTCGAACCTGCGACCCCTATTTACATAGAGGAAGCTACCATTTGATCTGGTACTGTCTTAACCACTCGACCATGAATAGCCTCTTGATCAGACGAGGTTTTTATCATGCTTATATAACACAATTTTCGATCTATCGTAAACAAACCATATCTGCTCTGTTATGTATCGTAATATCAAACAAATGTAAACATGTTACGGAAATTAACGTTAAGTTTCGTTAAAATTCGTTAATTTCCGTAACATGTTTACATTTGTTTGACATTACGATACATTACAGAGCAGATATGGTTTGTTTACGGTAGATCGAAAATTGTGTTATATAAGCATGATAAAAACATAAAAATATATTATATTATATATAGATACAATAGGTAAGCAAATAAGCTGAGATATACATTCTATTGCTAAACGTTTGGAACAACCACAAACAAATGTGATGTGCCCTGTGGTGCAATGAATGTCGGTTCGGGGTGGGAAATCGGAGAGCTGAGTTCGAATTCCTGTTGAAATCGTTGCATTCACTTACGCGCAAGCAGTTACCCTTGAGAAAGGTATGAATCCATCTCTTCTCCCTCCAGCTGTAGATTGAATAGCAGAAAGAAAAAGTCACCAACCGCTAGAAAATATTCTGCCCAGTTGGTGATGGATTGAAGGAGACCTGATCGATCAAACCTGTATCCTGTATGGAGCTTTGACTTTTTTTTATAATCATATCGCCCCAAGGAAGGCATTTTACTGCCACTGTTTTGCAGGGGGTTACAGAGGAGGAAACTTCTGAGAAAGAGTGACAGTTTGTAGGGGGTGTCAGGAAGTGGGTAAGAGAAGGGGGAGAATACAGATGAGAGTGGAGTGGACAGAGAAAGGAGCATGAGAGAGAGAGAGAGGATAAAAAAGAAAGAAAGAAAGAAAGAAAGAAAGAAAGAAAGAGAAAGAAATAAAAAAGAAAGAATCCTAGGATTTTAATTATTTTATAATCATATCGCCCCAACGAAGGCATTTTACTGCCGCTGTTTCGCAGGGGGTTACATAAGAGGAAAGTTATGAGAAAGAGTAACAGGTTATAGGGGTTGTCAGGAAATGGGTAAGAGAAGGATGAGAATACTAATGAGTGTGAAGTAGACGGAGAAAGGATCATGAGAGAGAGGATGCAGGTTAGTGAGATAGGAGATGACTATTGACTTTACATTTAAATTCTTGGAGATTTAGCTGACGGGAAAGCAAGTAAATGGAAAGGGAATTCCACAGGTGGGAAGTGCGAGAAAAGAAGCTGTTAGAGTAGAATTTGCGTTTTCATTTTATTGGTTTCACAGTAAAAGGGTGCGACCTAGTTGCTAATCTTGTGGCTGGAGTAAATTTATATATAGGGGCACCAGTGAGCTACGTTCATTGGAGCAGAAGTCGTGAAAGTATTTGTAGAAAAGACACAGGGAAGCCACATTGCGCCGGTGAGAAAGCGACTGTATCTTAGGATCGATCACATTACAGATTCTCCGTTGGATTTTTTAGATGAATAGCAGGATTACCTCACAAGATATGGCAGCAGTATTCAATACACAGGCGGATGGTAGATTTTTATATGTGTAGGATTGTTTCAGACGAGAAAAACTTCCTGGCCGACTTTCTAAGCAGCGGATTTAGCTATGAATTCTAAATTGGAGTAGATAGACGAAACTATTGCTCGGGTCACACTCCACGTCTATTGAACAGGTTAAGAGGCTCATCCCTTGTTCCCTGTTTAGGATGTGGTTTCCGGCTTTCTCTTTTCCAATCTTCTCACTTTGTTTTTTTTTTTCAATTGAAGTAGATAGATCTATCGCCCGGTTCACACTCCACCCACGTCTATTGAACAGGTTAAGAGGCTCATCCCTTGTTCCCTGTTTAGGATGTGGTTTCCGGCTTTCTCTTTTCCAATATTTTCACTTTCTTTTTTGTTTATTTTTTTCAATTGGAGTAGATAGACTGAACTATCACCCGGTTCACACTCCACCCACATCTATTGAACAGGTGTAGAGGCTCATCTCTTGTTCCCTGTTTAGGACGTGGTTTCCGGCTTTCTCTTTTCCAATCTATTCACTCTTACGTAACCCCTTGCACACCAGTGGCCTTACCGCCTTGCTCGGGGTGATATTAAAAAAATATATATATAGTCATTCCACTCGAGGTCTGCTGTGAGAGTTAACCCGAGGAGTTGCAGTGTTTTGCTTTCAGGGAGACTAGCCTGATCTATGCTAATAGGGGCGGGCGGGGGTAGGAGCGATTGTCTTTGGTGGTTAATAGAGACCAGCTTCCTTTTGGAAGCATTAAAATTCACGAGCCATTTCTTACCCCAGTCCGCCACGGATTAGCGGTCCTCTTTAAGCTTTTTCTTTGTCAGAAAACAAATGATTATATTCCATATAAATCAACCATGCGTCAATGCTGCTGGCATGTCTGGTCTGGTGCTCCTGCTTTATATCCCAATATTTTTTAGAACATTCAAAGAAGGGTCTGTAAGACTGAGACGACTCAACACGAGAAAAACATTACTTTTTTTTATCTATATATATAAAAGGCAAGATGTGTGTGTGTGTGTGTGTGTGTGTGTCTGTATGTATGTCTTTTATACAAATCCACAATGTTTACCCGATTCTCACCAAACTTCACACAAATATTCTTTAGGCTTCCGGTCAGGTCATGGGTGACTTATTTTTTCCGATTTCCTCCCGATATCGGAAATCGATACACCGGAATCCGACCAGGTCTGATCAAGATCAGGATTTCAGTCCTTTCATCGTGGTTCTTGCTGCAGAATTTTCTCTAACTTGGTAAAATTATAGTTTTTAGTCAAACATTAGTAGATCATCTCAGACAACTCATTTCTCCCGATATCGGAAATCAATACCCCCGATATTCTACCGAATCTTATCAAAAATCAATATTCAACCATCAATATGGCTCATTTTCTCCAATTTTACTCCCGATGGGTACGATAGGTTTTCATGGACTTACTTAGGTTAGTTTATCCTTGGATGACTTATTTGATTCCGATATTGGAAATCGATACCCCGATATCCTATCGGGTCTGATTAAAATCAGGCTTTTATTTTTTTTTAAATCAGCCGTTTTATTTTGGTTTTTGTTTCGGGTTTAGCTCTAAATAGGTATAATTGTATTTCATAGTCTCAGAGGTCTTATTTAGCCTTCAAAATTCAGTTTGAGATGGAAAACTTATTTGACATCGATACCGCAAATCAAAATTTGACTTACATTCATTCATTTTTCTTTCAATCTACGATTTCGCTTTGACTGGAAACAACTATTGCTTTTTAGTCTTTCGTGTCAACGTCCAAAGATTAGTTTTAAAGCTTTCATTATACCCGAACAACGCCGGGCTATACGGGCTAGTTCCATATAAATCAACCATGCATCAATGCTGCTGGCATGTCTGGCATGGTGCTCCTGCTTAATATCCCGAGGTTCTTTAGAACATTCAAAGAAGGCTCTGTAAGACTGAGACGCGACTGAACACGAGAAAAACAACTTTTTTATAACTGAATAAAAGTAATTTATTATAGATTAAAACCATAATTAGTGAATATTTTAAAAATATTTTCAATAAACTAAACCTCTAAATAAATTTATTTTTCAATAAAGTTACCCTTTTGTGTCTTAGTGACATTGTCGCCTTGATTACAAAGTGTCAAGATTGTTTAGCAGGTTTCTTTTATCTGTAGTCTCTTTCAATCTGGAGGATTTCAAAATAAGTTGTTTAAGTCATGAAACAAGATATACACCGTTTTAAGCAAATTGAAAAAAATAAAAAAATACCATGAAAAACAATTGGTCTAATGAAAGATCTTAAATGATAGACCAGATAATTTTCAAATTTCTAATTAAGAATTACCCTATCTTATTAACGTGTATGTCATTTGTCTTGGCAAGTCACTGTAGTTGAAAATTAACTTGAAACAACTATAAACGTCGAGGATTTTGAAGGAGGAAATGACTCAGCAAGAAATAGCCCGGGGTCTGGGAATTTTCTAGAATTTCTGTTCAAAAGCCCTTTTCCCCGACTGGAAGTGTTTTAAGGGCAAAGAAAACTGGAAGACCACAAAGGTTAGACAAGAGAGATGAAAGAAAGATTGTGAGAGACTCTGTAAAGCAATCCAAAATTAACAGCCATACAAGTGAGGAGTAAACGCAGTCTTAACAATGAGGTTTCATTTGATACAGTACGCAGAGTATTACGAAAAATAAAACAGCTTTAACGGGCGTACAGCAATGGTTACCCGAAAACCGTTAGAATAGAAGATTAAATTAGTCTATTGAAAGATAAAATAGCTTTAACGGGCGTGTAGCAATGGTTGCCCGAAAAACGTTTGAATAGAAGATTAAATTAGTCTATTGAAAGATAAAATAACTTTAACGGACGTATAGCAATCATTGACTTAAAAAAATTGGAATAGAAGATTGAAATTGCTCCAATGTACGTTTTAACATAGATGCTGGAAAGTGTCAAAACTAATTTTTAGTGATGTATGCAAAATAAAGTTATATTCTAATGCGAGAATACAAGTAGGAGAAAGGAACAATGCAATATACACTACAAATTTGGTGATGGGCACGTAACGGTGCGGAGTTGTATCAAAAGCATTGATCGAAGAAAATTGGTATATTAAATTATATTAGTCAACTCGTGTGGGGACAGTTCGCCGAAAGACAATTCACAGACAGGACAATTGGTTGACGCATTAAGTCTTTTCAAGTTCAAGTACTCATCCGGTTTATATATATATATATATATATATCGGTAAAAATAATGTTCAAAATAATTCATTACAAATTGTCGGTTGCTTATAACCAAGTTTCGTTAAAATTGGTTAATTTCCGTAACATGTTTACATTTGTTGACATTGCGATACATTTCAGAGCAGATATGTATGTTTACGATGAATCGAAAATTGTGTTATATAAGCATGATAAAAACCTCGTCTGATCAGGAGGCTATCCATGGTCGAGTGGTCAAGACGGTACCAGATCAAATGGCATGCTTCCCCTATGCAATAGGGGTCGCAGGTTCGAATCCTGCTGGGTAGCACACATTTTCGTAATAAAAATTTATCGTAAATAATCAGGCCGGTAGATATAAATATAAAAATACTGTTTAATTAAAAAGAACAGAATATCTACTTAAATACGAGTATCGGTAAAAATAATGTTCAAAATAATTCATTACAAATTGTCGGCTGCTTATATCCAAGTTTCGTTAAAATTCGTTAATTTCCGTAACATGTTTATATATATATATATATATATATGTGTGTGTGTGTGTGTATATATATATATATATTGATTGATTGATTGTTTAATTACTTAGTTTCTGGTCATAATAAGGTTAGACCGGTACACATTTGTATTAAAGTGTTCAATACAATTATATTGTAGAACTTTTGAATATTTTCCATTTGTAAACGAGTTATTACGCGACCTGGGTTTCTACCATGTACAAAATTGGCTAATCATGTGTAGAAATTAAAATCAAAATATGAAAAAGACCCAGACATAACATGGAGTATAGTAAAAACAGCCCAACCTTACAACGGTGGCAAAATATGTAGACTGTGCCAAGAAGAAAAGTTATTACCAAACAAAAACGAAATACTGAATGAAAGAACGAAAGTTATGACTAAGTGCAACTTTACTAAAAAATACCTTTTAGGTTCATACAACCATGGATGAAAACGTTATAATTTCTTGTAATTTTAAAAATTGCGCGTTCTAAAATTATCCGTCATGTGAGCATTAAAACAAAAAAAAAAAAAAAAGCCACCATTACGTGGGCGTTCTAAAAAAGAAAAACGGTAAAAGGTAAAATCAGTTAATGTAAATCACCTGAAGACACCACTTATGGTAGAAACCTAGGTCGCGTAATAACTCGTTTACAAATGGAAATTATATATATATATATATATATATAACAAGTGATGATCAACGTATACTGTCTTAATAATATGTATAGGAAAAACTACTAAAAAGTTGTAAGTTTAAAAATGTATTTTTTGACAGTATTTATTTATTTCTATGATTATATTTGATATTTCAGACCGTCCTCGGTCTTTCATCAGAAACAAATGATTTTAAAATTTAAATTAGAAACGTATTTCGCGAGAGCGTTCGTAGAGAGATTGTTTACATCACGTGACGCAGAAAGCGACAGATTTTTTAGAAATATTTGTAAACGTAAACCGATCTTTAATAATACTTATAAATTTTGTTTTAGAGAAAAAATTTTTAAGTGTATCTAAAAAATGTTTAGCTATTGAAATATTTATAAAGATTCAAAACACCTAAGTCCCTATTTAACCCTAGCTTGTGTGTATTTAATTTTAAAATCAAGTATCAAGTTTCAAGCCTCTCTTTCATCCTTGAGGAGATTGTCCAGTATTCACTTCCATAAAGAAGAACAGATATCACATAGCTATCCAGCAATCTTCTTTGTTTCCAATGAGATTTTCCTGTCTTTCAGAACTCTGGTTAGCTTTTGAAATTCGTCCTTGGCCATGCCAATACGTCTTTGAATCTGAACATTGCACTTTTCATCCTCTGTCAACATGCTTCCCAGGGATTTAAATTTCTTTACTTGCTTTATGTTAGTTTCTCCGACCTGTAGTTGGCATTTTCGGGTCTCCTTTTTGCTGATGACCATACATTCAGTTTTCTTGAAATTTATGCTTAGTCCTTTCTTCTCGCTTTCTTTTGCTACCTTTTGTAGGAGGTCCTGCATTCTCCTTTCCTTGTCTGCTATCAGCACCGTGTCATCTGCGTATCTTACATTGTTGAGATTGTGGTCGTTAATGACAAATCCTGGCAAGGATTTTATTTATTTCAGAATTGTTTTGCTGTATAAGTTGAATAGATCCGGTGAGAAAACACATCCTTGTCTTAGGCCTCTTTCTATTTTTGTATATTTGCTAACTTCACTTTCTCTTCGTACGCAAGCGGTTTTCTCGATTATCCTAATGTCTTTTCAGAAAATGTCAACGCTGTCGAGCATCTCGATCAAATTTTGTGGCGTACTTTGTCAAATGCCTTTGCATACTCTATGAAGCACAGACATAGTTCCTTCTACATTTCTATTGGTCTTTCAGATAGTATTCTGAACATGAATATCGCATTCCTCGTTCCGGTATCTTTAATGAAGCCACACTGTTCTTGTCTTATATCCGGACCGATTCTGCCGCACACTCTGTTCATCAGAATCCGAATGATGAGATTTGTTCTGTGGCTCATTAAGCTGATTGTTCGATGGAGTTTACATTCCTTTGCACCTAGCTTCTTAGATAGTGCTATTAAAATTGATCTACTTAGTTCCTAAGGTACATTGTTGAAGATTTCGTTTATTATTAGGTTGTCCCAAAAGTTCGTAAACACTTGCGAAATGGGTCTGTCTGGTCCAGCACAATCGAGACAAGCGATGGGTTCAGAAAGGACAAGAGACACCGTCGGTTTCAAAACAAGATCGATTCGGCAAGAAAGTCATGTTGTGCGTTTGGCGGAACTTTGAAGGAATCGTGCATTTTGAGTTGATTCCGAATGGTCGTGCCATCAGTGCCGAACTTGAGCGGGTCTACGAAAAGTTCAAGCAAAAGTACCCGGCTCTGATCAACCTAAAGCGCGCTTTGATGCAGCAGGACAATGCCAAGCCACACACCGCCAGGAAGACCAAAAACAAGTTTGAAGAGCTTAACGGCGTTGAGGTTCTGCCACATCCAGCCTACAGTCCTGACTGTGCTCCATCAGATTACGGCTTTTTCCGCTCAATGCAACACTTTCTGAAGGGCCGTCGATTCGACTCGTTTGATGAAGTCGAGGAAGCATGTCAAGAATTCTTTGATCCGAAAGTTTGCAGATCGATGGCAGAAAGTCTTGGAAAATGATGGTCTTTATTTTGAGCAATAATTTTTGTTGTTTTTGTGAGTAAAATTTCAATCTTTTGCTAGTATTTTCTGGTAACTTTAAATTACTTGGCGAGTAAATTTCAATTTTTTGCAAGTGTTTACGAACTTTTGAGACAACCTAATATTTCTGTGAGCCTGTCTATGCCAAATCTTTTAAGGGCGTCAACATCTCTATTAAGATCCCTTCAGGTTCTTCTGCATTTTTTCTGTTCAATTTGGCCATTACTGACTCCACTTCGGTTTTTAATATTTCTGGTTCATCCATATTTTTGTATATTGTTGGTTGCTCTCTCTTTTCGTGGAAGAGATCAGAAATATACTTATTTAATTTCTGAAGTATTTTTTCTTTTTCTAGTACGTGTGTACCGTTCTTTGCTTTTATACATCCTGTTGCTAAGCAGGTTTTTTGCCCTGTTAGTTCATTTATTTGTTTATGCAAACCACCATTATTTGTTGTACCTAGTCTCTCTATTTTGGCACATTTGTCGTTGAGCAATCTTTCTTTAGCCTGTCTGCATTTGCTCCTTATTTTCTTGTGTATTTTCTTGTATTCCGTTGCATATCTTGGCATCGTTGTTTGTCTCTTTTGCATCAAGTCAAGAATCTCTTCAGTGATCGATTTATTTATTTTTCTGACGGGCTTTAGCCTTTCAGATGATGTTGTTCGCCGATGTTCCTAAAGCTACTCTTAGTGCATACCATTTTAAATTTCCGTTTTCAATTTGTCTTTTTTATTTCATTTTTATGCTCTCCATATACATTTCCTGCAGGTTCGGGTCATTCACGTGTCTATTGTACTGCAGTCTTAGGGCTGTCTTAGATTTCTTTAATCGCCTTAGTTTTAACTTTAGTTTGCATTAAACGGGTATGCGGCCACTTCCGCACTCAGCACCTGGGTAGGCTTTGCCGTGCAGGAATGCATTTTCTGAGTTTTTGATTTCTCCTCCATGTCCATAGACGTCTTGAGTGCTCTTGGAACCAAGAGTTTTTTTTTATAATCGTTTCACCCCGAGCAAGGCATTTCACTGCCTCTATTGCGCAGGGGGTTACATAGAGTGGTGAGAAAGGATGGTTAGTGGTGAGAAAGGATGGTTAGATATAGGAAAAGTCAGAAGGAGGGTGATAGACGGGTAAGGATACCGAGAATTATTATTGGATCAGTCACTGCGCACCATTGGACACATTTCTCACCCCGGCCATTGCGATGTCCTAATCCGAAAATGCCGACAGTTTCATCTTCTTTCCTTGGCCGACTTTGACACTAAGATCTCCTATGATGATTCTGATTTCTTGTGATTTGCACTGTGCCTTGGCAAAATCAAGCATGGAGAAGAAGGACTCAATTTCTTCTTCCGTACTTTGTGTTATCGGTGCATATACCACCATATAGTGAGAGGCCTCCCTTTTAGTTTAACTACCAGAATTCTTTAAGATATCTGGTAATATCCCATAACGCATTTCCTTGTATCTTTATCCAGTACTAGTAGTATAGCCCGGCGTTGCTCGGGTGTAATGAAAGCTTTAAAACTAATCCATGGTCCTGGAGCGCAGACTCTTTGGACGTTGGTACGAAAGACGAAAAAGCAATAGTTGTTTCCAGTTAAAGTGAAACTGTAGACTGAAAGAAAAATGAATGGATGTAAGTCAAATTTTGATTTCCTGGTATCGATATCAAATAAGTTTTTTTCGTCGTAAACTGAATTTTGAAGGCTAAATAAGTCCTCTGAGTAAATGGTATCATGGCTGAGACTAAGAAGTACAATTATACCTACTTAGAGCCAAACCCAAAGCAAAAACTAAAATAAAAGGGCTGAAAAAAAAAAAAATAGAGACATACAGGCAAATAAACAGACACACACACAAACATCTTATCTTATATATATATATATATATATATATATATTTTCTGCACTGTTGTAAGAACTGCAACCTTGAAACTTCTGAATATCGTTTCTTATGTCTTTGTCTATAAGTGTATCAAATTTGATTAAAATCGTACCACTCCTTCTATAACCCGATTTTGTCGATTATCGATTTTCGATATTTATCCGGGGTACCTCGATACAAAACCTTGCTAAGAACACTCGCAGACGCTTATAGTTCAACTGTGTAAATTTTCAAGAAAATCGGTTCAGCCGTTTCGGAGTCTATAGGTAACGGCCACACACAGATGCACACACACACATACACACACATACAAAGTTCCATTTATAAATAAGTTTAGATACTGCCGACTTTTTTTCATTATTTTCACCTTCTGCATATATAGTTCTATGATGGTTACTTATGAAGTCTCCATTGATTTGCCATCTCGTTTCACATACGTCTATAATGTTTATGTTTAATCTAGCCATCTTCTGCTTAACGTTTTTTAGATGTTCACAGCTGTTCCTGGTTCTCACTTTCCACGAATTCTTTTGTTTGTTGCTAACAGTCGCAGGATAACAGTCCGGTAACACCTGTCGCTCATGTTCTTCCATTCCGGACGAGGGATAAATTCTGAAGAAAATTTGTCCCCTTTACGCCGTTATTGCTAACAGTCGCAGGATGACGGTCCAGTGACACCTGTAGCGCATGTCGTTCCTTAACGGGAGAGGAGTCAGTATCCTTAGGCTTAACCTCCTTCCCACCGTTAGGGTTTGTCATATTATTGTGCAAATCCATGAATATACGTGGGAGAAATAGTGGAGTGGTTACTTTCCCACGGTGTTTAATCGAGACACCACATCTAGTTAGCTGGCCGTTGGCCCCTGAAGAATTCATCCGCCCTTTGTAGGTTTAATTTTTTGTCCTGCCGGGTTGTTAATATTCAATGAGACGGACAGACAGGTAGGAACAGAGGAGAGGATGAAAAAATATAGATATTAAGTCCGAATGACAACTCTTATAGAGGAGGATAATGCAGATTCCTCTGATTATTATTTCGTTGCCAGTACGCCCCCCCCCCCCGACAAAAAGCTTCAGAATTAAAATTCTCTTATATTTTCTCAACATATACTTTTAAATATAAGAGACACTAAATATCTATTATGTTTAATCATGAGCCGTTCTAAACATGATATTTTGGCTTTAATTTCAGGTGAAAATAAAGACAAAAATTCTCCAATATTTGAATAATTTTTTATTAAGTTGATTCTAAGCTTTCGGCTCACATGAGCCATCTTCAGAGAGGTTATAAGGACGGTAACATAAAAACATCCACCATCAGCGACGATTTTATTTTGTGTTGACATAAAACTTTGCTAAGCAACAATAACAGTTACCAAAAATAGCAAACGCAGTTCGTAAATTTGTTGTGGTTCTATGACGTCACACCATGTGATAGCTCGAAATGATAACCAAAACCATATATTTAAATGCAATGCAATGTGTTATGACCAGATTTAAACGTGATTTTATTAAGTGTGGGTTGTTTGGATTTAATGTAGATGGCCTCTAATATCTGAAGGTTCTTTTTACTGTGTGTATGTGTGAGGATTATTGTGTTGCTGACTAAAATCTCTCTGATATTACCTACATTGATATATATATATATATGACGGAAATTAACGAAGATTAACAAAATGATTTTAAAAAACCGAAAATATGAAATAATTTGTTTGAACATTATTTTTGATCGATAATCGCATTTAAGTAGATATTCTGTTTATAATCAAGCAGTATTATATATTTATTTCTACCGGTCTGATTATTTACGATAAATGTTTGTTACGAAAATGTGTGTCATTCGGCAGGATTCGAAACTGCAACCCTTATCTACATAGGGGAAGATATGATTATAACGATTAATCGAAAATTGTGTTATATAGGCTTGATTTGACTTCGTTTCAACTGTTGATCGAGAGGTCTAAGACGCGCCAGATCAATTGGTGGCATCCCCAATATCTGAAGGTTATTTTTACTGTGTGTATGAGTGAGGATTATTGTGTTGCTGACTAAAAAGTGTCTGATATTATCTACATTGCTATGTTTTTCTAAGAAATGTTGTTTAATTTCACCTGCAAAATGTATGTTTTTCTATAAAGGTCTATTTCTATGCATATAAAATGTAATAAAATATAAGGTACCAATAAACCAATAAACTGTAAACGCAAATTCTACTCCATCAGCTTCTTTTCTCGCACTTCCCGCCTGTTGAGTTCCGTTCCGTTTACTTGCTTTCCCGACAGCTACAATCAAGAATTCAAATGTAAAGTCAGTAGTCATCTCCTATCTCACTAACCTGCATCCTCTCTTTCATGCTCATTTCTCCATCCACTCCACTCTCATCAATATTCTCATCCTTCTCTTACCCACTTCCTGACACACCCTATAACCTGTCACTCTTTCTCATAACTTTCCTTATATGTAACCCCCTGATTAATAGTGGTAGTAAAATGCCTTGATTGGGGCGACATGATTATATATATATATATAAATTCTACTCACCAGGTAAGATTTTTTTTCTTTTTTCTTTTTTTTTCTTCAATTTTTGTGGAATAAAATGTCAAAATGGGGATGTTTCTAGTATAACAGAAAACATTTTCTTAGCTATTTTAGGGAATGCTAGCATTCAAATTCATTTCAGAATCTAAGTTCAGACATACAAAAATACGCGTATTTTATAAATGATATATAACATTTACACATTATTATCTCACGATCACCTAAAGTCAAGCAACGACGAGTCTGGTCAGTTCCTAGATGGTTGACCGCTTGGGAATACAAGATGTTGTAAACTTGGACGTGCGGATTGTGTAATGGATAATGCCTAGGAATTGCTAATCCGAGAGTCGAGTTCCAATTTCCATTGCGATTGTTGTATTCAGTTACTCGGAAATACCCTTAAAACTCATATGAATCCACCTATTCTTCCCCAGATATGTGTTAATTAGTAACAGTTGCATCACTAAACCATAATTTACATTAAAAAATTCTTATAATCTAAAAATATTTTCTGATTTCAAATAACCGGCAGAGTTGATAGACCGTGCGAAACGAATCAATATATTATTATTTTACAAGCATTTTTTTAATTAAGAATTTTAATAGGGTGTCTTAACCTTCTAGGGCCATTCGTATCATATTTGATACAGTATTTCCCTATAAGGAAACATTTGGTATTTCCCTATAAGGAAACATTTGGTATTCATTGACTGAGCAGTCAGTACTGCTTTCATTTGAAATTTATAAAATATTTCTCTTAAAAAATTTTTCAGGAAAATATTTCTTTCAAGGCTTGTTTTCATACTGTATCAAATATGATACGAATGGCCCTAGAGGGTTAAGGTTAATATTATATTGGTACCTCCAATATTTCGGCATAAGTAAAATTAGTAAATGTAAAGTTAAATTAATTTGATTTTAAAGAAATATTACTTACTTATTGCATAAAAAGTAATATACAACCAATTATTAACGATTGGCCTTGTGCATTTGATTGAACGTTTGACGGACTGTTGAATGATAAAGCGATGACAGCTTCTACGCATGAACATAAAAGCAATTTTCATAAATCTAAGGGAAGGGAAAGATCTCTTAAATTACGTAACCTTTTCATAATAATGGCAGATTTAGTCAACCATACATGAAAATAAGTAATGCATTAAGTAAATAAAAATTATTTAAAAAATAGATGGCACCACTACGTTTAATAATCTACGCAATTTGGAACTCGTAAATTTTGTTTTTTCCACTTCATTATTATATCACCTCCAGAGAACACAACAATACAGAATTTTAGACGATTTTAAACAATTATAAATTATTATAATTAAAATGTAAAAAATTTTAACAAATTCTTGTAAACATTCATTATTCATAAAAAAATTTGTTTCTTCAGACAATAATGTCCTTAATATCACTTATTTACAAAATAATTAAAAGCTTTTCTAATTAAGTAATGTCATAGTTTTATTAAATTTATTATTTTTCAATTCAGAGCAGAATTTCATTTAGTTGGCACTAATTAGAAAAAAAAGTAGGTGATTTACAATATCCAAAGACTCCTACTTCTAACAACAAAAAAGTTGTCAGAGAACAAGAAGGTTATGTGCAAAATTTCATGAAATTAAGTAAGAGGGGGTAGTACATTAAAAAAAAATTATAATAATGTTTTCTAATAAAAAAAAAAGCATTTCGAAAATAATTTAATTGTAAAAAGTCCTGAAAATTTCATTAAAATCGGACGATTATTGGATTTTTACAAGAATTTCCAAATTAATGTTTTTTCTACGGAAAAAAAAAGCGTAAAAAATCAATGTTAATAGTGAGATAAACATAAAAAAAAAAAGATTTTAACCAAAATTTCGAACGTGTTAGAAAGAATTAAAAATTTTTTTTAAATAATTAAAAAATTCTTTGATCTTTGCTCTTAATAATAGCATCAACATTTTGACGATAAAACTTTATTTTTCTTAAGTTTGTGACCCTTTTCATTAGGCTATGCTGTTTTCCCCACGAAACAGTGAAGGGACCTAAACAAGTTATTTAATAACAGTAGTTTGCGTCTTTCCTTGTAGTGAGTCAGTTAGCAAAGTCAGTAAAGTGCATTATGTGATACACGCTTGGGCGATCATGTCTCCAAAGAGACATGACTGACTGGGCAGAAGATTTTCTATCCTGTTATTTAAACTATAGTTGATGAGAGAAGAGACGGATTGTTTTAATAATAAGTAATTAGTGGGGGATCAGTTTATTACTTTATAATAATAGAAAACCAATCCCCCACTTTATACCCAGTATAAGCTTTACTTATGTTTCCAACTATTATATTCAGTCAGTCAGTAAAGTGCCATATGTGATACACGCTTGGGCGATCATGTCTCAAAAAAGACACCAGTGACTGGGCAGAAAAATTTTTAGAAGTAGTTGTCATTAGTTTCTGTGGTAGACTGGTTGCCAACCAAGGTTATAGAACCCAATCTTTCCGGCTATTTAACCTATATCTGGAGGGAGACGTGAGAGATTCATGCCTTTTCAAAGATATTTGCGCGTATGTAAAAATCAACACATTCAACCGAATTTGAACTCGGCTACCCGATTTCTCGTTCCGAGCCGATATCCACTGCGCCACAAGTAGTATTTTGATAAAAGCTACTAATATTTATCTTACATCATTAGTACTATATTGTTTGTATGTGATGTGATGATAGATGTGTGCACGGATTGCACAATGTTTTGAAAAGTGACAAGTCATCCTGTAAGAGAGAGTGGTCAGGAATCGGTTGAACTTTGCAAGATTTCTTGCGTCCTACGAGGGTCATTCAATAAATAAAGTGAATGTTTCGGTATAAGGACTTCTACGAGGGTCATTCTAAAAATAAGGTGAATTTTTCGATATGAGGACTTCTACGAGTGTCATTCAATAAAGAAGGTGAATTTTTCGGTATAAGGACTTCTACGAGGGTCATTCAATAAATAAGGTGAATTTTTCGATATAAGGACTTCTACGAGGGTCATTCTATAAATAAGGTGAATTTTTCGATATAAGGACTTCTACGAGGGTCATTCTATATATAAGGTGAATTTTTCGATATAAGGACTTCTACGAGGGTCATTCAATAAATAAGGCGAATTTTTCGGTATAAGGACTTCTACGAGGGTCATTCTATAAATAAGGCGAATTTTTCGGTATAAGGACTTCTACGAGGGTCATTCAATAAATACGGTGAATTTTTCGATATAAGGACTTCTACGAGGGTCATTCAATAAATACGGTGAATTTTTCGATATAAGGACTTCTACGAGGGTCATTCAATAAATAGGGTGAATTTTTCGATATAAGGACTTCTACGAGGGTCATTCTATAAATAAGGTGAATTTTTCGATATAAGGACTTCTACGAGGGTCATTCTGTAAATAAGGTGAATTTTTCGGTATAAGGACTTCTAATACAGATAGAAGCTTATGTTTTTCAACGAAGTCTCCCAGCAGTGTCACACACTTTTCCCATCTATGCACAGGCTTCCATATTCCATCAGCGTAAAAATCTTTGGACTGATGTCTCAGCCAATCGCTTACAGCACTTTTAACTTCATAGTCATTTTCAAACTTCGTACCTCTCGTAAAAGCTTTCAAGGGACCAAACAGGTGAAAGGGACAAAGTCTGGGCTGTAAGGGGAATGAGGGAGCAGTTTTCAGCCCAACTCGTTGATGGTCTGCACCGTTTGGCATCTTTGGCACCCACCGGCAGCTGACCTTCGAGTAGACAAGGTCATCATTGAGAATTTTGTGTGCTGTTCTAATAGATAGGTTCAAAGTCGTTGCAATGTCATCCACTGTCACCCTTCTGTCAGACTGAATGAGGTCAGTGACTGATTCGATCATCTCAGGAGACCTCACTTCTGTAGACAGGCCTGTCTTCATCCTCAACACTGCTCCGTCCTTCTTTAAACAATTTAGCCCACTTGTAGACATTTTTTGGCTGAAACATGTGGCACCATACACAGTTGACATTCTCCGATGAATTTCAACTGGTTTGCACCCTTCGGCAAACAAAAACTTGATAACTGACCTCTGTTCTATCCTGGAGCATGCTTCTTGGCCAACTTTGTTAATCTCCAAAACTCACAAAGTTTTTTTTTCAATCTGCAAAAAAAAAAAAATAAAATAAAATAAAATAAATAAATAAATAAAAATCCCTTTGAAGAAGAAGTAAAGAAATAAAAATAGAAAAAATGTAAGCTTCTATTTGTATTAGAAGTCCTTATACCAAAAAATTCACCTCATTTATTGAATGACGCTCGTATATACATAAATATATCGTACATATTTCTAAGTAGTTAATGGGTTCCGTTTTAATCCGACATTTTTAATTTAATTAAAAAATTATTGAACTTAGCACCCCTTTATAAAGAGGATTTTCCGTGTTTTTTTTGGGGTTTTTTTTTTCAAACAGCGTGTCTTTTACCTACCGGCTAACGCACTTGATAAACATTAAAACTGATAATGTGCTAGGGAATATATGATATGCGTTTAAAGTATTTTCCAAAGGTCACCACCAGATCGATAATCTCCGAATACGACAGATTTAAACCTGGCTATTATAATAAAAGGTAAATGTTCTAAACATTTGTCCACATGCATATATATATATATATACGCATGTAAACATTTAAGACTGGCATATATATATATATATTGATTGTTTAATACTTAATTTTTGGTCATAATAGAATTAGACCAGTACAAATTTGTATTAAAAAGTGTTCCATACAATTATATTGTAGAACTTGGAGAAAATTTTCCATTTTTAAACGAGTTATTTCGCTACCCAGGTTTCTACCATGAGTGGTGTCTTCAGGTGATTTTTAATAACTATATATATATAATACCGGCCATAATTATGAGGCCACCGTAGTGTTTTAAAAAAATGATGTATGTCATACTTATTTTTTAGTATTTATTGCCAAGTGAATAATTGTAAATGAAAATAGAATGATTCTTTTGTTAATACTGCACAGTAACATGTGCATTAAATGAATTTATAAATATGTAATAATTATTTTATTTTTTATTTTTTATAGTCATATCGCCCAAAGCAAGGCATTTTACTGCCACTGTTTTGCAGGGGGTGACATAGGAGGAAAGTTATAAGAAAACTAACAGGTTATAGGGGTGTCAGAATGTGGGTAAGAAAAGGATGAGAATACTGATGAGAGTGGAGTGGACGGAGAAAGGAGCATGAGAGAGCGGATGCAGGTTAGTGAGATAGGAGATGACTATTGACTTTACATTTAAATTCTTGGAGATTGTAGCTGTCGGGGAAGCAAGTAAATGGAAGGGAATTCCACAGTCGGGAAATGCGAGAAAAGAAGCTGTGGAGTAGAATTTGCGTTTACATTTTATTGGTTTCACGGTAAAAGTGTGGGACCTAGTTGCTAATCTTGTGGCTCGAGTAAATTTATATATAGGGGGCACCAGTGAGCTAAATTCATCGGAGCAGAAGCCGTGAAAGTATTTGTAGAAAAGACACAGGGAAGCCACATTGCGCCGGTGAGAATGTGACTGTATCTGTATCACATTACAGATTCTCCGTTGGATTTTTTTCAAGGACACCTAGGTGGATAGCAGGAGCACCCGACCAGATATAGTAGCAATGATTTCTGGAATATTTTGAAGATTAACTATTGTATCGTTTGGGTCTGACGAGCAGCAAGGTCAGTGGCGAAATATGTATTACCTATGAAATTGTAGAATATCTAAAAATTTCTTTCTAAATTATATTACTCTGTTAAATTAAATAAATAAATTTAACATTGAGTTCTTTTGAATTCGTCTCTATCGGAATTTACCTGACTTAAATACCAAATATTCTACGTTATATATATATATATATATATATATATATATATATATATATATATATAAGAGAGAGAGAGAGATAATGGTAGACCCGTAAAAACGGAGAGAATAATCCAAAAGATATTATCCAATTAATATAAATTATTAATTAGTTAAAAACGTAGATCTCGATGGTTATTATCCAGAGCATTATAGAATATTGAGAGGAAAACTCAACACATAATTAAATGGTTATAAATTAAGATTTATTTCGACAATCTAATATTACATTGTCTCATTCAGACTGTTGAAAAAAAAAGCTGAATTTTTCAACGGTCTGAATGAGACAATGTAATATTACATTGTTGAAATAAATCTTGATTTATAACCATTTAATGATGTGTTCCGTTTTTCTCTCAATATATATATATATATATATATATATATATAGAGAGAGAGAGAGAGAGAGAGAGAGAGAAAGAGATAGAGCATAATGATAATCCACGTATACTGTCTTAATATGTATAGGAAAAAATACTAAGAAGTTGTAAGTTAAAAATGTATTTATAATTAATTATTTCTAACTTACAACTTTTTAGTAGTTTTTCCTATATATATATATATATATATATATAGTGGAACCTCTACTTACGAAATGCTATACATACGAAATTTTCAGGTTACGAAACACCTCCTTGGAAAAATATTGCCTCTTGTTACGAAAGAAATTTCAGGATACGAAAGCCGAAAATTTCCAAATAGGCCCTGCTACTCGCAACTCCCAGAGTCCACCTCATTGCCTTCTCGTCTCTCACTCACCCCACTCACGCTTGTCTTCGCATCGTCCCCCAAAGTTTAATGTCTTTTTTATTCTTTACTTAATTCTTTGTTCTTTATTCTTTAAATTATGTACAAATCTCATTTTTATGTCCATTGTACAGTAATCTAATTCTAGTATGGATTTGTTACTTGCTTGATGCATTTTTATAATTTATAAAAAAATGATGTCCGAATTTTGCGGGGCTTGGAACCGATTAGGGCATTTATAGTGTAAAAAGCGTCTCTACTTACGAAATTTTCATGTTACGAGATGACTTCCAGAACGAACTAATTTCGTTAGTAGAGGTTCCACTGTATATATTCTTTTAGAAACACGCAGATATTGGCATATCGGACCCCTCAAACTATCGTCCATAACCACTCATTCTCTCAATTCACTGATGAAAAAATCCTAACTGGTAACCATACCATTACCCCATTAAGCGAACTGAACGAGAGATGAACGAAAGAACGTATGCCCAAATAAACACTGCCTAGCCCACCCGGGGTAGCAAGAGTAACCAACCGTGCTAGCTTTTGGTCGTTTTTTTCTGAGTTGGAGCGGGTTGGCTAAAAACAAAACGAAAAACAAACAAAACAAAAACTAAAAAGCAACAATGGTCTCGTCTTAATTCTTATCAGGGGTACTAATATAAGTTTTATTCTTAGTGTGCCGAGCGCCCCTCTGTTTTTTGAGGGATTTGTAGGGCGAGGCGGTGTGTGTGGGTGAGCAGAACACTTTGAGGAAAAAATGAGTTGGTCACTTGGCCGTAGAAAGGGTGGTAGAAACCCTGATGGAAAGCTGGAGAAACGAAGAACTGTCGAGGTTGTAGGGTGTATGTGATAATTAGTTGAGAGTAAAGGAATTGTAAGTTATCTAAAGAAAGCGAATACTGATTTGGAACAGCCGCCGGAGTGCTTAAAAACGTATTCATCCCGATTTCTTATTCCCGTCCTACCCAGCACGTATGCACACCAGCCCTTCAACGGAAAAAAAAAGCAACAACAAAAGAAAATAAATAATAATAATGACAATCCCATTAACACGATCTTGAACTTGGTGGCTTTGTTTCTTACGGTGTCTAAATTTAGGCCGGGTGTTGGAGTGGGTAAGGCTCTCTTAGATGTTGGAAATTACTTTTTGGGATCAAATTGACCATTATCACTTGCAAAGAAATTTCAATGGTAATTTCCAAACATAATAAGATTTAAATACCTAGGAAGTTTTATAACAGAGGAGGGGAAGCGTGACACTGAGATTAAGGATTAAGAGACAGGAAAAAGCTGTTGAGAAATGAACTGAAGAAAAGAGTTAAGTGCCATACACGCTTTGGGCGATCATGTCTCGAAAGAGACTTGCCAGAAGATTATCCCACAATAGGTTGCCATTGCTTTCTGCGGTAGACTGGTTGCTAGCCAAGACTATACAACCCAATCTGTCCTTTAATTTGACTCATAGCTAGAGGGGGAAGAGATAGATTATATTACAATATCATATTATGTATAATTAATGGGGGATCAGTTTATTACTTTATAACAATAGAAAACCGACACCCCACTTTATGCCCAGTAGAAGTTTTAATTATGTTTCCAATTATTATATTCAGTCAGTCAGTCAAGTGCCATACGTGATACACGCTTTGGGCGATCATGTCGCGAAAAAGACATGACTGACTGGGCAGAAGATTATTCCGCAGTAGGTTGCCATTGCTTTCTGCGGTAGACTGGTTGCCAGCCAAGGATATAGAACCGAAACTGTCCTATTATTTAACCCGTAACTAGAGGGAAGAGACAGATTAATACCTTTCTTAAGGGTATTTGTGCGTAAGTGAATGCAAAGAATTCAAGTGGAATTCGAACTCAGCACCCCGATTTCTCTTTCCAAGCCGATATCCACTGCAGCACAACGCACATCCTGTACCACTTCAACTAAATCACTGGAAAAACAGCATAGTCTGAAGAAAAAAGACCCCAAACTTAATAAAAACGAATTTTTCCATCAAAATATTTATGTTATTATTAAGGGGAAAGATCTAAGTATCTTTAAAATTACATTTAAAATTTTTAAAATCTTTTCTAATACGTTCGAAATTTTGTTAAAATCTTGTTTTTATTTTCGTTAACGGGAAGCCAAATCGTTACGAGTGTTTGCAATGGGAAACGTAATATTATCAGGTCGGTGCAAAAATTTTTGCAGATTTAAAATTTTATCTTGAAAATGAAAAACTGTGTGTTTTTGAAAATCTTTATTCATAACAATAATGACCTTTGCTCTCTATAACTTGATGCCATCTGCTCAGCATAGTCTTTTTTTGGATTGAATCCTGATCTCGGTTGCTGAACTGGCCTTTCTCCTAAATTTATCCACGATCACCGACGTTTAACGTTATGCTAGAGAATCCACTTCTCATCACCTGTGACAAGCCTACCCTAAAATGGTGTCTGAAGGTGTCGTGAAATTAAAGATTCGCGACAAGAAACACGTTGCATTTGCATTGGAACCTCTGTGAAACTCAGTAACGCATGCCTAATGTGTTCTTTAGATGGAAACAACATGGCTGAGAATATTGCAGAAAAATATGAATGATGCTTTAATAATCTGAAAGAAAAAGTTATAAATTAATCATGGTGATATGTTTAAGTAATAACAATACGCATAAAATAAATTACATTGATTGAAAATTCCCCTTTTACAAACTGGCAAAAACTTTTGCACTAACCTCATACATAATTCACTATTTTCTGGTGACAAACACATTAAATTGAAAATTCTCGCAAAAATCAAATAATTGTCGAATTTTAATTAAACTTTCAGGAGGTATTCACAAATGAACAAAATTATTTTGAAATTGTTATTTTAAAAAATATTGTTAAAAATATATATATTTATTTGTTTATTTTTACCTCCTCCACGTAAGCAAGAAATTCAATTCGGTATGTGAAATTGATTTTATTAGTTAAACGTAGGACTCTTTGGAAAATGTAAATCATAAAACATTATGCCCCCTTTACAAAAATCTGCTCTGAATAGTAAACTAAAAGATGAAATAAAACGATGACATTATTTAATTAAAGAAGCTTTTAATTGCTTAATTAAATAGTATTAATTTTAGGAATTATAGTCTGAAGAAAAACATTTTTTCGATTAATAATGAAATTTTAAAAGAATTGTTTTCATTTTTGTTTCTTTAATTATAATAATTTATAAAGTTTCAAAAATATTTGAAATATATTTCCAAAACTTGTAGACGTTAGGTTGGTAAGTTATGAAGTGAAGACTATATTTACTAATCAAAAATTTGAAAAGTTTATTACAAATCATTTAGCCATCATATTTATGAAATAATTTTTAGTCTTTTTTTTTGTGTATTTGAAGGTTTTTTTGTATGGTAATTTCTATGTGTACATTAAAAATCATGTGTTGTGTTTCAGGGTTTCTTCCCCTTATATATACACATATATATATATAGTAATGAACTTAATCACAGTAAGTCAACACTAATAATAACAGACTAAACATCCGAAAATAATGCTAACTTAACAGTAATATAAACCGTCTTCTAACCCGGCGAGGACCCCCCCTCGTGGGTTAAATAAAGGGGGAGAAAAAAAAAAAAAAAAAGAAAATAAAATAAAGAAAAAAACAAACAACGCACAAGAACAATACGTCTAGTGCTCGTTTGAAAGAAAAAAAATCCCAAGACGAAACCTTAACAGCAAAGTGCGAGAGCGAATACGATATATATATATATATATATTGGATAAAGAAATAGGGTTGTTTTAATATATATATATATATATATATATATATATATATATATATACTGTTTAATTACATAGATTTTGGTCATAATAAAATTAAACCAGTGCACTTTTGTTTTAAAAAGTGTTCAATACAATTATATTGCAGAACTTTTGAAAATTTTCCATTTGTAAAAGAATTAACCTGAAGACACCACTCATGGTAGAAACCTTGGTCGCGTAATAACTCGTTTACAAATGGAATATATATATATATATATATATATATATATATATATATATATATATATATGTGTGTGTGTGTGTGTGTGTGTGTGTGTGTGTGTCATCGTTGCATCACCCATCGAACGGATTGAACTCTTCCAACCACTACATATACCTTCCCTCGAAAGAGGTGGTAGTGTAGATAGCCAGTGAGTAGCTTTTGAGTAGCTCGTAGATAGCGCGAGGTCAACGCCCTGAACAAATACCGAGAGTCGATACCGTAACGACCATTACGAGTCCCAGTTAGTATAACTCACTAACCGTATTTATCGTTCTACTAACAAAGTTCTAAGTGTTGTATTTTGCTATGGATAATATATTTAATATGTGGTTATTTGCTATTTTGGTTGTTGTAGTATTTCTTGATGAACTGTTAATCTCGTCCACGACAATATATATATATATATATAGACAGAAAATCTAAGCAAGAGCCAACTACCTACCACGGTTTCGCCCAACCGTGGTAGGTTGTTGGCTCTTGCTTAGATTTTCTGTCTTTGTTAGCTCTTCTTTTGTATTGAGCACTTTAGTCTTCGGGTTTTTTTTCTTTCTTACGAGTGCTTGACTTTTTGTTCAGGTACTTCGTTTGTTTTTTTTTACTTCCCCTTGTTCCCCCCCCCCCCCCCCGAGTTCGTTCTCGGTGGGTTGTACAAGGCGATTTAAATTATAGCTTTATTAATACTAGTTTCGACAGAATTAGTTATGTCACTATTGGTATTGTTATTACTATAGTTAATATATATATATATATATATATATATATATATATATATATATATATATATATAGCACATCACTCAAGTAAATCCTCAGCCTTACTAATAAAATAACTTTTAGGCAAAATTCGACTTTATTCATCAACATAGTCTCCTTCTGTGGTGATACACTTATTCCAACGTTTCTCTTACAGTTCGATGCCATTTCTGTAAAACGATTTGTCTTTGGCCTCAAAATATTCCTCAGTTTCCGATATCACTTCGTCACTGGAGCCAAATCTCTTTCCCTGCAGCATTCTTTTGGGGTCTGCAAACAACCAGTCGGTCGCTGGAGGGCAAATCTGAATAGGGTAGGTGCGGGAGCAATTCGAAATGCAATTCACGTAGTTTTGCCATCGGTGCAATCGACTTGTGACACGGTACATCATCTTTTCTTCTTTATTTCTGGTCGTTTTCCGGCGTTTCTTCCTTCAAACGCACCAATAATATTCGCTTTTGACGGGCTTTTCTTTTCTCAAGGTAATTGACAAACAAAATACCTTGCGCATCCCAAAATATGGAGGTTAAAACCTTGCCTGCTGATGTTTGCACTTTTGGTCGCTTTGGACGGTTTTCACCTGCTGCTGTCCACTCAGCTGACTACCGATTTGACTCCGGAGTGAAGTGGTGGATTCATGTACATCCCTTGTCACATATTTACGCAAAAACCCCTTCCCGTTGCGTTGAAACATTTGCTAACAGCGATCTGAATCGTCGACGCGTTGTTGTTTTTGATCGACTGTGAGCCAACGTGCCACCCGCTTTGAACACAGCTTTCTCATTGACAAATTTTCATGCAAAATGGTGAATACACTGTCTTCTGTTATGTTCAACTCCTCTGCTATCTCACGTAACTTCAATTTACGATCGGCCAAAACGAGATTGTGGATTTTTTGGTATTTTCCGGGACAACTTTCGATTTTGGGCGACCTGAGCGTTCAGCACCATTTGTATCTGTACGACCGCGTTTAAAGTCAGTATACCATCTTTTAAACGTCGTTTTCAACGGAGCAGAGTCCGAAAAACACTTACCAAGCCATTGCCTTGCTTGAACACTAATTTTCCTATAAAAACGTAATACTTTATGAACACACGAAATTCAGATTTTTCCATTGTTTTGAAAATATGCAACAGTAGCTTCACTTAAATAACTGTAATTTGTAAATTGGGCCCAAATTTTGTCACATGCCATTTCAAGGTTAGTACTTCATAAAAATCATAAATATTCATATTTTTTATTAGTGGCGCCATTTATATGTCAGGCCAGGAATTATTGACTGATGTATTATATATATATAAATATATATATATTCCTATTACACATATTAAATGTCAAATTCAGACTAGCCATGAAATGTATACGAATGACAAATGTAATCTAATCTAGTTGAAAACACAACGCCATCTATCGTAAACTTTCCTTAAACTTGCTGCTATATGTCTATATTGGCTTTAATCCTTGTTCGGGTGTGAGGGACGCGCCACCAAAATTTGTAAAAGTATTTTTGATGATACACCTTATATATATATATATATATATATATATATATATAGATAGATAGATAGATAGATAGATAGATAGATAGATAGATAGATAGATAGGAACAGACTGAGATAGATAGATAGATAGATAGATAGATAGATAGATAGATAGATAGATAGATAGATAGATAGATAGATACATAAATAGACTGACAGATAGATAGATAGATAGATAGATAGATAGATAGATAGATAGATAGATAGATAGATAGATAGATAGATAAATAGATCAGACAGATAGATAGATAGATAAGTGAACAGACTATAGATAGATAGATAGATAGATAGATAGATAGATAGATAGATAGATAGATAGATAGAAAGAAACAGACGGACAGACAGACAGACAGACACGAACAGACAGATAGATAGATAGATAGATAGATAGATAGATAGATAGATAGATAGATATGAACAGACAGATAGATAGATAGATAGATAGATAGATAGATAGATAGATAGATAGATAGATATGAATGACTGAGACAGATAGATAGATAGATAGATAGATAGATAGATAGATAGATAGATAGATAGATAAGTAGCTAGACTGAGATAGATAGATAGATAGATAGATAGATAGATAGATAGATAGATAGATAGATAGGAAGGACAGACAGATAGATAGATAGATAGATAGATAGATAGATAGATAGATAGATAGATAGATAGATAGATAGATAGATAGATAGATAGATAGATAATAATAGACTGAGATAGATAGATAGATAGATAGATAGATAGATAGATAGATAGATAGATAGGAAGGAACAGACAGATAGATAGATAGATAGATAGATAGATAGATAGATAGATAGATAGATAGATAGATAAGTGAACAGACCGAGATAGATAGATAGATAGATAGATAGATAGATAGATAGATAGATAGATAGATAGATATGAACAGACTGAGATAGATAGATAGATAGATAGATAGATAGATAGATAGATAGATAGAAGGAAGGACGATAGATAGATAGATAGATAGATAGATAGATAGATAGATAGATAGATAGATAGATATGAACAGACTGAGATAGATAGATAGATAGATAGATAGATAGATAGATAGATAGATACATAAATAGACTGAGATAGATAGATAGATAGATAGATAGAAGGAACAGACTTAGATAGATAGATAGATAGATAGATAGATAGATAGATAGATAGATAGATAGATAGATAGATAGATAGATAGATAGGTAGCTAGCGAGACGATAGATAGATAGATAGATAGATAGATAGATAGATAGATAGGCATGAATGGACGGACAGACAGAGACAGACAGACAGACAGATAGATAGATAGATAGATAGATAATAGATAGATAGATGGACAGACAGATAGATCAACGCCCTGACTATCCAGGAATAGTTGTCTAAAGCTTGCGAGAGCGTGAAGCTTGTGTAACGACTCTAGTTATTCTTTGTTAAGTGCTGAAGTTATATATATATATATATATATAGTTTTAAGGTGTGTTATATTTATAGGATAAAGTGCTGAATATCAGAGATATAGCGTATGTAAATATAAAATGTTGAGCATTGACGTCAACACTCGTCGGCTGACAGATTGTTTTATGCTAAGCGCAATCTTCAGGCCATATATTCGAAACAAAATTCTTATGTTAAATTTTCCACGTCATGTTTTTTCTAAGAAAGCAGGCGAGTCGTTAGAGACGCTGTGTCGATACATGAAGTTTAACATTTTATTTCCCTGGATACTGTTTATTTTCTTTTTATTTTATTCCTTTGTCCTTTCTTTATTTTCTTTTTTGACTTTTTTCTCTTCTTTTTTTCTCTTCTTTGCTTTAATCAATCGTCTACGTTTTCTTTATCCTTGCTGTTTTTTATTCGTTGGGTTCTTTTTAAATGAGCGAGAAATTTTTTGTAAATTACCATTACAAATGTCTATTCTACGTATAGACATGTGAGCTTCTGTGTAAAAAAACATTTGAGTGGAGGGATATTTTGAGGATCAACTGTTATACCATTCGGGTCTGACGAGCCGCAATAATAACTTCATTATGCGGTGAAATATGTATTACCCATTGAAATAGTAGGAAATCAAAAATATTTTCTAATATATATATATATATATATATATATATATATATATATATATATATGTCAACACAAGATAAAATCTTATGTCAACACAAGAGAGAATCGTCGCTGATGGTGGATGTTTTTGTGCTAACGTCCTTGTAACCTCTCTGAAGATGGCTCATGTGAGCTGAAAGCTTAGAACCAACTTAATAAAAAAGTATCCAAATGTTGGAGAATTTCTGTTTTTATTTTCAGCTGAAATTAAAGCCAAAATACGATATTTAGACCAACTCATGATTAAACATAATAGACATTCATTGTCTCTTATATTTAACAGTATATGTTTAGAAACATATATATATATATATATATATATATATATATATATATATATATATTAAGCGTGCAAATTTACGTTATATTCATATAGTTTCACTGTTCTTCGTTCAGTTTATGAAAATCATATAATTCGTTTACCATCTATTAATAGACATCTCTTCTTCATCTTATCACATCGGATAAGCATCCATCATGATCTAATGCATATTTAGCAAAAGTTTCGGCTTGATTGATAAATAATTATTTTAACAAAGTTTTAATCCAGATAGAATTATGAAGTAAGTCTCATAATGGAGTTAATTTATTCGTCTTCAAAATGACGAGGGTTGTTTGAAAAATAATGTCTGTAACCATAGAGAACAAAGTTTTAAGCCAGTCGTAAATGTGAAACAGGTCATAAAATGGAGTCAATTTATTCCTTTTCAAAATGACGAGGGTTGATTGATAAATCAATTATCCAATTATAAAAACAAGCTTTAAACCAAACAGTAAAGTCAAACTCGTATGAAAATGGAGTTAATTTATACTGGAAATGTGGAGCGCTGATTGATATATAAGGTTTCTACGTCCCATAAATCAAGTTTTGGAACTGTTAAAAGAATGAATCTGGTATTGAAATAAAAGTTATTCCTCTTCAAGATTAAGTTGGTTGATGTACAAATGAGATGCCGAATCCTACAAAACAAGTTCGAGTTCACATAAAATAATTAAAACCGGTATCAAAATGGATCCTGAATGACGCCAAACGGTTGTTTGCTGAGAGAATGCGACAGCGCATAGCTGACCGCAAGTTCGGCTCCAAGGATTATTGGCGATTATGCAAACGGGTGCTGAACAATAGCAAATCCTCAATACTTCCTTTAATCAATGAATTCGAGGTTCTCACGTCATCTGCGGACAAAGCTGAGTGCTTTACTCGCAGATTCTCATCCAACTCCACATTTGACTCATCTGGAGTACCCTCTCCCGACCTCCCTATTAGAACTGAGGCCAAACTGTACGACGTGTATATTACCCCGACAGTAGTATCCAGAGTAATTTCAAAACTTGACCCCCAAAAGGCGAGCGGTGGTGATGGAATCACGGTGATAGTCCTTAAGAGGTGTGCTCCTGAACTCTCCCCTGTCCTCTCTAAACTGTATAACTACTGCCTTTCTGCTTCCTGTTTTCCTGCAGGCTGGAAGTTCTCTTCAGTCGTTCCCGTATTTAAGAACTGTGGTGAACCCTCGGACCCATCCAACTATCGCCCTATCAGTCTTCTACCAATTTGCGGGAAAGTGTTCGAGGCCATAATTAATGCTGAAATAGTTCAACATCTTACTGCCCACAAACTCTACTCCGACAGGTAGTATGGCTTCCGCTTTGCCAGGTCCACGGCCGACATGCTAACAATCGCTACGCAGTACATGCTCCAGGCCCTTGATGAGTCAGACGAGGCTCGTGCTGTTGCTCTGAACATCTCCAAGGCTTTTAACAGGGTTTGGCACTCTGGCCTTCTATGCAAGCTACGGGGTTACGGTATTACCGGACGCTTGCTTGATCTAATCCAATTTTTTTTAAATAACCGCAAAATGAATGTCGTTTTGAATGGGCATGCCTCTTCATCCTACAGCAAAATGCTGGTGTCCCTCAGGGCTCTATCCTGAGCCCGACGCTCTTCCTTATTTTCTTCAACGACCTCCCAGATGAGATCAAGTGCCAAGTAGGCATCTACGCAGATGACACCACAATTTACTCCCGTATCAGTAATAAACCCGTCCTGGCGGACAAACATAATCTCGCTGCTGACCTTGAACGGGATCTACACTCTGTGGTGAATTGGAGCAAGAAGTGGCTTGTCAATTTCAATGCGTCTAAGACCAAGCAGTTGTCTGTCAAAAATCACAGGCAACCGTTCCTGCCTCCCATGAGCATGGACCAAGCGATTCTCTCTGAGTGCAATACACTGTGCCTCCTCAGTAATGTGATAGGTACTGACCTGGCGGCTCGACTACAGCCACTTCCCCACCGACGAAATGTGGCCTCCCTTTGTCTGTTCTATAAATACTTTCATGGCTTCTGCTCGGACGAACTTAAGTCACTGGTGCCTCCTCAACAGGTGTTTACTCGTGCAACCAGATTGGCAACTGGGTCCCACCCATTCACAGTTAGGTTAGCCAAATGCAGACGACAAGTCTACTCCTGCAACTTCTTTTCTCGCACTTCCCGCCCGTGGAGCTCTCTTCCATATTCTTGCTTTCCTGACAGCTACAACCTCCAGGAATTTAAATGCATTGTCAATACTCATCTATTAACCACTTGACTCTAGTTCTTTCCCCACCCCGTATATCCTTTCCTTTATGTCCACCTTTGAAACTGTCATCACACCTGCATTCTCATCTTTCTATTGCTACTTTCTAACTGTTCCGTTTTCCTCTTCACTCTATTCTGATTAATCTTTTTACACTTATGTAGCCCCCTGCACATCAGTGGCATTACCGCCTTGCTCGGGGTGAAACGATTAAAAAAAAAGTTGATTTGTTTCTCTGCAAAATTACAAGGCTTGGTTGATCAGTATGATCTCCAAGGATATTAATGGTGGACGACAGACGACTCAAAACCACTATTTTGATCGTCTGTTCTTTCATATTTATATTCTGTTTAAAGAATATAATAATTAAATAAATAAATAAATAAATAAATAAATAAAAATAACAACACAGTTGAAAAGACCACAATTTACCAAAATTCAATGTATCTGTCCATTATCTGGATTGCTTACTGCTTTTCTTACAAAATATTGAATTTTTTAAGAAGTGGCTTTCTTCTGGCTACTCTGCTAGAATTCATATGATGGACATACCATACTACAGTGTTTGGTTTCACTTGTATTTAGTCAGCCAGTTAAGTGGCATACGTGATACACACATGCGCGATCATGTCTCGAAAGAGAGATGGCTGATTTTCTCGCATTAGGTTGCCATTACTTTTACCCAATCTGTTCTGCTATTGAAGAAGTGACGGATTAATATATTTGACATGGATATTTGCGCGTAATTGAATGCAACGAATTCAACTGGAATTCGAACTCGGTTCTCCGATTTTTCATTGCGAGCCGATATCCACCACTCTATTAAATAACCCAGGGTACATCAGAAATTCATTTATTTCTAAAATTAAAAAAAAGCCTCCGATTATAGCTGAAAAGACTTTTTTTTTTTAAATCATATCACCCCGAGCAAGGCGGTAACGCCACTGATGTGCAGGGGGCTATGTAATAGTGAAAAGATTGAAAAAGAGAAAGCCGGAAACCACATCCTAAACAGGGAACAAGGGATGAGCCTCTTCACCTGTTCAATAGACGTGGGTGGAGTGTCAACCAGTCTACCGAAGAAAGCAATGGCAACCTACTACGGGATAATCTTCGATCCAGTCAGTCATGTCTCTTTTGAGACATGATCGCCCAAGTGTGCATTACGTATGGCACGTTAGTGACTAACTGCATAGATTTAGGTGTGTCACTAGATTAGCAACTAGGTATCATCGTTTTAATGTTGAAATAACCAATGCAAACGTAAGTTCTATTTTAATAGTTTATTTTTACGTTTTCCTCCTCTTCTTTATAGGAGCCCCGGTTTCTTGCTAACCTGCCACCCACAATCTTAAAATATTTAAATTCTTGTCTCTTCCTGAAAGTTGTTCTTTTATTTTCCTTCCTCGTTGATGAAGTCTTTTCATTCTTTTTCCTTCCCTCTAACCCCACTTTGCGTCTGAGGAGCGTTATTGCCTTGCTTGGCATAAAAAAATATTACTTCATATATATATATATATATATATATATATATATATATATATATATATATATAAACTTATTTATAAATGGAACTTTGTCTGTGTGTGTCTGTGTGTGTGTCTGTGTGTGTGTGTATCCCTTACCTATAGACTCCGAAACGGCTCGACCGATTTTCTTGAAAATTTACACAGTTGTACTATAAGCGTCTGCGTGTGTTCTTAGCTAGGTTTTGTGTCGAGGTACCCCCGATAAATATCGAAAATCGATAATCGAAAAAATCGGTTTATAGAAGGAGTGGTCCGATTTTAATCAAATTTGATACACTCATAGACAAAGATATAAGAAACGATATTCAGAAGTTTCAAGGTTGCAGTTCTTACAATGGTGCAGAAAATTGATTATATATATATATATATATATATATATATATATATATATAAAAGGCAATATGTTTGTGTGTGTGTCTGTTTATCTGTCTGTATGTCCTTTATACAAATCCACAATTTTTATCCGATTCTCACCAAACTTCACACAAATATTCTTTCGGCTGGGTCTGAGCTCCAAGACCATGGATTAGTTTTAAAGCTTTCATTACACCCGAGCAACGCTGGGCTATATATATATATATATATATATATATATATATATATATATATATATATAGGATCTGGAGATGAGTGGGCGGTTACGGTAATATGTGTCACCAGTGGGGCGGCTCATTTTAATGGTGATATAACGGGAACGCCGGTGCGATAAGATGCGACAAGAACTTGCAGACAATATGGTTCTCATTATACGGCAATGCCAGCACCCTCTCCCACTCATCTACCCGCCATTCCGACCCGAAATAATCACGAGTAGAAAAAAGTTCCCATTTTCTTTTCCCCGCAAAATCAAACGCCGACTCTCCGCCGCTACCCACGCGCATTTAAAAGCCTTCCCCTCTCTTACCAGACAGTCGATTTTCTTACCCCAGCGACCCTGTTCTATACATTATTATTGTCCGTGACACAGGCATGCATATATATATATATATATATATATATATTCTCACAAAGACGGGGAGAGAAATGTTCACTTATATGATTCAGCGAAGTCTAGTCTGGTACAGGGACATACGGGTAGAGTCTTTCTGCTTTGAAAGTCAGTCTTAAAAAAACGTAGAATTTAGCTAACTTGAAGAGTGACGGGATGAGCGTAGTGGTACAGTGCGTATTGACTCGGAACGACAAATCGAGGAGCCGAGTTCGAATTCCAGCTGAATTCCTTGCATTCACTTGCACACAAATGCCAAGGGCATATGTTCGGAAGTGAATCCGTCTCTTCTATCAAGTTATGGGTTAAATAATAGGACAGATTGGGTTCTATAGCCTTGGCTGGCAACCAGTCTACCGCAGAACGCAATGGCAACCTACTCCGCGATAATCTTCCGCCTAGTCAGTCATGGCTCTTTCGAGACATGATTGTCCAAAGCGTGTATTACGTATGGCACTTAACTGACTGAATATAATAGTTGAAAACATAATTTAAACTTTATACTGGACATAAAGTGGGGCATCGGTTTTACATTGTTTTGAAGTAATAAACTGATCCCCCACTAATTACTATTTAATAATACAATACATCTTTTCCACCTCTAGCTATGAGTCAAATAATATATAATAATTCTATAGCCTTGGTTGGCAACCAGTCTACCGGGATAATCTTCTGGCAACCTACTGATGGTAACCTACTGCGGGATAATCTTCTGCCCAGTCACTCATGTCTTATAACGAGACATGATTGCCCAAAGCGTGTATCACGTATGGCATTTAACTGACTTAAGTGTGATGACTATGGTTGGTGTGCTGTTACGACTAATAACATAAACAGGCGTATGCGAGCACACAATATATATATATATATATATATATATATATATATATATATATTGTTAAATATAGCAGACAATGAATGTTTGTTATGTTCAATCATCAGCCGTTCTAAACATCGTGTTTTGGTTTTAATTTCATGTGAAAATAAAGACAACAATTGCCCAACATTTGGATATTTTTTATTATCCAGGTTCTAAGCTTTTCGGCTCACATGAGCCATCTTCAGAGAGGTTGCAGGGACGTTAACATAAAGACATCCACCATCAAAGATCATTTTATCTTGTGTTGACATAAAACATTGTTATGCAACGATAACAGTCACCGAATAGCAGACGCATTTCGTAAATTTGTAATGCGGTTCTATGACGTCACACCACGTGAGAGACTGATATGTTAACAGAACCATATGTCTAAATGCAATGTAATTTGATTACAAATTTACAACCTGCGTCTGCTACTGGGTGACTGCTATCGTCGCATTGCAATGTTTTTAGCAGTCGGGAGTATTCTGCCTGAGTGTTCTTCCTCAATAAGGCTACAATTACCAACTCTAAACTTAGAGAACCACTTCTGTACAGTTTTGTCAGCTAAAGCACCTTTTACTGTACACAACCCATATCTTTTTTTTTTTTTTAGTTTGCGAGGCATTGTTTTTTTTTTTAAATATCACCTCGAGCAAGGCGGTAACACCACTGAAGCGCAGGGGGCTACGTAGGAGTGAAAAGATTGGAAAAGAGAAAGCCGGAAACCACATCCTAAACAAGGAACAAGGAATGAGCCTCTTCACCTGTTCAATAGACGTGGGTGGAGTGTGAACCATGCGATAGTTTATTGAAAAAAGGGGGGGTTAGTAACTTGCTAAGTTTTAACTTAGTTAAGTCTAGTCAAAGAGATTTCTGCTAGGAAAAAAATCCTTGAAATTAGACATGAAAGTTAGAAATTATACAAAAACGGGCAAAATAAAAGAGGATAAAAATAAAATAAAAAACAAAATGGATGAATTTTTACCATGTTCAAGAAGACAGACGCACGTGTTGCCTTTACGGCAATAAAAAACATCTTTTTCTTCTTCTTCCTTCAGAACGCAAGCAATCATGTCCCTCCACGTCTGTCTATTTCTATGGCTCTTATCATGCTTTCTCGTGTTACCTCACCCAAATCTTTTCTCACTGTCTGACCTGTGAGTATCAGATTCTCCAAGCCCTCCTTCTTCATTACATCAAAATCTGCGCTTGATAAACTTGATAAACTTTAGTAAAATGATGACAGTACAGATTCTTCTTCTTCTGCTTCTTCTTCTTCTTCTATGGACGTAGGCGATCATGGCCTTCCACGTCTTCCTATTCCTGATGGCTCTTAGCACTCTTTCTCCTGTTACGCTACGCAGCTCTCGTTCCGTCATCCACCTGATCAGGCCATTCAAAGAAGGAAATTACTGGAAAGTAATTGACACTCACCTGAAGCGAGCTGAATATACAATATTCCTCATGCCGATAACATTTTCACCGAGCTTCTCTATGGCATATGACTTCATTGAACTTCTTTTGACCCTTTCGAATTTATATTTAAATTGGGGTCATCAAGGCTGTTTCGCTGTATCGCAGTACGTTTAGACATCCGATTGGTTCTAGCCAGGATTGAACTATTCCACTGCTGTGATATAAGCATTACTCTTCAGAAATGAATTGAGTTCTTTCGGTGACTGGCGTGTGTATACACTGCTTATATACAACACGTTAAAATTTCCCTTCTCTGATGCCATACGCCGATGGCTTAGGGAGTAGCGACCCCCCGACTGACACCAAATCGGCTGAGTTTCGATCCCGGCCAGAAGCAAGTGAATGTGTCTAGCCACACTGATGATCTGCGAAACAGGATTGTATGTGGATATATATATATATATATATATATATATATATATATATATAGCCCAACTGCGAGTTTCGTGCATTATGTATATTTATTAATATAATAGATTTGTTTATACTACATTGAGCACTTTTTTGCTAACATCTGAATAATATTATATATGTGTGTATCCCCATAAATATATTTGTTAATTCACTATATATATATATACAAAAGCTTGCCTTCTTGTACTGGACGCTCGTGGCCTAGGAGTAGAATCGGGGTCTAACTGTTCTGATGAGCTGTGATACAGCGAAACAGATCTGTTTGCGGATGACTCTATATATAATTAGATAAAAAGAGGAGACCTGTATTTAAATCGCCTACGCATTTCGTCCTGTGATGAACTTTATGAAGTCAAAAAGACGAAATGAGCATTATTCGAAATTACGTATCTATAAACAAACATCGTTGGCAACTATAAAAAACGGTCACATATCATTCAAAAAGATTAACAGAATATTTTAGTTTTAGAACTCCTTCATGTGTAGTGCAATGTCAGGAGATGTTAAAATGAAGAGAATTCAACCGTTTTCCTTGGATTTTTTATTATGTATGTTAGTCTGTTTCAGTAAAATTTCCATAAGAAAAAGTGAGATTGGGAAAACACCGGGGCGCAAATTCATATCTCTTTTATATTTGCCAATACTGTTTGTTTAAAGATGCGTAGCGTTGTGGTACAGTGGATATCGGCTCGGAGCGAGAAGCCGGGGAGCCGAGTTCGAATTCTAGTTGACTCTATTGTATTCGCGCAAATACCCTTGGGAAAGGTATTAATCCATCTCTTCCTTTCAGTTATGGGTTAAATAACAGGACAGTTTGGGTTCTATAGCCTTGGTCGGCAACCAGTCTACCGCAGAAAGGAATGGCAACCTACTCCGGGATAATCTTCAGCACAGTCAGTCATGTCTCTTTCGAGACATGATCGCCCAAGCGTGTATCACGTATGGCACTTAACTAACTCCTTAATCTCAGATCATAACTGAGTATATTTTTACACACACACACACACACACGCGCGCATTATTATTATTATTATTATTATTATTATTATTATTATTATTATAAACGTTAGTTTTAGTTGCTATCCTTTTTTATTTTATTAAACCATGAAATTAACAGCAAGAGGCCTGATTTGGGAAGTCCTACTAAACTGAGATTTTATTTACTAAACAAGCAGTCTTTGAAAATTGAAAAAGATATCACTCGACCGGCAGTCGAGAGCAATATATATATATATAAATCTGTGTGTACGTGTGTGTATACGTCTATTCATATATATATATATATATATATATATATATATATATATATACACACGTACACGCAGACTATACCTTGATTGAGCACTCTAGAATAATAGTTGACTTTGGAAAGCAGTAGCTACTCTGGCCTGTACGCATCGCTCATTCAGTAACAGATTTGAGCTCTCTGGCTATTGGGCGGGTATAATGACAATATAAACGCTAAAAAGTCTGCCTCCTTCTACCGAACGCGCATAGCCCAGAGGTAGAATCGCCGACTGACGCCACTTCGATCGGGTTTCAATCCTGGGTTAAAAGCAATCGGAGTCTAACCGTACTGATGAGCTGTAATACAGCGAAACAGATCTGTCTGCGGATGACTATATATATATATATATATATATATATGGCGAGATGGATAAATTATCATAATTGTCGTATAAATTACACAAAAATGTAAAGAACACTGACATCCCATTTTAACAGATATATTTTTTGTGGTACAGAACTTGACTATTGCTTTAAAAGTAATATTTTTTATATTACAGAGTATAATGAGGTTAAAATTTTAAACAGAAGACAACCGGTTTCGCTCCCGATCATCAAAGTTTTTAATTAGGAGAACTTACTCTAAAATAGAATAGGTATGGGAAATGAGATGGTCAAGGATGGGAAATGGGAATTAACTGTTAGAGACTGATCACAGCGAGGCCCAGCAAACACTCTCGCTGTTTACACATCGAGGGTCGGCAAGACCTGGTGTAAACAGCCTCCAGCACTTTCAAATGGAAAAGTGAATGTGAATTGGCCAATACGGAAAGCAAATCCAAATTAGACTCCATGGCACGCTTTATGTTTTTTATAAGATGTTCACAAATTGAGGAACAATAAGTGTTACAGAGAAGTTCATTTTCTTGCCAGGTATGTCTCCTGATTTTCAATGGAACATGCTGTTTGATTCTAGTGTCAAGCCATTGAGTGGTTCTCCCTGTGTAACTGATACCACAGCCAGAATCATATTTAAAAACTACAGTATTTATTTGATGAGTGGAGTGAAGATCCTTACAAATTGAAGCTAGAACAAATCTACTACCAAACGCAACACACATTTCAGCAGAAAAATAACTTTTGCAGCTCAGAAGAAATTTGCCTCGTAAGGTTTTCACTTTTTTCTCCAATCCATGGAAGTCTTAAATACACCAGACATTTAGCAATAACTACTGGCTTGTTACGAATCACTGAATTGACAACAGTGGGTGGATACTCACAATCGCATGAAGTTTTCGTTATAAAACTATCCACTTAACCTCCCATATAACCTGGTAATAATAATCATTAACTTTATTTTGGTTTAAATTTTCATTGTACAACAAAAGAGAATGTACTAGAAAAAAAAATTTGTTATACAACTCCTCTTATTTTTTTATTAGGCTACAAAAATATATTCATGTACCTACAGTTTGGAAGAGAGGAACAAACATTTCATGGTAACTACAAGTTTCATGCCTCAAGATCATTGGCAGTATGGACTGTCACCATGCAGTGCTGAACCCTATTTTCATACTGTCTATCTAGAAAATCTATCTCCAATATTGAACATCCTTTCATCATGAATATATAGAAATTTTAAACAATGTATACAAGAGACTACTGAAACGTTATCAGCTTGACCCACTTTCTAAAATGTGACCAGACATTATGGAGTGAAGCACTTCTTGGAAGCAATCTTTTTATTCAATGGTTTTTTTTCTTTAGTTACTAATCAGATTTAATTATAGACTTTTATTTCATATTACAGGCTCCCTTAACGCCCACCCCCATTCTTACAACTGTACATACATCATTATTGGCAAAACTGACAAAGGCATGAATCCCATTTTACAAATGCAATAAAAACAAATACTTACTTTGCATTTTTTAAAATTTAAGTGTCCATTTCAAATGGAAAAGTGAATATGAATTGGTCAATACAGAAAACCAATCTACATTAAACTTCATGGCACTTTCCACTTTTTATAAGATGTTCACAAATTGAGGAACAATAAGTGTTACAGAGAAGTTCATTTTCTTGCCAGGTATGTCTCCTGATTTTCAATGGAACATGCTGTTTGATTCTAGTGTCAAGCCATTGAGTGGTCCTCCCTATGTAAATGATACCACAGCCAGAATCATATTTATAAACTACAGAATTTATTTGATGAGTGGGGAGAATGTCCTTACGACTTGATGAACAAATCTAGTGCCAAACTGAATCCGTAGCAAAATCTACTGCTAAGAAGATTGGGTCACTATGTCGATCCAGGATGTTTTTTCCACCTGAATCCATCCTGCATATATACAAGTCAACCACCCGTCCGTGCATGGAGTACTGCTGCCATTTATGGTCAGGTGCCCCTGCCGTTCTCCTCAGTGTTCTTGACAAGCTCCAAAGGAGAGTCTGTAATGTGATAGGTACTGATCTGGCGACTCGACTGCAGCCACTTTGCCATCGTCAAAATGTGGCCTCCCTCTGTCTCTTCTATAAATACTTTCATGGCTTCTGCTCGGATGAGCTTAAGTCACTGATGCCTCCTCAACAGGTGTTTACCCGTGCAACCAGACTGGCAACTGGGTCCCACCCATTCACAGTCAGGTTAGCCAAACGCAGACGACAATTCTACTCCTGCAGCTTCCTCTCTCGCACTTCCCGCCTGTGGAACTCGCTCCCGTATTCTTGCTTTCCTGACGGCTACGATCTCCAGAAATTTAAATGCAAAGTTAATACTCACCTACTAACCACTGGACTCTAGCTCTCTCCCCTCCCCTGTATAATCTTCACTTTCTCTCCGCCCATGTATCTGTCATTGCACCTGCTTTCTCAGCTTTCTATTGTTCCTTTCTAACTAGCTTGTACTCCTCACTCTTTTCTAATTAATCTTTCTACATTTATGTAACCCCCTGCACATCAGTGGCGTTTCTGCCTTGCTCGGGGTGAAATGATTAAAAAAAAAACAAAAAAAAAACAACTACTGGCTTAATCTTTCTGAATTCAGCGATATTATTAGGAATCACTAAATTGACAACAGTAGGTTGATAACCACCTTCGCATAAAGTTCTCGTTATAAAACTAATCTCAGAATCTAGTACTCTTCAGAAAACGTCTGTAGGACGATGCTGACAGTGGTGCTCCTGAGGATACATAAGTTATGGATGTCATTTACGATACTTTTGACATGCCAATACCTCAAGCGGCCCCGGAACATAGCTGTTTAAGGAGAAAAAGACAAATGGTAGATTTATAAATGCGTAAGATGAATTAGGATGATCCTCTGTTCCTTATATCCCCTTTTCACTCTAGTTCTAGATTTTTTCTTTCCAGTTTTATATTTGTAATTTTAACTGAAATGAAAATTAACATTTTTGGTTTAGACAATGCTGTCATGATCTTGAATTTAAGTTTCCTAATAATATGTGCGTTGTAGTGCATTGGATATTGGCTCGGAATGAGAAATCAGGGAGCCGAGTTCAAATTCAAGCTGAATTCATTGCATTCACTTACGTGCAAATACCCTTGGGAAAGGTATTAATCCGTCTCTTCCTTCCAGTTATGGGTTAAATAACAGGACAGATTGGGTTCTATAGCCTTGGTCGGCAACCAGTCTACCGCAGAAAGCAATGGCAACCTACTGCGGGATAATCTTCTGCCCAGTCAGTCATGTCTCTTTTGAGACATAATTGCCCAAGCGTGTATCACGTATGGCATTTAATTGACTGAATAATATTAATTATTCTAAATTACTTTAGTTAGTGGTTTTATTCCTTCTTATCAGCAGTATAACTTAATGTGTGTGTATGTGTGTGTATTATAAAATAATTTCTTTTTATTTTGTCCTATTTTAAACAAATTTATTTATATCAGAACTATTTGTTAAGTATTGATGCTATCTTGGATTTATTTATTTCATAGTTAAAAGTATTATGAGGCTTATTTTTGCCCTTTTTAGGGCAAAAAGTATCCCAACGCGTGTATAAACCCGAAAAAGTAGACTTTCCACACACTGAGATACAAAAAGATGTTGGTGTACGATGCATCAATACATCAAGGAAATCAAGTTTGGAATTCATCTCTTTCCCATTAGTAAACCTCAAAGAACGATGGAGATTATTAAGGAACGAGAGAAATTAATCAGACACAGTTTCATCATTAAATAAGCAAAATATATCTTCAACATAGCGACGATACAAAGAGGGACAAAATGGATAATTAAATAATTTCTCCTCATAAAACCCAACAAAAATATTAGCCAAGGTAGGACCCAAAGGGGAGCCCATGGCGACACCGTCAATGCCCTAGCGGTAAAAATCATGTTTCTTGGACGAAAAGATGTCTGTGAGTGCCTACTGCAAATCTGCCACATTTGCGAAGAATTTCTCACGAAGGTGGTTGTCTAGATAATGGAAGGGATGATAATCTGTTGGTGGAAGATCCAGGGAGTAAACAAAATAGGACATTGTCTCCCAGCTTAGTCTGCATATAGTATCCCTGGCCACACGCACCACACGAGGCCTGGTATCGTGTTGTAAACTAAAAAGGTTACTGAATGAGAAAAAAATCAAAACTGTGGTGAGAAAATGAAATAGTAACCTTCATAAGGCAGAGAGTCTGATAATGTGAAGAAAACTCCCGAGCGACGTTAATCACTAGGCGAGTATCTAGCTTACCTCACAATAGTCTCCAACGTATTTATGAGGATTTTTTTAAGAACCTCGAGATGAATAGCAGGCGTATTCGACAAGATATGGCAACAGTATTCAATGCACGGACGAATGGTAGATTTATAAATGTGTAAGATGAATTATGACGAGGACCTCGAGGGGAATAGCAGGAGCATTTGACCAGATATGGCAACAGTATTCAATGCACGGACGAATGGTAGATTTATAAATATGTAAGATGAATTATGACGAGAACCTCGAGAGGAATCGAAGGAGCATTCGACCAGATATGGCAACAGTATTCAATGCACGGACGAATGGTAGATTTATAAATGTGTAAGATGAATTATGACGAGGACCTCGAGGGGAATAGCAGGAGTATTTGACCAGATATGGCAACAGTATTCAATGCACGGACGAATGGTAGATTTATAAATGTGTAAGATGAATTATGACGAGGACCTCGAGGGGAATAGCAGGAGTATTTGACCAGATATGGCAACAGTATTCAATGCACGGACGAATGGTAGATTTATAAATGTGTAAGATGAAATATGACGAGGACCACGAGGGGAATAGCAGGAGCATTTGACCAGATATGGCAACAGTATTCAATGCACGGACAAATCGTAGATTTATAAATGTGTAAGATGAATTATGACGAGAACCTCGAGGAGAATAGCAGGAGCATTTGACCAGATATGGCAACAGTATTCAATGCACGGAGGAATGGTAGATTTATAAATGTGTAAGATGAATTATGACGAGAACCTCGAGAGGAATCGAAGGAGCATTTGACCAGATATGGCAACAGTATTCAATGCACGGACGAATGGTAGATTTATAAATGTGTAAGATGAATTATGACGAGGACCTCGAGGGGAATAGCAGGAGCATTTGACCAGATATGGCAACAGTATTCAATGCACGGACGAATGGTAGATTTATAAATGTGTAAGATGAATTATGACGAGGACCTCGAGAGGAATAGCAGGAGTATTTGACCAGATATGGCAACAGTAGTCAATGCACGGACAAATGGTAGATTTATAAATGTACAAGAAATAATGCCATTTGTTTGTTTAACGGCATATCTTTATTTAATGCCAAAATTTAAATTTTAATATTTCTACTAATGTCTCACGCAAAGTGCTCGTATATTGACCATACCACCTTGTATTTAAATATATACCGGAAGCTAGAAAAATGGTTCTAAATATATGAGAGATAACTAAGAACAATAATTAACAAAGAACTTTAAAGAAATCTGTATAAATGAAGAACTGCTGCTCAGAGAGACCCAGGTAAGACTTCATGACGAATATATATGTATATATATATATAGTATTTACATTATTCGGACTATTGTCCTCATCTGTGTTGCCATTTGTACGATGTTTCTGCCGTTGTACGCTTCTGCCTTCTTCAGATCCTAGGAATTTCGAAATGAACGCTTTATTACAATCATTGGGGTATATGAACTCCATTCCTTGTGTAGTAGTGCCTCTTTTTGGAAGTCATGAGTTATCTCCCTCTAACCTTGTAAGTTTCTTGTTCACCACTGTTGTAGACTGGTATTGAACTCACAACTCTTTGGATCAAGTCACGGGAACTAACTAACGTCTATATCCACTAGGCCATGTGTCCTTAATGACTTTAAAAAGTAATATGGTTTAAAAAAAACTATTTTAAATATATATTGAGAGAGACATACGGACAGAAATACAAAGTTTTATATATCTGTATATATAAAAGGCAAGATATTTGTGTGTATGTATGTCTGTCTGTATGTCCTTTATACAAATCCACATTTTTTATTTGATGCTCACTCAGCACAAATATTCTTTAGATTTCCGGTCAGATCATGGGCTACATATTTTTTCCGAATTCCACTGATACCAGAAATCAATACCCCGATATCCGATCAGGTCTGATCAAGATCAGGATTTCAGCCCTTTTATCATGGTTCTGCAGAATTTGCTCTAACTTGGTAAATTATAGTTTTTAGTCTCAAACATTAGTAGATCTTCTTAGACGACTTATTTCCCCGATATCGGAAATCGATACCCCCGATATTCTATCGAATCTTATCAAAAATCGATATTCAGCCATCAATATGGCTCATTTTCTCCATTTTTACTCCCGATGGGTACGATAAGTTTTTATGGACTTACTTAGGTTAGTTTATCCTTGGATGACTTATTTGACTCTGATATTGGAAATCGATACCCCGATGTCCTATCGGGTCTGATCAAAATCAGGTTTTCAGCCCTTTTATTTTGATTTTTGTTTCGGGTTTTGCTTTAAGTAGGTATAATTGTAGTTCTTAGTTTCAGCCATGATACTATTTACTCAGAGGACTTATTTAGCCTTCAAAATTGAGTTTGCGACGGAAAACTTATTTGACATCAATACCGGAAATCAAAATTTGACTTATATCCATTCATTTTTCTTTCAATCTACGGTTTAGCTTTGGCTGGAAACAACTATTGTTTTAGTCTTTCGTGCCAACGTCCAAAGAGTCTGAGCTCCAGGACCATGGATTAGTTTTAAAGCTTTCATTACACCCGAGCAACGCCGGGCTATATTGCTAGTGAATATACATGATGAGTCATTTTGGAAAATGATGAATGAATGGGAATATAAATTCTTGACGATAATTGCATGCATATTTTTTATAGAAAGAATGTGCTTTTTGGTTTGCAGTAAAAGGGCTTTACTTTATCCTGTCATGGCGCAACGAAATAGTTTCGAAAGATATCGTGCCTCTAGTTTTTATTTTGTTTCCGCTGAAGAATAGCGCGCGCATTATGTAGTGACAGACGATAAAGTTTGTCTCCGAAAGATGCTATCTTTGTTTGTTGCAAACGCAGCGTAAATAGCAGTAGAAGCAACAGCGGACGGTCGCTGATATTCTTCCACTTAATCTCCTTATGAGTCTAAAATTCATATGCTGGCAAATGTCTCCAGATTATCTATGATGCAATCGACTGGTTTAGATAAGAGTCGTCATTTACATGAGTATATATATATATATATATATATATATATATATATATATATATATATATACGGTGATTTCACTAGTTTTTTTTTTTTCATTTTGTTTTAATTAGTAAAATTCTAAAATTAGAAATCACATTTAATGAGGATTGCAGGCTGGTTCTGAACGGTCGGACATATAAGAAAGAAAGAAAGAAAGAAAGAAAGAAAGAAAGAAAGAAAGAAAGAAACAAACAAACAAACAAACAAAGAAGAATCAAAAAAGAAAGAAAGAAGAAAAATAGAAAGGAAGAAAGAACGAAAGAAAGAAAGAAAGAAAGAAAGAAAGAAAAAAGAACGAACGAACAAACGAAAAAGATAAAGAATAAATAAAGAAAGGAGGAACCAAATAAAGAAAGAAAAAAAGGAAGAACGAAAAGAAGAACGAAAGAAAGTAAGAAAGATAAAAGAATGAAAGGAAAAACGAAAGAAAGAAAGAACAAAAAGAACAAAGAAAAAAGGGAAAAAATCAAAGAAAGAAAGAAAGAAGAAAAAAGAAAGAGAGACAGAACGAAAGCGCGAAAGAAAGAACAAACGAACAAAAGAAAGAAAGAAAGAAAGAGAGTAATAACAAAAAAGAAAGAAAAAGGAAGAGCGAAAGGAAGAAAGAAAAAAGAAAGAAAGAAAGAATGAGAGAAAGAACGAAACAAAGAAAGATAGAAAGGAATAACGAGAGAAAAGAAGAACAAAAAGAAAGAAAGAGAGAAAGAAAGAACGGTAGAATGGAAGAGAGACATGAATAAAGAAAGAAAAAAGAAAGAAAAAAGAAAGAAAAAAGAAAGGATAAAAGAAAGAATCAATAACTGCGCAATAATTGTAGAACTATTTATTTTGCTTAGGCCAGAATTTGTGGAAGAATACGGGTTTTTTTTGGCGACAGAAGACATAAGTAGAAACACGCACACACACACACACACACACATACAGAGAGAGAGAGAGAGAGAGAGAGAGAGAGAGAGAGAGAATATATTGTGACGAGAAAAAATAAGATAAACGAACAGACCCAAAACATGTGTTCTACAAATGTTTACAAGTACAATTTTGTTAAGACATTATATATATATATCAGCATGCAGTGTGGGTATAGAAGAATCCAAAGGAGTATCTTGTACATACAGTGGTAGTATAACTCTCTAAGAGAGCTCTCTCTATATATATGTATATAAATACATATAGGGCAAATATGAGAAAAATTAAGGCAGACACGTTATTTCATGGTAAATCGGAAGTCTAGGCCTATTTCAGGCGAACCATCATCAGCTGCCGTCTTTATTTTACAAAGAAGTTTACACGAATGAGATTCACAAAGACCTAAAAAACGAATATATATATATATATATATATATATATATATATATATATATATATATGTATGTATGTATGTGTTGAAGTCCAAACACACACACACACACACACACACACACACACACACACACACACACACACACATATATATATATATATATATATATATATAGGCAGCGTTTCATATTAGGACGTAGGACGTAGGCGATCATGGCTTTCCACGTCTCCCTATCCTTAGTGGCTCTTAGCACGCTTTCTCCTGTTACACCACCCAAACCCCTCTCTGTCATCCACTAGCTCAAGACAATAAATCTAGAATATAAATATATAGAAATTAGCATGACCACAAAATAAGGGATCAGTTTATATATTGATTATAATATAGAATGTATCCCTCATTTTATATCCACATTATAATTTCTTATAAACAGTTGGCATATATATTTTTATTCTATGTGCCGTGTCCTTTCAGGACGTAAGCGATCATGATTTTCCAAGCTCTCCCTATCATTCGTGGCTTTTAGCATGCTTTCTACTGTTACACCACCCAAACCCCTCTCTGTCATCCACTAGCTCAAGACAATAAATCTAGAATATAAATATATAGAAACTAGCATGGCCGCAAAATGAGGGATCAGTTTATATATTGATTATAATATAGAATTGACCCTCAATTTATATTCACACTATAATTTCTTATAAACAGTTGGCATATATATTTTTCTATGTGCCTTAGCCTTTCACGACGTAGGCGATCATGGCTTTCCACGTCTCTCTATCACTGGTGGCTTTTTCCACGCTTTCTCCTGTTACACCACGCAACCCCCGTTCTGTCATTCACCTGCTTGGGCCCTTCAAATATGTTATCCAATGTTTTCCCTTGTCTCTTTTCCCCTCCATTTGGTCCGTTAGTATCAGGTTCTCCAAGCCCTCCTTCCTCATTGCATGTCCCAGGAACTTTAGTTGTCACTTCCTGATGCTCAGTATTAATTTCCTTTTCGTTTCCATTCTTTCCAAGACCTCATCATTGCTCACATGATCGATCCATGATATCCGCAGCATCCTTCTGTAGAACCACATTTCAGTTGCTTCAAGTACCCATAAATATACCTTAATACCACACACACACACACACACACACACACACACACACACACACACACACACACACATGCATTGATAAATATTTTCATGCACGACACAATCATTAACTGCATATGCACCTGCTAATTGCGTAGTGTATGGAAATCCAAGTCGAATTAATATATAATTATTAGCCCTGTTTATATGATATTGTGCAGTATTTTATTAACACCTTCTCTGAAACCATGCGCCTATACCTTAGAGAGACTGACTGACCAAGATTCGCTGGGATTTGTTTTTAAGGGCAGGGTCCCCAAGTCCTACCCTGGTATTTAACCCATAACTGGAGGGAAAGCACGGATTCATACCTTTCCCAATGGTACCAGTGCTTAAGTGAACGCAGGGTATTCAACTGGAATTCGAACTCGGCTCACCGATTTCTCGTTCCGAGCCGATATCCACTGCACCACAACGCACATCGGTCACTAAACGCTTACAGCACCTGGTATTCCGAAGCGGTCACCCATCTAAGTACTGACCAGGCTCAACGTTGCTTAACTTCGGTGATCGATCGAGAACCGGTGTATTCAATTTTATATGACTGTAAGCCCCTCCCCCCGATTATCATGGAACAAAACGGAGGCCCCACAACAGAATGAAACATATGCGCTTCATCTTGGGCATGAAATAAAAAAGAGATGGGTTTACTTTTTTTTTACATTCGTTAAAGCTTGGTCATAATGCTTCTCAAACTGATTAACAGAGCCTGGGGCAAAGGATCCACTTGTGATCAAACAGTACGGCGCTGGTTTCTGATGTCCCACAGTGGGGATACGAGTCTTGAAAATCAAGAGGATAGAAGACGTTCATCTGCAATTGATGATGGTAATTGTTAACTACCTGATGAGACATTGTTCTTTTAATGTCGAAACAAAATGTACAATTTTGGAGTGGTTACTTACATATCCTAACCTGTTTGAACATTATTTTTAATCGATACTCGTATTTGAGTAGATATTCTGGTTTTAATCAAACTGTATAATTCTATATTTATTTCTACCGGCCTGATTATTTACGATAAATGTTTGTGCGAAAATGTGCGTCATTCGGCAGAATTTGGGGGTCGCAGGTTCGAATCCTGCTGAATGATGCACATTTTCGTACAATTTTTTTTCATAAATGATCAGGCCGGTAGAAATAAATACATAAATATACTGTTTGATTAAAAACAAAATGTCTACTCAAATACGAGTATCAATTAAAAATAATGTTTAAACAAATAATTTCAATATGTCGGTTGTTAAAACCATTCCGTTAATCTTCGGGATTTTCTGTAACATTATATCCTAATATAACAGTTGAATAATATATATAGACAGCTCTTATTACACTAACTCGCATCCATTCTCTCAAACACTCTTCCCATCTACCCAACTCCCGTCCTCAGTATCTTCATTCGTCTACCACCCTCCTTACGACATTTCCTATAACTAACCACTCTACCTCATCACTTTCCCATATGTAAACCCCTGCGCAATAGTGGCAGTGGAATGCCTTGCTTGGGGTGAAATATATATATATATATATACTATTCAACAGTTACATTAGGATATGTAAGTAACCACTACAAAATTGTACATATATATATATATATATATATATATATATATCTCGTTCATTCAGCACTGAATTAGGACACTCTCAGCTATTGGGCATGTATAATGATAATATACACGCTAAAAAGTCTGCCTCCTTCTACCGAGCGCCCGTAGCTCAGGGGTAGAATGGCCTACTGACGCCAATCCGGTCGGGTTTCAATCCTGGGTAAAAAGCAATCGGCTGTCTAACCGCACTGATGAGCTGTGATACAGCGAAACAGATCTGTCTGCGGATTACTATATATATATATATATATATATATATATATATATATATATATATATAGCTAGACAGCAAATATTAATTTGGTGTGTGAACATTATTTGGTAAACATAAATACTAACCACAGAATAAAAAATTTAAAATGATAATGATTTAATTTTTTCCTATGTTCTGTAACAAGAATTATGAAGATATTATTCATCAAGAAATACTTTTAAGGAAATGGTGTATTTCGACAACCCTCACAGAAGAATTTGTAACAGCCCTCAGGCAATGGTTTGGTGCCTCTCGGGCAATGATTGAATGCCTGAAGATCACGAGAATGTATTTTACGGAAGCCACGAATAGGATTTATAATCTGTGATATTAAGTTTCGCAAAAGAAATGCTAACAGCAAATATACAAGATAATTAGTTCGTACAAATATCAGAAATAAAATAGGAATACTGATTTGTATAAAGAAAAATATTCAAATTGATAAATCATTTATGGAAAACATAAACTTTAGAGTCAGGCTTAGTTAATGATTTTTGCATGAACCCATCACACAATGACAGACGAGGATAGACGGTGATCTATTGATTAATACAAAAGTACTAAGTTCTATCTATCTATCTATCTATCTATCTATCTATCTATCTATCTATCTATCTATCTATCTATCTATCTATCTATCTATCTATCTATCTATCTCAGTCTATCATCTATCTATCTATCTATCTATCTATCTATCTATCTATCTATCTATCTATCTCATTCTTTTCATATCTATCTATCTATCTATCTATCTATCTATCTATCTATCTATCTATCTAGCTATCTATCTATCTATCTCAGTCTGTTCATATCTATCTATCTATATATCTATCTATTCAGTCTGTTCATATCTATCTATCTATCTATCTATCTATCTATCTATCTATCTATCTCAGTCTGTTCGTAGCTATCTATCTATCTATCTATCTATCTATCTATCTATCTATCTATCTCAGTCTGTTCATATCTATCTATCTATCTATCTATCTATCTATCTATCTATCTATCTATGTATTTCATTCTGTTCATATCTATCTATTTCATTCTGTTTATATCTATCTATCTATCTATCTATCTATCTATCTATCTATCTATCTATCTATCTATCTATCTATTCTGTTCATATCTATCTATCTATCTATCTATCTATCTATCTATCTATCTATCTATCTATCTATCTAGTCTGTCTATCTATCTATCTATCTATCTATCTATCTTTTATTCTATCTATTTTATTCTATCATATCTATCTATCTATCTATCTATCTACCTATCCTATCTATCTATCTATCTAAGTTTCTTCATTTATTCGACGTATATATATATATATATATATATATATATATATATATATATATATATATATATAGATATCAATGTATGCAAGCGTGGAAAGTCTTGTCGTATTGGAAGATAAAACTTCTGCGGTCTCGATTTCATTGGCGAGATAAGTTTACGCCCTTGATTGATAGTGCGGCAGACTGACAGCGCGAGAGTCAAGGATAAACTGATATATTTATGTGATAGATATATAGACATCCAGATATTTATTGTTTATATTTATGAACAATGCACAATTTGGTCGGTCGGTTGGTTCCTTGCTCTACTGATGGCGAGATAGGATTACAGGCTCGAGACTGTATAAATTTATCTTATTAGCGAAGTGTCATTTTGAGTAACGTAAAGGGAATTTTCTTTTTGTTTTTAGCAAGACCCAGTTTTCCCTGAGAATACCGCCTTCACAGCAGGCAATAATATTTGAAAGAAATTGAGAAAGAGTGAAAGAATTTCCATCTTTCTCTTCAGTATTTCGTATTTTTGGGAGACATGAGCCATTCTTTATCAACTTTTGACAAGTAATTTCTTCGTCTTATTATTGTTGTTTTTCTTTTATTTGTTTTGTATCATCAAGCGTCAAGTTGATCGCTTTCAGTTAGGGAAAATGAGGCTTGGCGGTGGTCCGACTTGATTGGCTCGCTTACCCGGCAAACAAAAAGGCGTTGCTAGAAATATTTTATCGATAAATGCAAATGTGCTAAAGATCTATCTATCTATCTATCTATCTATCTATCTATCTATCTATCTATCTATCTAGTCTATCTATCTATCTATCTATCTATCTATCTATCTATCTATCTATCTATCTATCTATCTAGTCTTCATATCTATCTATCTATCTATCTATCTATCTATCTATCTATCTATCTATCTATCTATCTATCTATCTATCTCAGTCTGTTCATATCTATCTATCTATCTATCTTTATCTATCTATCTATCTATCTATCTATCTCAGTCTGTTCATATCTATCATATCTATCTATCTATCTATCTATCTATCTATCTATCTATCTATCTCAGTCTGTTCATATCTATCTATCTATCTATCTATCTATCTATCTATCTATCTATCTATCTATCTATCTATCTATCTATCTATCTATCTATCTCAGTCTGTTCATATCTATCTATCTATCTATCTATCTCAGTCTGTTCATATCTATCTATCTATCTATCTATCTATCTATCTATCTATCTATCTATCTATCTATCTATCTCATTCTGTCCATATCTATCTATCTATCTATCTATCTATCTATCTATCTATCTATCTATCTATTCTGTCCATATTCTATCCATATCTATCTATCTATCTATCTATCTATCTATCTATCTATCTCATTCTGTCCATATCTATCATATCTATCTATCTATCTATCTATCTATCTATCTATCTATCTATCTATCTATCTCATTCTGTCCATATCTATCTATCCATATCTATCTATCTATCTATCTATCTATCTATCTATCTATCTATCTATCTTGTCCTTTAAATAGGTTACAAGCTGACAAGGTTGTATTCGAGTGAAAGACCAGCAGCACGTTCGTAAATGAATTAAGAGGGGTTTATTGTAAAAGGAATACACAACGGCAAGACAGGGAATCTGATGGCAGGTTAATAATTGCCGAAGATACTAATATAGTAGGATGTGCATTTTTGTGCAGTGGATATCGACTAGGATCGACAAATCGGAGAGCTGAATTCGAATTCCAGTTGAATTCATTGCATTTACTTACGCACAAATACCCTTGGGAAAGGTATTAGTCCGTCTCTTCCCTCCAGTTATGGGTTAAATAATAGGACAGATTGGGTTCTATACCTTGGCTGGCAACCAAGCAGAAAGCAATGGCAACCTACTGCGGGATAATGTTCTGCCCAGTCAGTTATGTCTCTTTTGAGACATGATCGCCCAATTGACTGTCTTATATAAGCAATAGATAGTGTTGTAATTCCATTATAACACTATCTATCTATCTATCTATCTATCTATCTATCTATCTATCTATCTATCTATCTGTTGTGACCGTGTTGCCAGAAATAAAGTTTCAATGACAGAATAGTGTTAAACATATATATCACAAAGGCAGTAGCACAAACATATACCAATGAGCAATTATTAGCGTGACTATTTATTCTGGATGCCAAAGTTATCTGCTAGAATTGTATCCACTCTCATTCTCTGCAAATCTTACTGTCTGCTTCTACAAAGCAGAACTGCTACTTACAATTAGGTGGAGGAGTTCATCTATTTTATGGGTAAGTCTTCATAACAACTATCTCTCTATCTATCTCAGTCATTTCATATCTATCTATCTATCTATCTATCTATCTATCTATCTATCTATGGAGTATGCAGGTTCGAATCATGACAGAAGATAGATATTTTCTAAACAAGATTTCTCGAACAACTCGGCCGGTGAATAATTAAAAGGTACTATTTAATTATAGAAAAAAAAACCAGTCTATTGACTCAAATACGATTATCCATTAAAAGTAATTTTGAAACAAATAAAGTTAAGTAAATATGTCGGTTTATATAATTTCCGTATAATTTCGTAATAGATATATATGTTAGAAAATTTTGATACGATATATGAGTGTCAATCTGTCTGGATCGGCGATAACTGTGCATTTGTTAATCAACCATTAGCGAGCCGAATCCTATGGCCAAGATACGCTTTTGGTACTGTAAAAGGCTTATTCGGATTTCTTTCTAAAGATCTTGTAATGATATACGTTATCAACTTTTGATAATTAATCATGTCTTTTTTTTTTAATTGTATCACCCCGAGCAAGGCGGTAATGCCACTGATATGCAGGGGACTACATAAGTGTAAAAAGATTAATTAGAAGAGAGTGAAGAGGAAGACGAACCAGTTAGAAAGGAGCAATAGAAAGATGAGAATGCAGGTGTGATGACAGTTTCAAAGGTGGACAGAAAGGAAAGGATATACGGGGTGGGGAAAGAACTAGAGTCAAGTGGTTAATAGATGAGTATTGACATTGAATTTAAATTCCTGGAGGTTGTAGCCGTCAGGAAAGCAAGAATATGGGAGCGAGTTCCACGGGCGGGAAGTGCGAGAGAAGCTGCAGGAGTAGAATTGTCGTTTGCATTTGGCTAACCTAACTGTGAATGGGTGGGACCCAGTTGCCATTCTGGTTGCACGAGTATACACGTTGAGGAGGCACCAGTGAATTAAGTTCGTCCGAGTAGAAGCCATGAAAATATTTATACAACAGACATAGGGAGGCCACATTTCGTCGGTGGGGAAGTGGCTGTAGTCGAGCCGCCAAGTCGGTACCTATCACATTACTGATTCTCCTTTGGAGCCTGTCGAGAACACTGAGATGAACAACAGGGGCGCCTGACCATATATGACAGCAGTATTCTCTGCACAGACGGATCACTCTAGAACTCAATGCGGACTTATATTTACGATCCACTGGTAAAGATGGTGGGGTTCATTCTATCGCGCCAGGACGTATGTGGCTTCTTCAACCAAGTTTTATCCTTACAAGAGTCGGATTATGCCAAAAATGAAATATTGCAACCATACCAGTCCTGGAGATATCCCTACGCTCACGAGTTGACAGAGCTCAAAATCGTCTACGCGATCCTGTGAAAGAAACTTTATTATCGGCTCTGCAGCTTGTTTCCCCTAAGCAAAATCTCTCAAGCCTTCGCCACTCTGTTGAAATTTCTGTAGCAATAATTAAGAGAAGATGTAGTCATTACAGCTATGTTATTTGCAAAATCTTGTGAGGGAAGCGATATTGCAATATTGCAGACCTTTCGCGACTCTATGGCTATTTCCATCTCAAATGTTAAGATCAGCGCCATTCTTTAGATCCTTCAGCTTCGAAACGCGAAAATTTTTGTGTATTGATACTATGAATTTATAAGCCATTGTAACAATCATTACTATATATGTCGTGAAATACGTTTCTAATTCAAATTTAAAAATCACTCGTTTCTGATGAAGGACCGAGGGCGGTCTGAAATATAAAATACAATAATAAAAATAAACAAATACTGTCCCAAAAAAAGTACATTTTTAAATTCAAAACTTTTTATTAATATTCTTTCCTATATATATATATATATATATATATATGCGATTCCGACTGACACCAAATCGGTCGAGTTTCGATCCCGGCCAGAAGCAAGTGGATGTCTAGCCACACTGATGAACTGTGACCCAAAGAAATGTGTAAAGGTTTGGAATTCAAAGGTTACTTTTCCTAGACTAGTTGCCTTACATTTTAACAAATACCTGATGAGTGAATATTATTATTCATCTTTCATTCACTGTATCCCTTTAAGACGTCGGAGATCATGACCCTCCACAATTTCTTATCTCTTTCTGCTCTGTCTTTTTTCCATCACTCTGATCGCCCTTCCTGTCATCCATTCACACAAACAGTTCGGCTAAGTAGTATATTTTTTTGCTTTCAATATGTTACCTGAGTGTCAAATTCTCCAAGCCTTCCTTCCTCATTATGCATCCAAGAAATTTCAGGTTTTTATGATTCCTCTCAAATCTCCAAAAATTTAAATGCAGTCAATATCTTATTTTTTGTTCTTTTTAGTTATCCTCTTTCTTTCTTTTTCTGTCAGTAAACTTCTTGCAACTTCGTGGCTTTTATTGCCCTTCTTGGAGTAGGGTGGTGGTGAAATGATTTTATTTTTATCGGTAACTCCTTGCATTTTCAAAACTTTTATTGCTTTGATTAGTGGGGATGATTTTTTTAATGTGTGCTTTTTTTGTTTTAATTTTACTTACGCCCTAAGCATTCTAACGTATTCTCAGCATCCTTCTGTATAACCACATTTTTTTTGCTTCTAATCTTTTCTTTATCTATGAAGAAACTGTCCAGCATTTACTGCTATATGAAGGACTAATATTACATAGCAGTTCATTATTCTTTTCTTTGCTTCAAACGAAAATATTCCTGTTTCTTAATACGTTGCTTGGCTTTTGGAAGACATTTTTTGCTATTCCAATTCGCCTTAACCCTCTAGGGCCATTCGTATCATATTTGATACAGTATTTCCCTATAAGGAAACATTTGGTATTTCCCTATAAGGAAACATTTGGTATTCATTGACTGAGCAGTCAGTATTGCTTTCATTTGAAATTTATAAAATATTTCTCTTAAAAAATTTTTCAGGAAAATATTTCTTTCAAGGCTTGTTTTCATACTGTATCAAATATGATACGAATGGCCCTAGAGGGTTAAGATTGCGGTGTCATATTTTCCAACCCTTTGATAAAAGTTTTTTCCAGATATTTGAACTACTGTGTATATCTCTTGCAGCTGATAGTTAGTTCTTTCTTCTTGCTTTCCTTTACTACATTGTCTAGGAGCTTTTGTCGTTTTCATTCAGTGTCTGCTACCAATGCAATGTTCAAAATTACATAGCACTTTGTTTTAAAATGTTGCCCACAATCACGTGACCAAATTCAAAGTTTCATTGGCACATAGCTCTCAGGGTCGCACCAAATTCCGTAACCAATTTCAAAATCTCGTAGCGTTCAATAGTTAAATCTCGCGATTAAATTCAAAATTATATATGCCTGTGTGTTCAGATGTTTTACAAAATATTGCCCATATGTAAAAATGGCAATGCGATTATTCTTCAAAATCGTCCTAAATGTCGTAACAAAATTAAATATTTAATTGGGCTTAAAGTTCAAAATTTTCCGATCAAAACATAAGTAGCCGAGTTTAAAACGTAGCGATTTGCATACAAAATTTGAGAGTGTTTAGCCATCAAAATCCGAAAAGAAATATTTCATGTATATGGTAAATCTCACTGTAATAAAAAAGAAAATAAAAAACTCTTTCTTGATTACCAGTCAACCTTCAAAAGTCGGCAAAAATGTTCATATATCTTCAAAAATTTAAATGCAACGTCAATCGTTATCTTCTGTCTTCTTAATTTTTTTTTTTATAAGCGTTTCACCCCGAGCAAGGCATGTCACTGCCACTACTGCGCAGGGGGGCTACATAGAGTGGAGAAAGGGTGATTAAATATAGGAAATGTCAGAGGGTGGGTGATAGGCGGGTAGGGATACCGAGAATGGTTAAATATAGGAAATGTCAGAGGGTGGGTGATAGGCGGGTAAGGATACCGAGAATGAGGGTTGGGTAGATGAGAATGTTCTGAGAATAATTGGGAGTTAGAGTGATAGGAGGTGTCTATTGACCCTACATTTAAACACCTGGAGATTGTCGCTGTTGGGAAAGCAAACTTGTGGAAGGGAGTTCCACAGGCGGGAAGCGCGAGAAAAGAAGCTGTTGGAGTAGAATTTACGGTTACATCTTATCTGTTTAACTGTAAAAGGGTGGAACCTAGTTGCTAATCTAGTATCTCGTGTAAATTCGTGCTTAGGCGGCACCAGTGATCTAAGTTCATCGGAGCAGAAGCCATGAAAGTACTTGTAGAAGAGGCACAGGGAAGCCACATCATGCCGGTTAGAGAGTGGTTGCAGCCAGTCTGCCAAGTCAGTATCAACCACGTTACAGATCCTCCTTTGTATTTTGTCAAGAAGTTCAAGGAGAGCAGCAGGGGCACCCGACCAGATATGGCAGCAATATTCAATACACGGGCGGATGGTAGATTTGTATATGTGCAGAATAGATTCAGGTGGGATTCTTGCTTTATCATTCTCTCTCCTTAATTATGTTTTCTTCTAACATTATTTTATGTTCTATGTTCAAAATTTAATAGCGTTTGACTTTCTTAAATTGCCTAAAATCTCGCTATAACCAAATTCGATTTCCTCAAAAAGTAATAGATTTTTAATTAATAATCCAATAGATTTTTATGACTTAAAAAAAACAACAGGTGTTTACACGTGCAACCAGAATGGCAACTGGGTCCAACGCATTCACAGTTAGGTTAGCCAAATGCAGACGACAATTCTACTCCTGCAGCTTGTTCTCTCGCACTTCCCGCCTGTGGAACTCGCTCCCGTATTCTTGCTTTCCTAACGGCTACAACCTCCAGAAATTTAAATGCAATGTCAATACTCATCTACTAACCACTTGACTCTAGCCCTTCCCCCACCCCGTATATCCTTCCCTTTCTCTCCAAACTTGCAACTGTCATTACACCTGCATTTTCATCTTTCTATTGCTTCTTTCTAATTGGTTTGTAATCCTCTTCTCCCTCCTCTAATTAATTTTCATTCAGTTATGTAGCCCCCCCCCGCACATCAGTGGCATTACCGCCTTACTTTTTTCGAGTATACTCGTATTTGAGTAGACGTTTCATTTATTCATTAAACCGTATATTTACATATACCGGTCAGAATATTCGAAAAATCATATTAATGAATAATATGCACTCTCCAGTAGGATTCGAAACTGCGTTCCGCTTGGAGAAGTAACCGACGTTAGATCCAAAATGTCAAAGACCGACTCGGCTATGGAGGTCCTCATCAATCAAGCAACGTTGAATAGTGACTTTTCTTTGTGAAAAGGAGTGTAGGTTCGAATCCTGCTCGAGAGAGCGTTTTGTTTTTATCAATTTTACTCGAATAATCAAACAGGGAGACTTTAATAAACAAACAAGGCGTCTACTTAAATTCGAGTATCCATTAAAAACGTTTAAAGAAATAAAATATCCAAATTAAAGATAGATAGCCGCTCAGCCTTCAAAAGCAGGCAAAAATGTTGCCTTATTTCCACTGCTCGGACTGTTATCCTCATCTTTATTGTCATATTTACGACGTTTCGGTATCTGTGATCGCACTATCTTTCTCAAATCAGCCAGTCAGTTAAGTGCCATATGTGATACACGCTTTGGGCGATCATGTCTTGAAAGAGACATGACTGACTGGGCAGAAGATTATCCTGCAGTAGGTTGCCATTGCTTTTTGCAGTAGACTGGTTGTCAGCCAAGGCTATAGAACACAGTCTGTTCTGCCATTTAACTCATAGCTGGAGGGAGAAGAGATAGATTATATTATATTATTATATTAAGTAGTAATTAGTGGGGGGTCAGTTTATTACTTTATAACAATAGAAAACCGATCCTCCATTTTATGCCCAGTAGAAGTTTTAATTATGATTCCAACTATTATATTCAGTCAACCAGTTAAGTGCCATACGTGATACACACTTTGGGCGATCATGTCTCGAAAGAGACATGAGTAACTGGCCAGAAGTTTATCCCGCAGTAGGTTGCCATTGCTTTTTGTGGTAGCCTGATTGCCAGCCAAGGCTATAGAACCCAATCTGTCCTGTTATTTAATCCATAATTGGAGGGAAGAGACGGATTAATACCTTTCCCAAGGGTATTTGTGCGTAAGTGAATGCAAGGAATTAAACTGAAAAGATGAAACAAAAAGAAACTGTAGAGAGCCTTTACCGCCAATGCACTTATTGGTGTTGACATTAAAAAATTGAAACAAACAAAAAAAGTTTCTTCTCTCGCACTTTTCAAGCCACTCGATGCTCTATCGTTACTTCCAACAAAAAGCGCACATACGAACAACATAGCTTAGTGTTCCCAGCCCTAAAAAATGACGGTCAGGACCCACCATGCTACAAGCATAGTAACAAACTACACTCATGTCCTCCGCATTCCACTGGTGAGATGTAAGTTGCACTCGAGCTGCTTCTTCCCAGGAATCACTTCTCTGTGTAACCAACTCCCAAGAGGATGCTTCTCCAATAACTACACTCTTAATTTGTTCAAATCTAGAGTAAACCATTATCTTTCATGTCTATCCGCATAAACTGTTCTTAGTCTGTAAAACTGTACCTCGAGTGACTTTAAACACTGCAAAAAAAAAAAAAAGGAAGAAAAAACTAACTTCTAATTTCTTGCTCTCCAGTAAACTTTGATCGTCAAAAATTTAAATGCAATGTCAATCGTTATCTTCTGTTTTCTTAACTCTTTATCTTTTATTATTCTCTCTCCTTAATTAAGTTTTCTTTTAATATTTTAAGTCCTATGTTAATAGTTTCTTCTTTTCCTTGTGAAACTCTCTCCCCACCCCCGTATATCCTTCCCTTTCTCTCCACCTATGTAGCTGTCATCGCACCTGCATTCTCAGCTTTCTATTGCTCCTTTCTAACTAGTTTGTACTCATCACTCTTTTCTAATGAATCTTTTTACAGTTATGTAGCCCACCGCTCATCAGTGGCATTTCTGCCTTGCTCGGGGTGAAACGATTAAAAAAAAAACTCTTTTCCGGCTTCTTACTTTCTACTCAATTTCGTTGTCCAAAAATTTAAATGCGATGTCAATCGTCATCTTCTGTTTTCTTAATTCCTGTTCTTTTATTATCCTCTCTCCTTAATTATGTTTTCTTCTCATATTATTTTAAGTCCTATGCTAATAGTTTCTTCTTTTGCTTGTTGAACTCTCTTCTCAAATTCTCTCATACTCTCTGCATCTCTTATACTTTCATGCCTTAGTGGTTTTATTGCCTTACTTGGAGATTTTTCTCGCGTTCTTTATGAGTGGACCAGTCTGCTTAAGTAGTGCCATTTTTGCAAGTGCGATAGAATTCAGACGTAAAAAGAAACTTGATAATCACGAAAAAAGAAAGTCGTGCTTACAATTGGAAATGATATACAACGAATAAAAATGTCAACCATTAGCAAAGAATCTGACAAAATAATAATTTACTTAAATGTAGATGAGAAAAGCAGTAGGCTACTCATTTATACTTCAGGTCAGATGAAAATCTCGTGTTGTCTCGTATGTGACTCGCGAGCCGTGACTTGGAAACCGTCAGTCGAACGCCTCGTCGATGAAAGACAAGCTCTCGAGGTCAAGACTCAGCGGAAGATATTTTTTTACTGAAGTTGAATAACATGGAGTAAAACAAAATTTAAATTTTTTTTAAGGGTAACAGAGAAGGCAATTTTTAAAAACCATATTATAATTCTGTTTCAAGGCACTTAGAAGTTTTTTTAATCGTTTCACCCCAAGCAAGGCGGTAACGCCACTGATCAGCGGGGGCTACATAAGAGTAAAAAGTGGGTGTCAGAGAAAGGAGCAAGAGAAGGATGGGAATACAGGTGTGATGACAGTTGCAAAGGTAGAGAAAAAGGAAAAGATACCCAGGGGGATGTAGAAAGAACTACAGTCAAGTGTTTATGAGATGGGTATTGACATTGCATTTACATTCCTGGTGGTTGTAGCCGTCAGGAAAGCAAGAATATGGAAGAGAGTTCTACAGGCGGGAAGTGCGAGAAAAAACACTACAGGAGTAGAATTGTCTGCTGCATTTGGTTGATCCAACTGTAAATGGGTGGGACCTTGTTGCCAGTCTGGTTGCACGAGTAAAAACCTGTGGCAGCGGTACCAGTGACTTAGGTTTGTCAGAGCAGAAGCCACGAAAATATTTATAAAACAGAGGGAAGCCACATCCCGTCTGTAAAAACGTGGCTGGAGTCGAGCCGCCAAGTCGGTACCTATTACATTACTGATTCTCCTTTGGAGTCTGTCGAGAACACTGAGATGAACAACGGGGGCGCCTGACCATATACGACAGCAGTATTTCATGCACGGAAGGATGGTTGATTTGTATATGTGCAAGATGGATTCAGGCGGAAAAAACATGCTGGCCCGACACAGTGACCCAACCTTCCTAGCAGTGGATTTAGCTATCGATTCAATGTAATGGTTCCACATGAGATCGGAAGAGAGGGTAAGGCCGAAGAGGCGCAGTGTATTGCTCTCATTGCCCCATATTTGCGGTTTTGTGTCACATCTAATCTATGCTTAGAAAATCAGCATTGCAGCAGGTTAAATCAATTACGTTTGATTAGTAAGTTCAATCCTCACTTGATCTACTATAAACAGCGCTTAGAAAATCACAACATTGTAATCATGCTTGTTCCTTCATTAGGTAGCGCGTACATTACGTCCTGTCTATCAGTCGGTCAGTCACGTGCTATACGTGATACACGTTTGAGGAATCATGTCTTGAAAAGCACATGACTGACTGGGCAGAAGATTATCCCGCAGTAGGTTGCCATTACTTTCTGCGGTAGACTGGTTGCCGATCAAAGCTATAGAGCCCAATCTGTTCTGCCATTTAACTCATAGCTGGAGATAGATTATATTACATTATTATATTATGTATAATTAGTGGGGGATTAGTTTATTATTTTATATGAAAATGCGTCCTTGGCCATGCCAATGCGTCTTTGGATCTGAATGTCGCACTTTCCATCCTCTGTCAGCACGCTTCCCAGGTATTTAAATTTCTTTACTTGTTTTGTTTTAGTTTCCCCGACCCGTAGTTGGCATTTTGGGGTCTTCTTTTTGCTGATGACCGTACATTCAGTTTTCTTGAAGTTTATGCTTAGTCCTTTCTTCTCACTTTCTCTTGCTACATTCTGTATGAGGTCCTGCATACTCCTTTCTGTGTCTGCTATCAGCAATGTGTCATCTTTTTATCTTACACTGTTGAGATTGTGGCCACCAATGACGAATCCTGGCAACGGTTTTATTTCTCTCAGAATTGTTTCGCTGTATAAGTTGAATATACCCGGTGAGAAAACACATCCTGATCTTAGGCCCCTTTTTATTTTTGTATATCTGCTAAATTCACTTACTATCTGCACGCAACTGGATTATTCCAATATATATATTCTTGATTATCCTAACGTCTTTTCCGAAAATGTCGATGCTGTTGAGCATCTCTATCAAGTCTTTGTGTCGTACTATGTCAAATGCTTTTGCATAGTCTATAAAGCATAGATACAGTGCCTTCTTCATTGTATTGCTCTTTTAGAGAGCATTCTGAACATAAATATCACATTCCTTGTTCCAGTATCTTTAAGAAAGCCACACTGTCTTTGTCTTATTTCTGGGCCACTTCTGCTGCGTACTCTGTTCATCAAAATTTGGATGATGAGTTTTGTTACGTGGTTCATTAAGCTGATTGTTTGGGGGAGTTCACATTCCTTTGCACCTGGCTTCTTAGGTAGTGCTATGAAAATTCATCTGCTTGAATATTTACCAGTGACAAAAAGTGCCATTGGTTGTCAGCATGAGACCACCTCTACACCTACACAATATCATGCTCTGTATCTGGTAGACTAGTCGACAAATGGAACACTAGGAGCTGCTACCAAGGAGCAAAACCACCACTGAAGACCCGTATTCGCAGCAGTTGGAACATATGCAACAGGCATTGAAGCAGAAGGAGCCAGCATTGGTTAACCCTCTAGGGCCATTCGTATCATATTTGATACAGTATGAAAACAAGCCTTGAAAGAAATATTTTCCTGAAAAATTTTTTAAGAGAAATATTTTATAAATTTCAAATGAAAGCAATACTGACTGCTCAGTCAATGAATACCAAATGTTTCCTTATAGGGAAATACCAAATGTTTCCTTATAGGGAAATACTGTATCAAATATGATACGAATGGCCCTAGAGGGTTAATCTCAAGGGTGTATTGTTTCTCTATGACAATTCGAGGCCTCATGTAGCACGTGTGGCCAGGGATACCAAACGATCACTTGGCTAGGGATGGAGGGTTTGATTTTATGGCACATCAACAACAGTGGGTCATTCAATGCCAAACAGTTTACACATGTATACAACATGTATAATTTGAAAACGAACAGTGACAAAGTTCCGATCAATGAAGCTCATTTAGTTGTAATGTAGTCAAATCGATATCAAGCAGTCTTTGTTCTATAGGAGTTGAAAGTAGTCTGTTATTTTTAGGTACTCTATTATTTGAAAAGCAGATAAATCTTTGAATAGCAGGGCAAGGGTTGTTCCATGGTAGCTTTTCTTTCGAATGTTCTTATATGTTTTGCAGTCAACCAATATGTAACTGACTGTGAGTCGTTGATTGCAGTACGTACACCAAGGTGCAGTTTCTCCCTTGAGCAGATAGGCATGTGTTAAGTAAGTATGTCCAATTCTAATTCTGCTTAATATTATATCTTGTCTTCGGTTAGGTAATGGTTCTGTGATTTCCAGTTTAATTGTAGATGACTTGGCTAGGAGACACACTACCTTCCACCTTACTCCCCAGGATCTTGTGCCAGCAGATAACCACCTCTTCCGTTTCCTGGACAAACATCTTCATGAGAAATTCTTCACAAATGAGGCAGAATTGCAACTGGCACTCACTGACTTCTTTTGTGTCTAAGACGCTTGATTTTTAAAGACAGAAATATTGTACCGCTGGAACCGCACTGAAAATATATTCTTGATGCCGATGGGGATTACTTCTGGCAAAATGTTCTAGATGCCGATGGAGATTACTTCTGGCAAAAGGTTCTAGATGCCGATGGAGATTACTTCTGGCAAAAAGTTCTAGATGCCGATGGAGATTACTTCTGGCAAAAGGTTCTAGATGCCGATGGAGATTACTTCTGGCAAAAAGTTCTAGATGCCGATGGGGATTACTTCTGGCAAAAGGTTCTAGATGCCGATGGAGATTACTTCTGGCAAAAGGTTCTAGATGCCGATGGGGATTACTTCTGGCAGAAGGTTCTAGATGCCGATGGGGATTACTTCTGGCAAAATGTTCTAGATGCCGATAGGGATTACTTCTGGCAGAAGGTTCTAGATGCTGATGGGGATTACTTCTGACAAAAGGTTCGAGATGCCGATGGGGATTACTTTTGGCAAATGGTTCGAGATGCCGATGGGGATTACTTCTGGCAAAATGTTCTAGATGCCGATGGAGATTACTTCTGGCAAAAGGTTCTAGATGCCGATGGTGATTATTTCTGGCAAAGGGTTCTAGATGCCGATGGGGATTACTTCGGGCAAAAGGTTCTAGATGCCGATGGGGATTAACGAAGCCACACTGTTCCTGTCTTATCTCTGGGCCGATTCTTCTGCGCGCTCTGTTCATCAGAATCCGGATGATGAGTTTTGTTATGTGGCTCATTAATCTGATTGTTCGGTGAGTTCACATTACTTTGTACTTTGCGTTTTAGGGAGTGCTATGAAAATTGATCTGCTTAAGTCCTCCGGTTTATTATAGATTTCGTTTCTTATTTCTGTGAACCAAAGTCTACGAAGGGCGTCAACATCTCTGTTACAATTCCATCGGGTCCTGCTGCTTTAATTCTGTTCAATTTTGCCTTTGCCACTTAGGCTTTCAATATTTCTAGTCCATCCGTATTTTTGTGTATTGATGGTTGCTTTCTCTTCTCATGGAAGAGATCATCTATATACTCATCCCATCTCTGATGAATTTTTCTTTTTCTAGAATGAGTCTACCTTTTGCTTTTATACATCCTGTTGCTGAGTAGGTCTTTTGTTCTGTTAGTCCCTTTATTTTTTATGCATATAACCATTATTTGTGTGCTCAGTCTCTCTACTTCAGCACATTTGTCGTTGAGCCATCTTTATACCTCACAAATAATAGACTGTTCAGATTATATTACACTTACTTGTGTTTAGAGGGTTTATTTGAAATATAATTAAGGTAAATAATTCTTTGCCTCTTAGTAATTTGATAATTTACATAATTAATTCCTTCAAAGTTCAAATTCTCTAACGTATTTTTACGACATTTAAAATCTTTAACAACCAAGTATTCCATATAATTCAAGCATCTATGTGAACACATATCTTCACGTGTACATGGTGTTTACATTATTACTGCCTTTGAATTTAAATATTCTTCATAACGTAAGGATAATCAAGAATATATATATTGGAATAATCCAGTTGCGTGCAAATAGTAAGTGAATTTAGCAGATATACAAAAATAAAAAGGGGCCTAAGATCAGGATGTGTTTTCTCACCGGGTATATTCAACTTATACAGCGAAACAATTCTGAGAGAAATAAAATCGTTGCCAGGATTCCTCATTGGTGGCCACAATCTAAACAGTGTAAGATAAAAAGATGACACATTGCTGATAGCAAACACAGAAAGGAGTATGCAGGACCTCATACAGAATGTAGCAAGAGAAAGTGAGAAGAAAGGACTAAGCATAAACTTCAAGAAAACTGAATGTACGGTCATCAGCAAAAAGAAGACCCCAAAATGTCAATTACAGGTCGGGGAAACTAAAACGAAACAAGTAAAGAAATTTAAATATCTAGGGAGCGTGCTGACAGAGGATGGAAAGTGCGACATTCAGATCCAAAGACGCATTGGCATGGCCAAGGACGCATTTTCATATAAAATAATAAACTAATCCCCCACTTATTATACATAATATAATAATGTAATATAATCTATCTCCAGCTATGAGTTAAATGGCAGAACAGATTGGGCTCTATAGTTTTGGTCGGCAACCAGTCTACCGCAGAAAGTAATGGCAACCTACTGCGGGATAATCTTCTGCCCAGTCAGTCATGTGCTTTTCAAGACATGATTCCTCAAACGTGTAAATGTGGTTATCGGGGAGATCATTGATGTAGATTAGAAAGAGCGTAGGAACTAAGATAGAACCTTGGGGGACACCCGCGTTTGTAGGGTAGTTCTGGGAGGCATGTACGTTTAAAACCACTTTCAGTGTGCGGTTGGAGAAGAATGACTGGATTAGATCCAACAAAAGTCCAGTAATGACATAGCTTCGCAGTTTCCGTAGAAGGCCGGCATGCCATACTCTATCGAATGCTTTAGAGATATCCAGGGCGACAGTTCGGGCTTCACCATTCTTGTCGAGAGCCTGGTATATATACTCGGTGATGGTCGTTAGCCTATCAGCAGTAGACCTGGTGAAGCGGAAGCAATACTGTTTGTCCGATAGGAGCACGTGGGCCGTGAGATGCTGAACGACCTCGGCATTGATAATGGCTTCGAACACTTTGCCGAAGATCGAAAGAAGGGTCATAGGGCGGTAGTTTGAGGGGTCCGATGGTTCACCAGTCTTGAATATTGGAAGCACAGAAGAAAACTTCCAACAGGCAGGAAAGCAGGAGGAAGATAGGCAGAGGTTGTATAGCTTAGAAAGGACAGAGGAGAGTTCAGAGGCACATTTCTTCAAGATTATGATTGGGATTCCGTCCCCACCACTCGCTTTGTGAGGGTCAAGTTTTGATATTATGCTAGAAATCAGCGAGGGCGTGATGTGAACGTCATTCAATTGGGCCTCAGTTCTAGATGGGAAATCTGGTGTCTGGACTCCAGACGAATCCAGACACGAATTGGTCGAGAATCTGCGGGCAAAGCATTCAGCCCTGTCCGCTGAGAAGGTGAGGACCTCAAACTCGTTGATTAGTGGGGGTATTGAGGACTTACTCTTGTTGAGCACGCTTTTACAGAGGCGCCAGAAATCTTTGGCTCCGAACTTAGAGGATGCTATGCGCTGCTTCATTCTGGCAGCAAACAGCATCTTAGCTTCGTTAAGTATCTTTTTACACTTATTACGAGCTGAGGCGAAAAGGCGCCTGTTTTGGTCCGACGTGTGGCTACGATAAAGCCGGAAGAAGTGATTCAGGTGGGCAATGCCAGCCGAGCAAGCGGGCGAGAACCAGGGAGACGAATGAGATTTAAGCTGAAATTTCCTGGTAGGGATGAAAGCATCGATACCAGCCTTAACCCAGAAGGAGACCTCTGATGCACAGTCTTCGACGGGAAGACTAAAAACATTGTTCCAAGGGACGTCGCAGAGGAAGTCACGGAACGAATCCCAGTCTGCTCTTTGATAGCAGTAGGATATTCTGCTGATCTGGGTTTCTTGGGTAGGGGTGGAGTGGAACAAGATGTTGACAGAAACTACGGCCTGGTTAGAATTTCCGAGAGGGCAGAGCTGTCTGGTGGTGCAAGAATTTGGGGTGGAAGTGAAGCAGAGGTCTAGTAGTGAGTCCCTTCCGTTAGGGCTATTGGAGAAACGCGTGGGAAAGTCCACCACTTGCGTAAGGGATTGGGAGATTGAAAAATTAAAGGTGTGGACACCAGCAGTGTCGGTTACAGAGTTTTCGAGCCACTTAGTGTGGTGGGCGTTGAAGTCACCAAATACGAAAATATGGGCAGATGGGTGAGAAGAAATGGCCTTGTCCATATTGTCAGAGATGGTGTCAAGTACTGAACAGTCAGAGGAGGAGGAGGAGCGGTAGAGGAAGAAGAGATAGCTAACAGAGCTTAGAAGTGAAAGACGGAAGCACATGAAAGACTGGTCCAGGGATTCAAGAGATGTTACTCTGGCTAGGGGGCGGTGTTCGCTGACATACACACCAAGCCCATGCATATGGACGTTGGAGTCCTTTCTGAAGAGGGGAAGGTAACAAGGAACATAGAACTCAGAGGAGGGTATAGACGGGTCAAGGTTAGTTTCACACAGGGCTAAGATATCAGGTGAGTTAGTTTGGAGGAATGAATCAACGCTAGAAAGGTTAGTGCGGATACCGCGAATGTTAGTGAACGTGACACAGAGATGTTTGGGCGTTTTCCGAGGAGCTGGTTTGAGTTTGGTATTTTGTTTGTTTTTTTTCATGGTGTTTTGGTTGAGGAGAGAGGTTTAGAGCAGAATCAGTCGGTCACTATTTGCAGCATGTGAGGAATGGAGACTGGCGCAGCCTGCAGCATAATGTGGCCTCGGGGTTGCCCACCGGAGGTTCGTGAAGGGATGCCCGTCCATGCGCTATATGGCACTACAGGAACCCCGATATTATTCAACTGTTGATCAGAGCAGCCTCTCAAGACGCTACGCAAGAGTTCGGGCTCCTAACTACCAGTCGGAAGCAGTAACCAGGAAACTGCCAACCCGGTACCCTCAGAATGGAGAGACATTGCCACCATAGTCAATAACTGCAAAGAGTTTCCAACTGAACTAACACTAAGACCGAAGGAGGAGGTAGAAAGACCGGGAACCCCTTCCTAAACAGGAAACAAAGTGATCACCTCTACTCCTGTTCAAAAGAAGGGGGTGGAGTGTGAAACCGGGCGATATTAGGTACTATCTACTCCAATTTAAAAAAAAGTGGTGAGTTAACGAAGTTTTAACTTAGTTAAAGTCCAAAGAAATTTCTTTGCAAAAACATTCGTTCAAATGACCAGAGAATTAAGCAAAAAATTATAAGTAAAAAAAAAAAATAAATATATACATAATAACTTACTTTAGCGAGTTTCAACGAGAAAAAATAAGTAAATCCTTCCAACCAGAGTTCACACCCACACAGTGGAACCTGCCTTATGCGACCCTCTTCGTCAGCGGTCACCTTTTGTTAACGACTGTTTTTCTATGCACGGACGATTTGCTAATGTTAATTGGCCCTTAGTGAGCGACCACCTCCAGAACGCGACCAGCGACTAACATCAACGAGTGAAAATCATTGATCAAGCGACCGTTTTTAAAAAAATCCATTTTGGTCGTACACTGCGAACTTCTAAATTAGGAGAAACTAATTGAGTAATCTATTTAATTTTGATTTGGTCCAAGCCAGAAACACGTCCTCATTGTTTTGTTATTGTAGTGTTAAACTGTTATTTCTTGTTGAAATGTATATTACCTGAGTTCACCTCACGGGTTAAACATCGGCTGCTTTGTACAATATGTATTGCATTTGAAATGTTCAAGAGATTTATCGCAGTCTCTGTACTGACTTGGATAAATTCAGGGATCAGGAAAATCACAATTATCTCCCTTTCTCAAATGTTTATCTCTTTCGTTCCTTTATTTGTTGTGCATCTATCTACTCTATTTCTATCTGGGTATATATATATATATATATATATATATATATATATATATATATATATATATATCTGTTTCTCTACCTCCACCCACGATCGCTGTCAGTTTTTTGTATGTTTCGTTTTTTTGTTTTTCCATTTATTAATCGCAGATTCTCTTTGGCTATCACTCACTTCTAAGAAAAAAAAAACAAAAAAAAAACAAACAAACTGAAACCGTATACTTTTTTTAAAGTCCACTTAATAAATATTTTTTGTGAATAAATATTTTGGTCTCTTGTTGACTGTTGTAAATACGTTTTTTAAAATTTTTAAATGAATTATGCTGAATAAATTTCTTTAAAATTAGGCCATTTTCTTATATTCTCATTTATTTATTACCAGATTACATAGTAAAATTCTAATATGTACATTCTGATGAGTGGAATATACGTTCCTGGCGTAAATCGGTCATGACTATGAGCCTTTAGTGAGCGACCACCTGTTGTATGCGACCGGGTTTTGATGGCAGTGGGAGGGGTGGTCGCATACGACAGGTTCCACTATCTATATATAAATATATATGCATACACACACACATGCACGCAGATACACACACACGCACACACACACACACACACACACACATATATAAATGCAAACTTATCACTATACTCGTTTTGAAAAACCTTCCGCGTATATATGTGGAAAGAAAAAATGGTTGTAAAATCGTTGGATCACTAGGTTAATTTACTTATATATATATATATATATATATATATATATTCTTCGGGCGATGGCACGACTCGGCGTTTTATGCGCTATGCAATCATCAGGTGCATATTACAAACTGACCGTTTAACATATTTGAATTTAAGTTCACTCGATGTTCATGGGAGTTAAATCTTATAAAGTTAGATTACTGGAATTTTTAATAACAAGAGTAAAAATTTAAATGTACTAAGGCGACATGTACATAAAAAATGAAAATGAAAAGTAAAATTAAAATTTTTTTTAATTTTAAAATTTTAATTAAATTGAAATTTAATTTTAAAATATTAAAAAATATTAAAAAATATTAAAATGCAAGGAGATGAAATCAAATGAGCGGAATTCATAATTATTAATAGCAATATTTTTGGGGTGGTGGGGCGGAAGAATTATGTTTGTGTGTTTGTGTCTCTCGTGCCTCCGAGCCTGTGTGTCTGGATAAACGTGGTATAAGATTTTCTGTATCCCGAGAAAATGGGTATTTACACAGCTAGGTGTCGTCTGAAATTTGGCCATAAATAATTATATGCGTAACGCATAGAATACATTATTCCGTTTTTTATTCATTTTTCTTTCGTTCTTTCTTGATTTATGTGCGTTTTTAGCCATAAATGTTTGACTGTGTTTCGAATGACCAACTTCCATCAGAAACATTTTCAAAACTATAAAAGCTCCCTTCCCCCCACAACAACACCAATCATTTTTGTTTTTTACTTTCTCCTCTTCTTTGGGGCTTTGCAAGGAGTTGGGTTTCGATTTGTACCCACCGAAAAAAAAAACAAAAAAACCATTGAGTAACGAAATAGCACAAGCAATCACATGACGCACGGAATTCAATCTGCCATCTTTATAACTAACATGATCTTGCTTTAAAAAAAATTCAAGGCAACATATTTCACCTACAACTTGTCCATCGTTCTATTTATTTTATAAATATTTATCAATCTAGCACAAGGCCACGGGCAGCTTACACTACCCGATGTTCATAACCGGTCATCTGTAGACCACACTAAAGTATTTTTATTTATTAAAGATTAATTAATCTGACACAAGTCCATGAGCAACTTACACTGTTCGATGTCGTTAATCGTTAAACCATTAACAATAATAATGCATTTTCATATATTGAAATTTGCATACACTGGCACAAGATCACGCGCTGCTTATATGGCTCGGTACTTATAATCGCTCATCCATAAACCGAAATAAAGCATTTTTATTTATTAAATCTTTATTACATTATTTACACTGTTCGGACTTTTGTCTTCATCTTTTTTGCCTTGTTTGCAACATTTTGGCCGTTGTACGCTCCGGCCTTTTCTATTTGCCTATATTACTAAGATGAGGTAATATTTGCTTCATTTACATTGTTCGGACTGTTGTCCTCATTTTTATTACCATGATTATGGCGACATTTTCGGTAACTTAAGAAATCCTAATTTTCGAGTTTGGTTCTTGTGATAATTCGTCCATATTTTGATATATTACAGAAATTAACGAAGATTAACGAAATGGTCTTTAAACAACCGACAATTTGAAATGATTTGTTTGAACATTATTTTTGATCGATACTCGTATTTAAGTAGATATTCTGTTTATAATTAAACAGTATTATATATTTATTTCTACCGGCCTGATTATTTACGATAATCATCATGTTACGGAAATTAACGAAGATTAACGAAACTGGTTATAAACAACCGACAATTTGAAATGATTTGTTTAAACATTATTTTTGATCAATACACGTATTTAAGTAGATATTCTGTTCATAATCAAACAGTATTATATATTTATTTCTACCGGCCTGATTATTTACGATAAATTTTTGTTACGAATGCTGCCAGATGTGGATAGAGTTCGCAGGTTCGAATCCTGCCGAATGACACACATAAATACATATAGAGCAAATATAAGAAACATTAAGGCAGACACGTTATTTAATAGTAAATTGGAAGTATAGGTCTATTTCAGGTGAACCATCATCAGCTTCCGTCTTCATTGTACAATCCTTTGTACAATAAAGACGGATGATTGTTAGCCCGAAATAGGCCTATACTTCCGATTTACCATGAAATAACGTGTCTGCCTTAATTTTTCTTATATATATATATATATATATATATATAGGGGAGTGTCTTGTCCATATTATATGCTTCTCCAGTGGTAATATTGGTTCATCTTGTGAGAACAGATCTCGCTATACAAGGAACGATCTTTAAATAAAACGATACTTTTTTTACTCTACGGCAGGCCACCTTGATATTTTCCAAATTTAGAAAGGTCTGGCATAAGGACATTAAAGTGAGTCATTCAGATATATTATGACTCAATCTACAAATAAATTCTACAAGTTTTCTCGGGCTCTTAGCATAATGTGATTTTTTTTTTCTTATATTGTCTTTCCTGTGTCTTTTCTCTAGAAGAAAATGTTGTCATATTCGCTGACCTGTCCCTGGGAAACAGCCACGGATGAACTTGTATCAATATTTTGGGCAGGTTGTAATTGTTTTTTTTTAATTAAATTAGACATATCATTACAAGTCTAGATTTTTTTTTATGTGAAAGTGTCTTCTGTCTATTATTTATTTCTTTTTAAACGAAGACTTATTTCATTATTATTTTTTTAAATTTCTCAAGTAAATTTTTGTTTTTAAATTCTGACTTTAAATGCTGATTTATGGGTTGCTTTTTAGTTTAAATTGTTTTTTTCCACTTTTTTGCAGTTGCTTTTGGGTCGATGGGACGTCGGATCCTTGTGCAGCAAGGCCCACGTTCACACAGTCCCACAATGAAGAAGACAAAGATGTAAAAAGACACACACATAACGTCGGACACACGCATACATGTGTGTAAATCGACGAATACATCGATGGAACATGTAATGTCTGATAAATTTCCATTTAATACACAAAGGATTAATACATCTTGGCAAGTTATTTTTCTCTACGGCCCACTCTTGATATACATACACCCATGCCTACGGACAAATACTTACACACGCATAAACCCACACAAATACAAACGCATTGATAATTTTGTTGTATACACATACGCACACATAAACACGCATACACAATACAATGCATACACGCATACAAAGTGCGATGAATAAATTTTATATTTTTAATTTCACGCGTGCGCGTTGTTTGTTTATGATTTTGTCGACTGCACAGTATAGTAGGGTCAGTTGGGCACCTCCTGTGAAGCGACATGCTATACTGCTTAGCATTCGCACCGGAAGCTCCAATACAAACATTTCAAAATGCTTGAGTGTCAATCTGAGGACTGTTCAGAGAATTCGGAAAGAGTTTGATGATATATCCAACAACATGATGTTTGAAGTTTTTTTTTTTAATCATATCACCCCAAGCAAGGCGGTAACGCCACTGATGTGCAGGGGGCTACGTAAGAGTGAAAAGATTGGAAAAGAGAAAGCCGGAAACCACATCCTAAACAGGGAACAAGGGATGAGCCTCTTCACCTGTTCAATAGAAGTGGGTGGAGTGTGAACCGGGCGATAGTTTAGTCTATCTACTCCAATTGAAAAAAAAGAAAAAAAGAAAAAGGAGTGAAAAGATTGGAAAAGAGAAAGCCGGAAACCACGTCCTAGACAGGGAACAAGGGATGAGCCTCTTCACCTGTTCAATAGAAGTGGGTGGAGGTGAACCGGGCGATAGTTTAGTCTATCTACTCCAATTGAGAAAATAAAAGAAAAAAGAAGATTGGAAAAGAGAAAGCCGGAAACCACGTCCTAGACAGGGAACAAGGGATGAGCCTCTTCACCTGTTCAATAGAAGTGGGTGGAGTGTGAACCGGGCGATAGTTAAGTCTATCTACTCCAATTGAAAAAAAAAAAAGAAAAAGGAGTGAAAAGATTGGAAAAGAGAAAGCCGGAAACCACATCCTAGACAGGGAACAAGGGATGAGCCTCTTCACCTGTTCAATAGACGTGGGAGGAGTGTGAACTGGGCGATACACGAAATAGGAAGTTGTAGTTATAAAACTACTTAAGGGACGCAAGATACAAAGTGCTCAACACCATGTGATAGAGCTAAATATTATTATAATTACATCTTGATCGTTCCCAAAAACCTGAAACCGGCCGCGACCTGGGTTTCATACAAGTAAGCGTAATCCTCAGGCCGCCGGAATAAAAGGATTGCACTTAAGTGTATGAAAACCGGGTCGCGGACGGTTTCAGGTTTTAGGGAACAATCAAGATGAAATTATAATATATATATATAGATATACGTGTGTGTGTGTGTGTGTGTGTGTGTGTGTGTGTGTGTGTGTGTGTGTGTGTGCAAATTTCGTTGAAAATGACTGACAAAGAATTATCAAATTTTTTTAATAATATTCCGTGTGTTCATATGGAGTGCAATCTGATCTCATTTAAACACATATGGAGATGTATCAGGCCCTATCCGTGACATACTTGTTGACAATATACAAATAACAGCATGAAACTTCGCAGTTGGCCTAAAATTTAAGAAGATTAAAAATAATGGAAGCATTATTAAAAAAAAAATCCTACACTTAATAATATCAATTATGAACACGGCCATAATGTCCTTACCTTGTTCGCAACATAACATACACATGATTACATACATAAACTCTACATATATTCAGTTACTCGCAAAAATATTTACTCGTAATAATGGCTAAAAGTATAACCGAAAGCGCACAGAAAAAAATAATTTGGACAATATCTATATAATTTTAGTTCCGAAAAGAAAAAATAAAACACACGAAAACTTATATAAAAATTAATGATATTAGTTATTTTTAATAAAACGTGCATAAAAGATATATATGATTGGAGTATATAGATCTATCTATCGCCCGGTTCACACTCCACCCATGTCTATTGAACAGGTTATGAGGCTCACCCCTTGTTCCCTGTTTAGGATATGGTTTCCGGCTTTCTCTTTTTCGATCTTCTCATTATTACGTAGCCCCCTGCACATCAGTGGCGTTCCCGCCTTGCTCGGAGTGATACGATTAAAATAAAAAAAATTATACATATCCAAATGAATAAGGAACGTAGAAAATAATTGCAACGTTCAAAACATTAATTTAAAACAGTGCTGAATATAAAAATAGAGCAATGAATATTTATTTTTAATTATTAATTATGTTAGAACATGTGGAAAAGTACAAGCTACTAGAAAATGTACAAGCATTTTGTAATTTTAATATATATATATATATATATATATATATATATATATAATCATATAATTATGAATTAAATGTACATTGCAACACCGAAATTTCTATGTTTCAAGATAGAATCTCTTCATCAGGCAATTTTGGATGTTGGTTGTGAAAACGATTGGTTATGAAAATGGTTGATTGTGATGTTGGTTGTGAAAATGAATCATTTTTACAACCAACATCCAACATTGCCTGATGACGGGATTCTATCTCGAAACATAGAAATTTCCGTGTCGCAATGCACATTTAATTCCGAATTATATGATTATATTAAGCTCTACAATATTTATTGTATTGAGCACTGATAATATAAATCGTAAAACCTTGGATCTTCTTCATCTGGATATATATATATATATATATTACCACAAAAGGTGATATAATTAAAATTTGAAATTTAATAGAAAAATCGCTTTCCAAACTGTGATCTATTTAAGATTTAAAATTTAAAATTCTGTACTGAATACGCATCCCACCCCTAACCTGTTCCCCTAAGTAATCCTAAAAGATATAGTCTAGACACAAGATATATATAAATAAAACTTACAATCCCCACACCAAAATTCTAAAGGTCACTCTGCAGTACTTGTTCCCTTACCACTAAACCCTCACCACATACACAACTGACTAGATATAAGAACAGAAATTTAAAATTTAAAATTTAATAGAAAAAACGGTTTCCAAACTATGATATAATTAATAATTAAAAATTAAAAATAGAAAAAAATATATTCCCTAAATCCAAAGTTAAGATTAAATATACAAACTTACATTAATTATAAAGACTCTGCTTAAATAAAAAATATCCAGCGCCACCCACTACCGGCTCTTCTAAGAAATCCAAAGGATATAGTCTAGTCACTAGATAATAAAAACTTACATGGTTAAATCTGTCTAGAAATCAAAGACTCTCATTAATCAAACACTTTAAAAAACACCCTCTCCAAAAGTTTCACCGGTCAGAGACTTATTCCCCTATCACTAACCCCCACAAACACCTCTAACAAAACTAAACAAATATAAGGGAAGGGACTTTCCATTACTTTACACACCGCCTGATGAGACATTGAAGTTTCAATGTCAAAATAAACATACCTTTGTCGTGGATATATATAGAAAAATTATGTACATGTTCTAAAATATAATTTATAATAAATATTCACAGCTCTATATATTATATATCGAGCACTGTTTTAAATTAATGTTTTGGACGTTGTAAGAATTCTTTCTTCGTTCTGTATTCACTCGAATATATATATATATATAGGTGTGAGTTTGTATATATATATATATATTATATATATATATGTATTATATATATATATATGTATTATATGTATTATATATATATATATGTGTGTGTGTGTGTGTGTGCGCGCGCGCGCGCGCGCGCGTGTGTGTGTGTGTGTGTGTGTGTGTGTGTGTGTGTGGGCGCTGTTATTTATATCTCATTGGACCAGGATAGGCATTTTAATGTTTCCATTTACTAAGTAAAAGTCAGAATACATTATATGGATTTAAATACTGGATACGTGCGTATAGATATGTAACAAGCGAAATTGTGAGTGTGTGTGTTTTTTCTCTGTAAATGTTATTTTTACTGGATCCCCATATTTGAGTAGACGTTCCTTTTTTTTTTAAAGAGTACATTTATTTTCGTCTATTGGTTTGAATATTCGAGCAGATTATTAAAGAAGGAATTTAAACCTCCGCTTTTCAATTAATAAGATTTCTCAAAAATTAGGTTACAATAAAATTTGTATTTTACTCTTACGAAAAGTATGAATCCGTCTCTTCCCTCTAGTTATGGGTTAAATAATAGGACAGATTGGGTTCGATAGCTTTGTTTGGCAACCAGTCTACCGCAGAAAGTAATGGCAACCTACTGCGGGATAATTTTCTGCCCAGTCAGTCATGTTTCTTTCGAGACATGATGGCCCAAAGCGTGTATCACGTATGGCACTCAACTGAATGGATATAATAGTTGGAAACATGATTAAAACTTCTACTGGGCATAAAGTGGGGGATAGGTTTTCTATTGTTATAAAGTAATAAACTGATCCCCCATAATATAATAATGTAACATAATCTATCTCTTCTCCCTCCAGCTATGAGTTAAATGGCAGGATAGATTGGTTCTATAGCCTTGGCTGGCAACCAATCTACCGCACAAAGTAATGGCGACCTACTGTGGGATAATCTTCTGCCATGTCAGTCATGTCTCTTTCGAGATATGATCGCCCAAAGCGTGTGTCACGCATAGCATTTAACTGACGGAATATAAGAGTTGTAAATATAATTAAAACTTCTACTGGGTATAAAGTGGGAGAACGGTTTTCTATTGTTATAAAGTAATAAACTGATCCCCCATTAATTATACATAATATAATAATGTAATATAATCTATCTCTTCGTCCTACAGATATGAGTTAAATGGCAGGACAGATTGGGTTCTATAGTCTTGGTCGGCAACCAGTCTACCGCAGAAAGTAATGGCCACCTACTGCGGGATAATCTACCCAGTCAGTCATGTCATTTTTTAGACATGATCGCCCAAGCGTGTATGATGCTTAACTTACTGACTGCCTTTATGAAAATTGTGATGTAATAGAGTTGGGGGGGTATCATAGATTCAGGACAAGACACGGGACCACTGCATCGGTCTTGTATACATGTGTGTATATAATGGTGAAAGACGCAGTGCACAGATATGTGTGTACGGATGCGTATATATAACAGGGGAAACACGCAGTGAGTCTATATTGGTATATATTTGCGTGTATACATGTGGCGTAGTGTGTCTTCTATATGTGTCAGTATTTGAACGCAGGTGCCCATGTAACGAGAGGCGTAGTATGGGTTCATGTCGATGTATGTAGTTGTGCGTACTCACACGTGTATGTCATATAAGTGTGAGGTAGTATTCCGTATCTGTGAGTGTGTACATTTGTGTTTGCAACAAAAGATAGACGTGTGTATGCGACAATGGTAATTCGAACTGGGTTGATGACCATGCGTGCGATAAGCTCACTGGGAGTGTTATGCTCTTTAGAATTCGTTAATGTATCCAATGAGGAAAAGAAAAATTTTGATGTAACACCTGCGAGTTGACAGTTTCCAATCGTGTTGACTGGTTCTACTTTTCAGATAAATTAATATTGACTAGCGGAACCCGTGGAATTTCCACGGAAGGATAATTATGATTTCCTGGAAAAATTTTACTTTGTCAGACTACAAATGATAGCGAAGTAATGCCGACACGCAATTCCATTAATTATTAATTCAATGCACGGACGAATGGTAGATTTATAAATGTGCAAGATGGATTCTGATGAGAATATCGAGATGAATAGCTGGAACACTCAACCATAGATGTCAACAGTATTCAATGCACGAACGAATGGTAGATTTATAAATGTGTAAGATGGATTCTGACGAGTACCTCGAGATGAATAGCAGGAACACTCAACCATATATGTCAACAGTATTCAATGCACGGATGAATGGTAGATCTATAAATGTGTAAGATGAATTATGACGAGAACCTCGAGAGGAATCGAAGGAGCATTTGACCAGATATGGCAACAGTATTCAATGCACGGACGAATGGTAGATTTATAAATGTGTAAGATGAATTATGACGAGAACCTCGAGATGTATAGCAGGAACACTCAACCATGTATGGCAACAGTATTCAATGCACGGATGAATGGTTGATTTATAAATGTGCAAGATGGATTCTGACGAGAAAAAACATTCTGGCTCGACACAGAGACCCAACCTTCCTTGTGATAAAAATGCAGTTATAGATTCGATGCAGTCGTTCTACTTCAGGTCGGTTGAGAATTTGAGACCAAGGAGGAACAGTGCGTTTCTCTCCAATAGACTAGCATCAGCCATGGTAAAGGCGGACAGAATGTCTCCTTCGAGTGGTTAAAGGAGAGCAGTTTTGTTTGGGAGGCATTAAAATTTACGAGCCATTTCTTGCCCCAGAAATCGGAGTTTTTTTTTCAAGCGCAGTAGCTAGGTTTACTATGTCAGCCTCGACAGATGAGTAAATAGTGGTGTCATCTGCATAGATTCCTTGTTGGGAACAGAGTACATCAGGAATATCATTGATTAAAAGCAAAAACAGCGTAGGGCCTAGGATAGAGACTTGGCGAAATTATGTGGAAGCTTACCCATTCAAATCGACCTTTACGATTTGATAGAAACGATTGGATTAAATCAAACAGTCATCCAGCAATACCGTAACTCTGGGGTTTGTGCAGAAGGCCAGCATGACGAACCCTGTCAAACGCTTTCGAGATATGTAGAGCCACAGCTTAAGCTTCGCGATTATCATCATTATTCATCATCATTATTATCATCAAAATCATATAATAATTCTGCTTGTTCCTTCCTTAGTTAATTACTTCGTCCGTCCGTTACACCACTGAAGAAAGATAACATACTTACTCTCTACACGAACTTTTCCTTCTACTCTATGTTTTTACTCTTCTCAGCCTTTCTCTCACCTTTGCCAAACGGAAGAGTAGTCAAGATTGAGAGAGTAGAAGGAGAGAGCCTATAGCATTACCGTAGCAGTAATAACGAAATTTATAGCCTCTTCACCCTTGGTCATAACTCAGTTGGTTTTTCTGTTTACATGATTTTTCCACCCCCAACACCAAAAGGAGCTCCAGAAATGCTTTTATTAGTAGAAACAAGAATGAATTAAGCGCGTAGCTTCATAGGGTGGGGGACTATTTCGAAGAAGATTAAAAGACGAATTGATATATGTTGGAATTTTCATCTGATCTAACCTCGTATATATATATATATGTATATATATAGTGCAGCAGATAATTTTCTAAACATATGCTGTTAAATATAAGAGACAATGAATGTTTTTTATGTTTAATCATGAGCCGTTCTAAACATCGTATTTTCGCTTTAATTTCAGGTGAAAATAAAGACAAAAATTCTCCAACATTTGAATAATTTTTTATTAAGATAGTTCTAAGCTTTCGGCTCACATGAGCCATCTTCAGAGAGGTTACAAGGAGGTTAACATCAAAACAACCATTATCAGCGACGATTTTATCTTGTATTGACATAAAACTTTGCTAAGCAACGATAACAGTTACCAAAAATAGCAAACGCAGTTCGTAAATTTTTAATGTGGTTCTATGACGTCGCACTGCGTGAGAGACCGAAATGATCAGTCAAGTGCCATACGTGAAACACGCTTGGGCAATCATGTCTCGAAAGAGACATGATTGACTGGGCAGAAGATTATCCCGCAGTAGGTTGCCATTGCTTTCTGCGGTAGACTGGTTGCCGACCAAGGCTATAGAACCCAGTCTGTCCTGCTATTTAACCCATAACTGGAAGGAAAAGCCGGATTAATACCTTTCCCAAGGGTATTTGCGCGTAAGTGAATGCAATGAATTCAACTGGAATTCGAACTCGGCTCTCCGATTTCTCATTCCGAGCCGATATCCACTGGACCACAACGCACATAAATGCAATGTAATGTGTTATGACCAGATTTAAACGAGATTTTATTCAGAGTGGGTTGTTTGGATTTAATGTAGATGGCCTCCAATATTTGAAGGTTCTTTTTACTGTGTGTATGAGTGAGGTTTATTGTGTTGTTGACTAAAATCTGTCTTAAAACCGTCTTAATAAAAAATTATCCAAATGTTGGAGAATATTTGTCTTTATTTTCACCTGAAATTAAATCCGAAATACGCTGCTTAGAACGGCTCATGATTAAACATAATAGACATTCATTGTCTCTTATATTTAACAGTATATGTTTAGAAAATATATATATACATATGTGTGTGTGTGTGTGTGTGTGTGTGTGTGTGTGTGTGTTTATTTCGGTATGGAATTGTAGCCTCAATCCACATGTCAAACTCACCGATCCACTTCTCAAAATCACTATTTTTAGACCAAACACGAGGATACTGATTTTTTGAGAGGTTTGTTAAGTCGAGAATTTTTCAGCACTCCCTCGTACGTAAAAATTTAAGGTATAAAATAAGAATGACATAGTGTGTGTGTGTGTGTGTGCGTGTGTGTCTGTGTTAAGTCTGTGTATGCGTGTCTGTGTTTGGTTGACAGTTCCATCTTGATATTGCTCAAACATATATCAAGCTGACAGACATAGTTCGTGTTGGGAGAAGAATTGGGATTTGAATGAAACGAGTCATCGAGAAGAAGAAGAAGAAGAAGAAGAAGAAGAAGAAGAAGAAGAAGAAGAAGAAGAAGAAGAAAGAAAGAAAGAAGGAAAGAAAGAAAGAAAGAAAGACAAAAGAAAGAACACTTTTCAAGGAGATAAAAATAAGATAATAATCACCGGTTGCAGAAAATTAATAATAATAATAATAATAAGAATAATAATAATAATAATAATAATAATATCGCCCTGCGCCGGTTAGGGAGATAGAAGATGTCACCATTCGGTGGGATTGCACCATCTGCACAGACAGAGAAATTGAGGCAGGTGGGCCGGACATTATTGTTAAAAACCAGAAAGAGAAAACTTGTCTATTAATTGATATGGCTTGTCCAGCGGATTGTAACATAGCAATCAAGGAATTCAAAAAAACTGTCAAAATATAAAGACCTGGAAATTGAAAAAGAAAAAATGTGGAAATTGAAAGCAAGAGTTGTGCCAGTGATAGTAGGTGCACTTGGAATGATAAAAAATGGAACAAAAAAACACATTGAAAGAATCCCTGGAAACCCCAGCTTAAGAGATATTCAAAAAAATTGTCTTGTTAAGTACAGCCCACACACTAAAGAGAACTTTGTCTATGTAACGCTAGGGATGATAGGGGAGATAGAAAAACATGAAATGGAGCCGTAACAACACACCACGACCTGCTTTAGGTCTTCCTGCAGACTTGGTAGGTAGTGCGACCATAGCAGAAATAAAAATATGATAAACAATGACAAAATAATAATAATTTTGAATGATGTCACTTTGGATTCGCCTGTCTGTAAGCAGTGTGAACTTTTATACAATTAATTTGAAATTATATTTTTCTCTTCTTTTTAATTTTATTTTATTTAACTCTATTTGACTTTATTTTACTTTGATTTAAAAATTGTTTCTTTTTCGTGAAAAACATAATGTATATCCACTTGACATTTTGTCTGGTAATGGCTATTGCAACTTATACTAAGTTAAAACTTCTTAATCAAGCAGTTAGTTGTCATACGTGATACACGCTTGGGCGATCATGTCTCTTTCGATCCATGGCTTAGTAAGCAGAAGATTTTCCTTCTGTACGTTGCTATTTCTTTCTGCCAACCAAAGCTATAGAACACAATTTGCCCTTTTATTTAATCCATAGCTGAAGGAAAAAGAGGTGGACTAATAACTTTCCCAAGGGTATTTGTGCAGACTGATACTAATCCGACTTGAATTTGAACGGATCTCCAATTTTCCATTCCGAATCGATACCCATTACACCACAAGGAACATTCTATATTATAGTCATTACCATTTCCATATCCTCATGTTCCCTCCCTGAATGCTGGCACTGGTGGAAGAACTTTCGATTCCTGGACATCCGAATATAACAACCCTAATTCATGAATAGGACGAACTCTTTAGTCTTGATCGACAGTCGACTTAGAGCTGGTATCTTCAACAAAATTACCCGTTGGGGCTCAAGGACAAAACGCAAAACAAAGACAAAAAAAATCAACAACCGCAATGCTTATAAGCAAATACGCATATCGGATCGGCCATCACCCTGGTCAACAAGAACCGTGTCCGTTAGAGAGGAAATAGTCTGGGACCGAAAAATTTATTTGTCACTGAAACAAACTCTTCCAACAACGATGAGACACCCGGTCACCAAACCCGGATTACTCCCAGCATCGATGAGACACCCGGTTACCAAACCCGGATAAGTCCCAACAACGATGAGATACCTGGTCACCAAACCTGGATTAGGCTCAACAACGATGAGACACCCGATCACCAAACCCGGATTAGGCTCAACAACGATGAGACACCCGATCACCAAACCCGGATTACTCCCAACATCGATGAGAAAGCTTTACATCATACCACACATGCAATTCTACAACTGGTTTTTTATTGCATAGAAGAATTAAACATGAAATATATATTACCAGGCAAATTCCGGACGGATCACCTGAAGTTAAGATTTGGCCAGTATTGACAATTTGCAGGTGGTCAGTATAATATATCATACGTCAATTATTCGATGTGAGAAAAAAATCAGAATGTTGTCAGTTTTCAAATTAAATCTGCCACTTAATAACAAAAGTATTGATCTCAGTAATTTATAAGAAATTAACTGGAATGATATAACAGATGTACAACAGATCTTCATAAATTTAATATAGATGTAACAGATGATGATATTAAATGTAGGGAAGTCTTTCCTGTGATAGTCCACTTAACGGGTTATTGTTGTCCTGCAGTTTTCAAAAAAGTAAAATGCAATAGCTGCAAAGACTTAATAACTGGAGCAATGACAGACAATGCAGAACAAATCCTTGAAAGTAACTGTGATCTTCAGGGGATTAACAGAGGCTCCCTGCCACACCCCAGTGATACAACATCAACATTTGTTCTCTACAATTATGTAGTTTTGGATAAACCAACAAAAGACACTTCTTTTCTTTATTCAATAAATCAGCGACATTTAGCTGCGTACATAGCTTTTAATATTTTGTTAGATGATGATATTTTATTTCATGTAGATTCTTGTGACGATCGTCACAATATAGAAAAAATAGAAAAAATGTTAGTGTGGACTTCTACAAATAATTTTTACAAAAAGAAAAATGACAATAAAATGGGAAAAAAATTTAAATATAAAAAAAAGAAAATTGGAAACATTTTATAAATAAATAAAACATTTTTATATATTTATTGTGTTTTGTCATTCTTTTATTGTCATTAATTCAATTTTGAAAATGTTAATCACTTAAACTTAACAACCAGTATCTGCCCTTAAATGAATTGTCTCCCTTTTGCTTGACTACACTTGATAACGTCATATTTGAGTGGAGAGGCCTTCTTAACGAAGGTCACGGCTGTAAAGCCTCGAGACACTGTTCCCCGGGACCGGGCACCTCTAAGTATAATTTAGCAGGAAGATTTACCCTACTCCCCTACTGAAGCGAGTTATGACACAAGATCAGTTTTTAAAGTGGGGAATGCTTGGGCCGTTGATCAAAGATTACCCAGCTACAAAACTTGTCTTAGTATGTCAGGTAGGATAGATAGATAGATTACCGGTCATAATTATTAGGCCACCCCAGTTTTTTTTCAAGAAACAATGTATTTCGTACTGTTTTTAGTATTTATTGCCAAGTGAATAATTCTAAATGAAAATAGAATGGTTCTTTTGTTATTATTACTTTGCAAAATTTTACAAGGCAAGGAAACAAAGATGAACTCGTCCGAATCACCATAAATTTTCTTCATTCTTTCATTGATGAAACTGCAATATAAGTAATTATTAAATATTTATAAATTCATTTGATGCACATGTTATTGTGCAGTATTAACAAAAGAACCATTCTATTTTCATTTACAATTATTCACTTGGCAATAAAATATCGTATGAAATACATCATTGTTTTTTAAACACTGGGGTTTCCTAATAATTATATCTATCTATCTATCTATCTATCTATCTATCTATCTATCTATCTATCTATCTATTTCTATCTATTTCAGTCTATCTATCTATCTATCTATCTATCTATCTATCTATCTATCTATCTATCTAGTCTATCTATCTATCTATCTATCTATCTATCTATCTATCTATCTATCTATCTATCTATCTAGTCTATCATATCTATCTATCTATCTATCTATCTATCTATCTATCTATCTGTTCTAAAACCTGAGCACAATGGGTTAAAATGGGTTAATAGAAACCAAAGGAGAATGGATTTCTCGTAAGCCTTGGCTTGAGAACCAAACAAAACGTTTCATCATTTGTAACTCTTTTAACCAGGAATGCCAAACTTTCAATTTTTGCATCGCATTGTTGCAGATGATGAAAAATGGGTTCTGCAAGTCAACAGAAAACGAAAAAGACGGCGGTTATCAAGAAATGAGAAGCCAGTAAGAGAACCACAACCAGGAAACTGTTCACAAGAATCCTTAATTTGTGTCTCGTGAAATATGCCCTCCATTACAAACCGCTGGTACATGCTTAGGGGCTTCGGTGATGCTTGGTAAATTGACCTTGTGCCAAGCACAACAGAAGTTCCTCACAGTTTAAATATCAGAAGGTTGAAGGTTGGATGTTGAAATATAGAAGGATAAAATATTTCATTTCTACATTAATTCAAAGATATATTAGCAGAATGACAAAATTGTATGAAGAAAAATATCAGTGAAATTTCGTTAACTGAACACTATAACATATTTGTGAGAAGAAAAATGTTCATTGAGAAATGCATGCAGTTTTGTAGTTTAAATTCTTCAAAGAGAAATGTAAGTATTTAAAATGTTCACAGAAGTTTAGAGTTCATGGTCTGATAGTAGTGAATAGCTAAGTGTCCCTGGCGTAGACTGATAGTAGCAGAATGTGAAGTCTTATGCTCCTTCCCCTTTTTGGTAAGTTGGCGACAGGGTGAGAAAGAAGGTGAAACAAATAAAGAAATTGTACTTAGAGTGTCCTGCTGTTGTTGTTGTTGTTTTCTTTGGCAGCGTGGAGTGAAAATGAAAAAAAGAAAATTGGAAGTAAAGGCGAGACGTGACCGAGTCAGTTTGAAGCTTCTTCCTTACATTGTGGAATGCTATCAGATACCGCTCCCATTCTGACTGTTTTTGACCAGTCATGAACCGTGGTTTAAATAGTGAAATTTATCATATGACTAGCTCCAGCGGGCATTTTTTTCTTTAAGTGTGAAAAAAAATTTGACTGACGTCATGTATCAATTTTCGATTTACTATCCAATCAGGATCCAGAATTTTACTTTTCATACTAACTTGTGAAATTTGATTTGGTCTTGGTTTTTCAAAAATGCTTTTAGTCGCTTGTATCCGATTTTGCGTGCGTGCAATTTTACTTTGTGTGTTTTAGTTTAACTGTTGGATGATATAGGGTTTGTATCCTGTACATGGAAGTGTCATCACTACAGACGTTTATTGCCAGCAATAACGAAACATTACGTTAAAATCATCCTGCTTTGCTAAAGAGAAATGTGTTTGTCTCCAGCATGTTAAAACAAGAAAAAAAGGGGAACATTAACAAATATGGCCACAATAAGACAAGATTCTCAGAATGACAGTTTTTCCCATGATAACACTTTTATTTAAACTACCTTCACTCTTCGCCAATGTTTATTGTTTTAAAAAAGACGATTAGAATTGTAATAAAATCTATGCACATGAGAATGAATTTATACATTCTCTTTATTCTTTAGAATTTACAGTAAACATATGTTGTGGCGAATCTTCGTCACCATTTTGTTGTGGCGAAAATTTCGTCGTCATTTTGTTGTGGCGAAAATTTCGTTGCCAAGCTGTTGTGGCTTGTTGGACCAGGAAGAAACACACTGAAACAGGAAGGTAGGTTCAAACAGTGTATTAGAATAACAAGAACATATACACAAAGTAAAGTGTTAGTATTCAGCAAATTTGAAGTGTAAGTCCGAACGGTGTAGTTATGCTGCGTCTTGACTGTCTCTAGACTGCCTCTAAACTGTTACTCCGCTGCGTCCCCAGAAGTCACTCCGGTTGTTATTTATAGCAGGAGGAAATGTCCATTCCACGTAGAAGGGCATCCTAAGAACATAATAAGCACTATTTGATTGTTCATTTACATTATTATATTGTTTATTGGAATAGTTTACAAAGCTTCAGCTAATTGACAATCGATTTTTATAAAATGGTAAGGAGTTCTTTGTAGTTGATTTACATATTCTAATAACTGAGTAAATGTTTATAAATTTATGAATAAAAATTGTTTTCATATTTATTTCTTTATAAATTGCTGAATGATAAATATTGAATGGCATTAATTGTATTAGTTTTTACGTAATATAAAATTATTCTTGTAAATAAACACTCTAATAAAGAGTATTTGATATTTTGTTGTAAATTCTTGTTACGAGGGTGCATTTCTATATAAAAAATATTAATAAAGTGTGTGGTCAAGTGGCTGCGCAAAAACAAGGACGGTGGGGATTCAGTAGATAACTTCAGGCCTTTGACAATGTTAAATACAGAGTTGAAGATTTTAGCCAAGATTTTAGCCAGCCGTTTGCAGGATATTCCTGTGCAGTGAAGGGTAGACTATTCAAGACAACCTTCATTTGGTACGCTTGATCATTAAAAAAGTCGACACTGAAGCCGTTCTAATCAATTTAGATCAGTCCAAGGCATTCGATAGGGTTGACCATCGTTTTCTGAAGTCTGTCCTTTCGGCGGTTGGTTTTGGGCCGGATTTTCGCACCTGGATCCGACTTCTGTACGCGTCCCCCCGGTGCATTACCTGGTATTACCACCTCGGCTAGGTATTCTACCTATGCTGACGACCTTTCGGCTCTTGTGTCGAGTAGAGTTGAGCAAGGAAATCAGAGGGTATGAGACGGTGACGGGGGCCAAGATCAACCGCGATAAGTCTGTTGGCTTGCGGTTGGGTGCGTGGAAAGGAGTTTCTCTTCCCAGACCTTTCCTCTGGACGGACGGGCCGATCAAAATACTCGGCGTTTGGTTTGTTCCTGATCTCCAGTTGGAGATGAATTGATCGGTGGCGCAGGAGAAGGCCGAGGGCGCAATTTCTTTGTGGTCCCGGAGGAATCCTTCCTTAAAGGGGAAGGCAGAAGTATGTGCCTCGCACATCTACCCGATTCTCCTTTACCGACTCTCTGTGCTGCCTCTTCTGTCTCCCATACTAGTTAAACTAGTCAGGATGTTGTCCTCGTTCTTGTTGGAAGGCAAGTCTTTCAAGGTATGTTGGGATATCTATTACCTCCATTCTTCTGAGGGCGGCCTGGGTATGCCTAGCGTTGAGATTCGTCAACATACGCTTCGCATTGCGTTTTTGAATTGAATGTGTCAGCAGACGGATGGGCAGGTCGGGGGCGAATTGTTGAAGGAGGACGCTCGCAAGAACTTCGTGAGAACTGTGTTTTCGTCCGAGGTAGAGGCGCACCGTTTACCCCGATGCGAGTTCCCCTTCTATCGCGAATGTAATATAGCTCTGAAACGACTCCTGCGGGCAACGGAAGGCCTATCCGATGCCCAGGAGTTGTCACGTAAGGCATTATATAACGTGTTAGTCAGAGGATCCGTTCAGGATGATTTGATTGGCGAGCTCAGTTTTACGAAGCAGGAGGCTCGCTCAATATGGCCTTGGGTGCCCGGGTTGAAATGTCTCACTAACGATGAAGCATTCCTCATCTGGCTAGTGATCCGTAGAGCCCCCTGGGTTGGCAAAAGACTTTGTTTAGCGGGCTTGGAGAAGACTCCAAACTGCGTGCGCTGTACTGGGGAGGTGGAGACCGTGGATCACGCCTTCTTTCAGTGCAGGGTCGTAGTACCGCTATGGAAGTTTGTTGAAGGCATCATGGTTCGCATGCTTCGCGGAAGTTCTTTGATCTCGAGGCCAGTTCTGTCTGTAGCAATGTGGTGCCGCCGTTGACGAATGCTGAACTCTATGTGTTCTTATGCTTGCTAGGCTTAATGAGAGACGTGATTTGGAGGATGCGTCAGAAGGATATCTATGGACACGAGAAGTTCCCCTCTTCCCAACTGATCTTGTTCTTTAAGCATCAGCTTAAAGTCAAGATTAGGATTGGAAGGCGCCGGCTCTCTCCATCAGGGTTCGGCAAAAGGTGGGTGAATCTTGCGCGTTTGTGCCGAGTGAGAGGAGCCGATTTGGAGTGGCATTTCGATGCCGGTTAGACATTAGGATATCGTTCTCTCTGTGCTGAACATTGGCACCCCAACCCAGTTTTAGTTTAGAGTAGGCCTGATTTTGGCTTTTTAGTTTTCTTTTTTTATTTACTTAGCTAGGGTTTGTATGGTCATCAGCCCGTTTTATTTCTGTCCCTACTTTTTTTTGTTTAATTCTCCCTTCCTTTCCTTCTGTTTAGGTGATCAGATATGATAGTTCTCTGGTGGGTGCGGGTCCCCTTTTGTATTTCGGGTTTAATTTTCGTATTTGTTTTTGTGTTTGGATGTGTGAATGTTTGTGTGAGTGTTTGGATGAATGATTGGTTCATATGTTTATAGTCCCGCATCGATTTCGTCCAGTTAACGGATATATCTATCACAAGTAAGGTTTTGTGGGTGGGGGATTCATTACTAATACTATTTTGTTTAGTTTCTTGTACATAGTTGTCTTCAATGTAAATAATTATTGGGATTTTTAAATTGTTATTTCCCTCCCCCACAGACAAAATTGTACATATGGGGTGGCTAGTTAGGATTTCATGGAGACATTGAGGTATTATGGTGGGTGTTGTAAGAAAGGTGAGTATGAAAGTGTTGTTTGGAGGCAAGGAATACTGTGGAATGTTTGGGTCAGTGATTGAGTCTAGCTAGGTGTAATGTTAAGACAGTTGAAGACCAGCCTTCCCCATCCCCAATTTTGACCTTGTGCCACATTTTTTGTATTTAATACAAAAATAAATATTGAAGTTCTTAGGAGTTCTTGGGAAGTTCTTAGGAGTTCTTTAGAGTTCTATTGGAGTTTAGTAGAACTACTAGGCGGTTGATATTAGTCGGCAGTTATTCGAATACTAAGGAGTCAGCATTCAGTGGAAGATTACCAAGTTCCTAACATTTTGGGTACGTTAAATCGATTAGCAACCGACATAGCACGATTATAACCTTCAGTGCGAAAACTGCTCCACAACGAAATAGTAATCGTTGCCGGGGAGGTAGTTAAAATCGTAGCGGTTTCAAGGGAAAAGACGTCCTTTTTAAAAGACGTCCTTTTGCCTTTTTTGGGTGCACGAAGGTCAACGTTTGTCAATAAATAAATAAATAAATAAATAAATAAATAAAAATTTGATAGTTAGGATAGGAGGTTCTTCGACAACAGCCTCATCACATTTAGTGTCTACAGAATTTGATTTTTTTCTGATAACTAGAACGTTTCATATGTGTCAGAAAATTCAGAAAAAAGAAGTTGAAAATAGCGTTTCAAATATTTCTTTTATGCCGTTCTGTTGCGCATAGGTTATTGAAAATGAAAACGATTACATTTCTGACAAATAATATTAGAACATAAATTAAGTTGCATTTGTGGTTTTTTTAGCTACCCTTTGTTAAAAACTGCTATTAGATTCGAACATACTTATCTCTGTCTGTCTCGCTCTCTCTCAGTCTCTGTTTCTCTTTCTCACATTATATATATATAAGTACATGGGCGTAGGTGTGTGTATTGTTATCGATAAGGTGTAGACCCCCTGCCAAAAACGAATTCTTGCCTGGGAGGATGTGTCATTGTAATTTTGAAAAATGACACACCTTTCAGTAAACCAAGGAATTTTGGCGTAAATCTTTCACTCTTCACTTACTAGTGACAATTCTGTTGTGATTGTCTTGCAATATTCTAAAAGCTGATATCTCTCTCTCTCTCTCTCTCTCTCTCTCTCACACACACACACACACACACACACACACACACACACACATATATATATATATATATAAATGTAAGACATTATTAATATATATATATAATTTTTCCTACTCATAAATATAATTGAATAGATGAGAAACGAAATGAATTCTAAGAAGGCACGCTGATATAAGAATACATATGAAGTTAATAATTACATCGACAAAGCTTGTGTCGAGTTACGATCTGAAATAAGAACTATATATATATATATATATATATATACAGTACTGTGTAAAAGTATTAGGACAAGAGCTATTCTATTTATAATTGCGACAATTTGCCAATCGCACCTAGTATATATCTATATATATATCTATATCTATCTATCTATCTATATATATATATATATATATATATATATATATATATATACAGTACTGTGCAAAAGTATTAGGACAAGAGCTATTCTATTTATAATTGCGACAATTTGCCAATCGCACCTAGTATATATATATACATATACTAGGTGAGATTTGTTAATTGTCGCAATTATTTTATTATTTCAAAGCGAAAGGCTATTATAGTAAATAATAAATTTATTTTTTAACAAGTATTTTTCTTGTTAAAGCATTTGTTGAGTAAATCAAATAAAATTACGATAATTAAATTGTTTATTTTCTGTCAATATGTTTCATAAAAGATAAAATAGTTCTTGTCCAAATACTTTTGCACAGTACTATATATATATATATATATATATATATATATATATATATATATATATATATATGAGAAAGTGTAGGAGGATTTGAAACATTAAGTAAGTAATTCATCGAGGTTTATTCATCTCAGCAGAATGCAGAAAGCACTGGACGGCCGTTTCGTCCAACATTTGGAACTCATCAGCAGTGCGCATCCACTACCAGGAATCGAAACCCAGACAGTTGCGTTATTAAGCGAATGTCATGCCAACTGTATCACAGGCCTCCTACAATTTCTCATCTATATCGTTGCTTGAACCGGCTTCTAATTCTCCAGTGTGAGCGGTTTGGTGATAGTAGTCGTGGCTCTGGGATGCACAGTCCTATGGGTGAAAGGAGTTCAGCAGAGTTCCACCACGGAATATGTGAATGAGCGGCGCTATATCGAGTTTAATTCGTGACCTTTTCGTCACCGGGTACAGTTGGTATGACGTTTGCTTAATAACGTAGCTGTCTGGGTTTCAATTCCTGGTAGTGGATGCGCGCTGCTGATAAGTCCCAAATATAAAACGAAACGGCCGTCCAGTGCTTTCTGCATTCTGTTGAGGTTGAATAAAACTCGATGAATTACTTAATATATATATATATATACCAGGTCGCTTCAAAAGTTTTTGCGGGCCCTTTTAAAGGGGCATTTTAAATCATTGCAATTTATTTTATGCATATTGTTAATATTTAAACATATCTCCACGATTAATTTATAACTTTTTCTTTCAGATTATTAAAGCAAATTCATATTTTTCTGCAATATTCTCACCCATGTTCTTTCCATCTAAAGAACACATTAGGCATGCGTTACTCTACGAGTTTCACAGAGGTTCCAATGCAAATGTAGGAGCACGATCTGTGAAAGAAAGAAGTTTTATGTGGTGGTTTTCCCGTTTTCGGAAAGGAAATTTCAGCTTGAATGATGAGGCAAGAGGTGGTCACCCCAAAAAACTTGATTCAGATGTGTTGAATGCCGCTGTTACTCAAAGCCTTATGATAAACTCAAGAGAACTTGCACATCAATTTAAAGTATCCCAGACAACTGCGTCACGCTAACTGAAAAGAATGAGGAAGGTTTCAGTATTCAAAAAATGGGTCCCACAAGAACTGTCTCCAGTGAACCTGCGACAACGTGTTTTTTGTTGCGAATCTTTGCTTTCACGACACCTTCAGACGCCATTTTTGGATAGGCTTGTCACAGGCGACGAGAAGTGCCATCTTGCCCTATCCTGCATATTCTCCTGACCTAGCTCCCTCGGATTATCACTGATTACGAGGATTACAAAACCATTTAGATTAACCCTTAGGTTAACATCACAAGAGAAGATTGAACATGAGTTAGATTTATATTTCACATCAAAACCTAAAGAATTTTATAAGCGAGGATTTTATAAGCTCGTTGACAGATGGAATCAAGTTATAGAGAGCAAAGGTCGTTATTTTTATGAATAAAGATTTTCAAAAACAGAGTTTTTCATTTTTAAGATGAAATTTTAAGCCAATCAAGTTTTTTAAAAGAAATTATGTATTTCATACTATTTTTAAGTGGATAATTCTAAATGAAAATAGAATGGTTCTTTTGTTATTATTACTTTGCAAAATTTTACAAGGCATAGAAGCAAAGATGAACTAGTCCGAATCACCCTAAATTTTCTTCATTCTTTCATTGTTGAAACTGCAATATAGGTAATTATTAAATATTTATAAATACGTTTGATGCACATGTTATTGTGCAGTATTAACAAAAGAACCATTTAATTTTCATGTAAAATTATTCACTTGGCAATAAATACTAAAAAATAGTATGAAATACATCATTTTTTTAAAAACATTTTGGTGGTCTAATAATTATGATTTTTTTTTTTTTTTTTTTTTAATCATTTCACCCCGAGCGAGGCAGAAACGCCACTGATGTGCAGGGGGTTACACAAATGTAGAAAGATTAATTAGAAAAGAGTGAGGAGTACAAGCTAGTTAGAAAGGAACAATAGAAAGCTGAGAAAGCAGGTGCAATGACAGATACATGGACGGAGAGAACGTGAAGATTATACAGGGGAGGGGAGAGAGCTAGAGTCCAGTGGTTAGTAGGTGAGTATTAACTTTGCTTTTAAATTTCTGGAGGTCGTAGCCGTCAGGAAAGCAAGAATACGGGAGTGAGTTCCACAGGCGGGAAGTGCGAGAGAGGAAGCTGCAGGAGTAGAATTGTCGTCTGCGTTTGGCTAACCTGACTGTGAATGGGTGGGACCCAGTTGCCAGTCTGGTTGCACGGGTAAACACCTGTTGAGGAGGCATCAGTGACTTAAGCTCATCCGAGCAAAAGCCATGAAAGTATTTATAGAAGAGACAGAGGGAGGCCACATTTCGACGATGGGGAAGTAGCTGCAGACGAGTCGCCAGATCAGTACCTATCACATTACAGACTCTCCTTTGGAGCTTGTCAAGAACACTGAGGAGAACGGCAGGGGCACCTGACCATAAATGGCAGCAGTACTCCATGCACGGACGGATGGTTGACTTGCATATATGCAGGATGTATTCAGGTGGAAAAAACATCCTGGATCGACATAGTGACCCAATCTTCTTAGCAGTAGATTTTGCTATGGATTCAATATAGTGCTTCCATTTGAGGTCTGAGGACAGGGTAAGTCCGAGGAGGCGTAGTGTATTACTCTCCGGGAGAATCATCTGGTCCATGCTTATGGGAGGCAGAAGAGGTTGCCTGTAATGGTTGACAGACAACAGCTTGGTCTTAGAGGAATTGAAGTTGACAAGCCACTTCTTGCCCCAGTTCACCACAGAGTGTAGATCCCGCTCAAGGTCAGCAGCGAGATTATGTCTGTCCGCCACGACAGGTTTCTTACTGGAGCGGGAGTATATTGTAGTGTCATCTGCGTAGATGCCTACTTGGGACTTGATCTCATCTGGGAGGTCGTTGATGAAAATACGGAAGAGCGTTGGGCCCAGGATAGAGCCTTGTGGGACACCAGCATTCGTGCTGTAGGACGAAGAGGCACGCCCATTCAGAACGACCTTCATTTTGCGGTTATTTAAGAAAGATTGGATTAGGTCAAGCAGGCGACCGGTAATACCATAACCGCGTAGTTTGCATAGGAGGCCAGGGTGCCAAACCCTGTCGAAAGCCTTGGAGATATCCAGAGCAACCGCGCGAGCCTCGTCAGACTCATCAAGGGCCTGTAGCATGTACTCCGTTACAGTTGTTAGCAGGTCGGCTGTGGACCTGTCAAATCGGAATCCATATTGCCTGTCGGAGAACAGTTTGTGGGCGGTGAGATGATGAACTAAGTGTATTTATACTTACAAATGTTTGTAATCAGTATCACACTAACCGGGCTTCAACTGTTAGGTCTTTTCAGACATAGATAAGGAAAACCAATGAATGTTGCCCCCCAAATGAAGAAACACGAGAAGAAGGAAAAGCAGTAAATGAAGTGGGGAAGAAAAAAAGAATTTTAAAGTAGAGAAGAGAAATTACCCGCTACCAAAAGTTGGGTAGCAGGTTGAACGAAAATAGAAGTTCATCCGGGTTCGTAGGTCCCCGAGACTTTGGTCTTAAAATGCCTATACCTGTCCCCACTTTTCTTAGGGAATGCTGCGAAACTCGGAGTATCTTTATGCAAATCAGATTAATGACCAATGAGATTATTTTCCACCTACACAATTCAAGGTGGAGTTATGGTTTAACGAATGTGTTTTGGATTCTTGTTTAGAAATCCACACAATATAATAATAACAAAAAAATAAATAAATAAAAAACAGATATTAGAGCTAAAAAGGTAAGTTTATTGAACAAAATATATACAACCTGTACACGGTTAGTAGATTCAGGAATACTTGTTAGTGGAAGTCAAATATATCCAAGGAAGTAAGTCCGGGTAATAAGTCTATATTTGTGCTGACCAACGAGCGGCGGTTCAAGTGCTCTGACAAACACCAACTCAAACAACAACTCAACAGACATTATTTATTTTTGTATTTAATACAAAAAATGTGGCACAAGGCCGAATACGGGGATGGGGAAGGCTGGTCTTCATCTAGTCTTAACGTTAAACTTAGCTAGTCACAATCACTGACCCAGGCATGCCACAGTATTCCTATCACCAAAACAACGCTTTCTTACTAACCTTTCTTTCTACGTCCACCATAATACCACAATGTCTCCATGAAGTCCTATCTAAGCTCCCAATAACAACAACTCAACAGACAACTGCCGTTCTGTGTAAGAAGGATTATTTGTATATCATGGAAGAGTTCACAGAGTGTGTGAAAAGGGGTGATTCCCCAACAGAATGAAATATCAACACCTCATATGACGTAATTTCTTTTTGTCCTCTTTTAATTACATAATTTTAGGTTTTCAAAATTTTTAAAATCATTTCCCATCAAAATGTGGGAACGAAGGATGTGATCTTAACTTTAACCCCATCAAAAGTCCTGACAGCCTCTTTGCCTCCCATTTTTACCGGGCAAATATTCGCTTCGAATACAATGAGAATTTTTGTTTTCCCAATTTCCAGTTAATTTCTCGGATTTTACAAGTCATCATCATTTATCCATCACACCCAATGGTGCATAGGGCAGTAACTTTTTGTTGCTGTTTCTGTAACAAACTTTTTTTTACGGGTCAGGGTTGTTAGCGCTGCACCCAACCCCAAACTTGGAGGACCGGTGGACCATTCTTGTTCCTTACGTTTACAGCACCTGGTATTCTCAAGTGGTCACCCATTTAAGTACTGACCAGGCACGATGTTGCTTAACTTCGGTAGGCGGATGGGAACCGGTGTATTCAACACGATATAGCCGTAGCGTAGACGTATTTTACAAGTACATAAGTATTAAATATTTTTCAGTAAAGCTCAGATCGCGAATAACAATAAAGTACAACTAACAATACCACTAATAATAGTTTCCCTCGCTCCCTTGTATTAAACCACGGAAATGGACTATTCGAATCACTATATAAAATAGAGGTGATTATACCACGAGAAAACTGGAAGCGGCCGAAATGTGGTTCTACAGAAGGATGCTACGGATATCGTGGACTGAGCATACAAGCAACGACGAGGTGTTAGAAAGAATGGCAACAAAAAGGAAATTGATGCTGAGCATCAGGAAGAGACAACTGAAGTTCCTGGGACATGCAATGAGGAAGGAGAGCCTGGAGAACCTGATACTGACTGGACAGATAGAAGGAAGGAGAGACAGAGGAAGGCAGCGGATAACATATTTGCTGATCAGGTGGATGACGGAACGGGAGTTGCCAGGAGCAACAGGAGCAAACATACTGAGAGCCACAAGGGATAGGGAGACGTGGAGAGCCATGATCGCCTACGTCCTGAAGGGACAGGGCACATAGAAGAAGAAGAAGGAAATCGAGTAAAGAAGTTGAGTGAGCGAGTCAGTCGGGTATTTCCGGTATTGCACCGGAAGTGTTCTACTAGTGAATGTATCACGTCTCTACGACGATACTGTATACTAATTACCTTGTTCTGTATTCTACTAATCCTCACCTCTTGTAAATACTTCTCTTTTCCTGTCAATACACCTACTTTTATACTATTACGTTGTTTTGTATTATTTCACATAATTCTCTTACCCGACGTAACAAAACCAAAAAGTATATTTACGTGGAAATAGGATTACATTAGGTCCAACTTCGATTAACATTACTTCAATTTTCGCGTTTAGCAATTCTCTTTTATTTTTTAAAGAAATAATGGCCAGTTTTTCTTCCTGACACAGTCTGCAGCAGATATCTCTACGTTTTTTCCTGCTTTCACCTTCTTTACAGTTTATCCACTTCACGCAGCTCAAAGGAAAATATGAAAAAAAACCCTGCGTGAAGTGGAAAAGTGGAAACACAATGAGCCTGGAAGATAACGACATACACGCGAGTGCGAGCACCCACCAACACACATATTTTCTTTTATTTTTAATCATCTCACTCCAAGCAAGGCATATTACTACCACTGTTGCGCAGGGAGTACACAGGGGAAAGTGATGAGAAAGAGTGGTTAGTTATAGGAAATGTCAGGAGGAGGGTAATAAACTGATGAGAATATCGAGGATGGGGGTGGGGTAGATGGGAAGAGAGTTTGAGAAAATGGATGCAACTTAGTGTGATAGGAGATGTCTATTGACCTTACATTTAAATTCCAGAAGATTGTAACTGTCGGGGAAGCAAATATATGGAAGGGAATTCCACAGGCGGGAAATGCCAGAAAAGAAGCTGTAGAGTAGAAATTGCGGTTACATTTTATCGGTTAAACTGTAAAAAGGTGGGACCTAGTTGCTAATCTAGTAGCTCGTGTAAATTCATACCTAGGGAGCACCGGTGATCGAAGTTCATTCGAGCAGTAGCCGTGAAAGTATTTATAGAAGAGGCACAGAGAAGCCCACTTACGCGCAAATACCCTTGGGAAAGTTATTAATCCGTCTATTCCTTCCAGTTATGGGTTAAATAACAGGACAGATTGGGTTCCGTAGCCTGGGTCGGCAACCAGTCTACCGCAGAAAGCAATGGCAACCTACTGCGGGATAATCTGCCCAGTCAGTCATGTCTCTTTCGAGACATGATCGCCCAAGCCTGTTTCACGTATGGCACTTAACTGACAGAGAAGCCACGTCATGCCGGTGAGAGAGCGTCGGCAGCCGAGCTGCCAAGTCGGTATATGATTCAATGATTCAATGACAAATGCATGAATTGGACAGACTGAGCACAAAAAATAAATGAGACATGCAAAAAATAAAATAAAACAAAATAAAGAAACGAACATCAGAAAGAGAAAGAGTGAGAGAGAAAGAGACAGAGAATGAGAGAGAGAGAGAGAAAAGAATAGATAGAAAGAGATAGATGGAGGAACGCAAACGAAGACGTGGAGTAGGAGGTATAAGAAAGCAGGGAGAGTTATATACTTGATCAGAGACACAAACTAGAGAGAGGGAGCAAACAGAGAAATGTCATAGAGAGAGAGAGAGAGAGAGAGAGAGAGAGAGAGAGAGAGAGAGAGAGAAAAGAATAGATAGAAAGAGATAGATGGAGGAACGCAAATGAGGACGTGAAGTAGGAGGTATAAGAAAGTAGGGAGAGTTATATACTTGATCAGAGACACAAACTAGAGAGAGGGAGCAAACAGTGGTCGCACTTTCTCAAACGACCTGACCTCAAATAGAATGACAACATCGAATTAATAGTTGCATCTACTGCTTAGAAGGTGAAGTCACTGTGTCTATTATTTCTCTGTACATTGAATATGGTTGCCATATCTAGTCGGGTGCTTCTGCTATTCATCTTGAGATACGCAACAAACTTCAAAGAAGGATCTGCAATATAATCGATCCTGACATGGCATCTCAACTTCCGTCACTTTCAGACCGACGTGATGTGGCTTCTCTCTGTCTTTTTTACAAGTATTTTCATGGCAATTGCACTGACGAGCTTTTTCCCCTGGTTACACGACCACATGTATTTACGCGTGCTACTAGATTAGCATCAAGCTCCCACCTTTTTACCGTCGAAATAGCTAAATATAACTATTCTCTCTTCTACTATAACAGTTACTTTTCTCGCATTTCGCGTTTGTGGAACTCACTTCCATTTGCTTACTTCCTGATAGCTACAATCTCCAAAAGTTTAAATGCAACTCTAATTGCCATCATCTATCTACTTCCTTCCCAACCATCTCTAATCTTTTCTTCGACACGTACCTTGTTTTTTCTCTCATTGTAACCACTGCAAACCATTTGCAATCCTGCTTTGCTATGGGGCTAGTGTTCAAAATGAGTATAGTTTATAAAGGAAAACTCAACACGTCATATTAGTTATAAACTATAGTTCATTCCAATGAGCTTAATTAGCTCATATCATCAGACTCTTTTACAATATTTCCTCCATCTGGCATAAAATTTTTGCCGGAATGAACGTTTTCTTAAAAAGAACAATGAACATAATAGAAATAATAATAATAATAATAAACATAAGATTACAAACAAATAAATAAATGACAATAAATGTAAGGGGAAGGAGGAAGGAATGGGAAGGAGGAAGGAAAGAAGAGAGAGATAGAGTCCAGTTCCAAATATGGGTAGTAACCGTTTGAAGTCATTTTGACCGTCTAAGATGGCATGACCTCTGAAAAAAAAAAAAAAAAACAATTCCCCTGACTTTAGTCGTCTATTTGACCCCATCAGGTCAGCCCACTTACTTATACTAACTTTCATCACATATACCTATGTGTACATTCCCATATATACTTACCCTTTGATTTTATTTAAGTTTACATATCCACTGATTTATTTTTTATTTTTTTATCTTTTTAGGTCTTAGCGTTTTCATACTCACACATATATACGCTTCATATGCGTGGTGCTTCCATGCGCCCACGGAGTGCGGTGTATATACGCACTCCCATATCACGTTAAATAAATTGTCGTATTCTCAATCTCGCATATATTTATATACACGAGATATATATGAGATAATTAGGTACATATTTAAGCCTATATACCCAAACACAGTTATATATATGTATGTGCATGTGTACACAAACAAGACCGCATGTATACGCATTATATATATATATATATGCATGCGGTGTAGATATAGAAGAACCCAAAGGAGTATCCTGTACATACAGTAGTAGGATAACTCTCAAAGAGAGCTCTAAATATATATGTATCTAAACTTATTTATGAATAGAGCTTTGTCTCTGTGTGTGAGTGTGTGTGTGTGTGTGTATCCGTTACCTATAGACTCTGAAACGGCTGAACCGAATTTCTTGAAAATTTACACAGTTGTACTATAAGCGTCTGCGAGTGTTCATAGCTAGGTTTTGTGTCCAGGTACCCCCGATAAATATCGAAAATCGATAATCGAAAAAAATCGCGTTCTAGAAGGAGTGGTCTGATTTTAATCAAATTTGATACACTCATAAACAAAGACATAAGAAACGATATTCAGAAGTTTCAAGGTTGCAGTTCTTACAATAATGAAGAAAATCGATAATATATATATAAAAGGCAAGATGTTTGTGTATGTGTCTGTTTATCTGTCTGTATGTCCTTTATACAAATCCACAATTTTTATCCGATTTTCACCAAACTTCACACAAATATTCTTTAGGCTGAGTCTGAGCTCCAGAACCATGGATTAGTTTTAAAGCTTTCATTACACCCGAGCAACGCCGGGCTATACTGCTAGTATAAATATATAGAGAGCAAAGTTATAGAACACGTAGGTTTTTTTTACCTACCTACTGTTCATGCATTTACTTTTATAAAGAGTGCTCGATACAACGTAGAGCTTTATCTTGTAATAGTTGTTACAATGGTTTATAAATTCATAGTATCACTACACAAAAATGTTCGTGTTTCGAAGCTGCTACGTGAGCTTCTCATCGGGTGATAAGTTGAAATGAAAATTATATGGTGAAAACGGTTTATTTATGGTGATATGGTGTTTAAGTGAATGTGGGGTGGGAGTTTAGTCTGATTTAGTCGGCCGTATTGTAGCCCTAGATATATAGCCTTGGATTAGGAGAGGTAGATGTCTTAAACTAAGCTACCTCTCCTAACCCAAGCCTATATCTGAGGTAGTATTTACAGTATTTACATTATTCGGACTATTGACCTCATCTTTATTGCCATTTGTACGACGTTAAATAATAGATCATTTTATTTGTCTATATTTCTGAGATGAGGTAGTTTTTACAGTATTTACATTATTCGGACTACGTCGTACAAATGGCAAGAAAGATGAGGACAATAGTCTGAATAATGTAAATACTGTAAATACTACCTCATCTCAGAAATATAGACAAATAGAATGATCTAATATTAAACGTCGTACAAATGGCAACAAAGATGAGGACAATAGTCCGAATAATGTAAATACTGTGAAAAGAGTAGCAATGAAAAACATGATTAATTTCGGTTAACGTATGAACTGTTGCATTTGGCTAATCTCAAAGGATGAGAAAATGCAGAAAAGTCAAAAATATGAAAATAGAATATAATCACATATATCCATTTACATATTTTGGGGAGATCCTGCTTGAATTTTGTAACTACGAAATAAAAGGAAATAACGTCAGTTCAACTAGACGAATTAACTATTCTGATTACACAATTTTTCAAGGTTATCCGATGCAGGGTAATGGTTAACAAACTTTTCTAGCTAAATCAATTACAACTAAATAGTGAGTTCAAACTTCACTGAGTGTTTCCTAATTTCAACCTCACGCCATATCTAAGATGTGATCAGAAAACCGTTCGGG